>JAJKFI010000001.1:9540059-9574745 GCA_029204185.1 Lerista edwardsae
CACACACACACACACACACACACACACACACACACACACACACACACGAGAACAACTCCCTGCCCTTTCTTCCCCATGTGTATTGTTACCAGTACTGTAGTTAACTCCCTTAAACAGAACTTGACAGCCTCACAAAAGGCAACATGAGCCTGTGCAAAGGATCCCATGGCCTTTTGTGCAACGAAATGAAAAACCTGAACAGGCAACATCAAGAGGCTTTTAAGCTTTCCTAATGAAACATCTTATTATAGCCTACAACTGCTTTTACAGTTATACCTGCAGCAGGCCACTCAAGAGGCACTAAAACCTGGCTGTGAAGGTCACCTGCTGCAGCATTTTTTCCGATTTTCAGAGCACAATCCTAACCTGGAGTTAGACCAGCAAAGTTTGGCCGGCACAAGGGCCACCATAAAGCACGTTTGGACTACTCTCGGAATCAGTGTGGATAATGCACATCTGTGTGCTGGCCTCTCTGACTCCAAGAGTGGCCCAAACATACTTTATGGTGTACCTTGTGCCGGCCAAACTTTGCTAGCCTAACTGTGCCAGCCTAACTCTAGGTTAGGATTGCACTCGCAGATAAATGTAGCTCTGAAGATAACTAGCAAGATAAGGAGATCAAGGCTTTTTCCTAAGGTTGTGTAATTCCTGTATGAAAAGCAGGCACAGGGAGCCACTGGTGTAGCTAAATAAAGTGTAGCTCGGAGCAGAGGGCAAAACGATGCCCCAGAAGTGATGTCACAACAGGAAGTGACATCACAGTTGTATTTTCATTTTCTTGGGTTTTTTTGCCATAACGTTTGATAGAATGAAGATATTACACTCAGATTTGTTTCACTGCATTCTGCATTAAATTCAGCATTGAATGGTATATAACATGATGGTATTATTCATACATATAAAGGTTTTCACCATTTTGGCCACTAGCATCAAGCTCAGCTTGTTGCCCCCCTAAAGCTTGTTGCCCAGTGCAATTGCACCCCCTGAACTTCTTTAGCTATGCCCCTGCAGTAAGCCCATGCTTAAGGATTTTTAAACCAGTTGTTCCCAAACTGTGCATCCAGGACCAACCAGTGATTTGTGACCCAATATTTGTTGGGTCACGAAACTGATAGGGCACATTAGGATATGTGCATCAAGGGTTAGACAAACTGCTACAAAGTGCTAAAATGATCAAGGCACACCATTGGTTCTTGACAATTGACAAGGTACACTGCAATGTTGCAGGGGGCTTACACACCCCAATGGCCCTACTAATAAATGACCCTCCCCCAAACTCCCACAGCATACCTGCGGGTGGGCTATTCACAGAATGCCAATGTACCACAGCACAATGGTTGAAAATCACTATTTTAGAGCCTCTAAAAAGTCTGGGACTTTTGGGAACCATGGTTGTGAACTTTTTTCTTTTACTTTACATGAATACCTCTCAGGGAAGGACCTTTAGGTGCCAGTATGGGATACCATGACAACTGATGCTTTCACTGGTAAGAGCTCCCTTGGTGAACGGAAGGCACAATTGCTTGAACAAGTGTTACTCCCACTTGTTTAACAACTCTTTGTGTGAGTGGAATGCTCCTTTTGCTCCCAGAATTCACACTGACCGTGACCACGATAATGCTGGTTGGAACATTATCCATAGCCTTTCATGTGCACAAGTACTGTCGTCTAATCTTCTTACCTCTAGCCCAGCATTTCTGCACTCACTTTTGACTCCCTTTTTTTTACCCAGCGGTTAATTAAGCTATGGAACTCCTTGCCACAGGAGGTGGTGATGGCATCTGGCCTAGATACCTTTAAAAGGGAACTGGACAGATTTCTGGACGAAATGTCCATCATGGTCTATATGCCATTATGAGTGGTGCAACCTCCTTACATAAATAGTAGGCTACTTCAGAATGCCAGGTGCAAGGGAGTGGCAACAGGATGCAAGCATCTTGTTGTCTACTGAGCTCCCTTAGGCCACTGGTGGGCCACTGGACTGGATGGGCCTTTGGCCTGATCCAGTGGGGCTCTTCTTATGTTCTTATGACAAAGGATCTGCTCAAGCTCTGCATCTGGACCTAGTATGAGGTCCAAAGATGAGGAAGCTGAGAGGATGGCTTTAGTGAGGGGAACCAGAGTAGGCAGAAACAGAGCCCAACCAGCTATGCTGGCTAGCACAGGGCTTTGTGCTGTCCTTGTTTTGGAGAGGACCTAGGGGGGAAGAGAAGTAGATTGGATCAAGAGTTTTACAACGGGAGCTGCAGGGAAGAGAGAGACCGGTGGTCAGCCATTGCTGTCAAAAGCCCCTGCTTTCATCCCGTCCTTTGTGCTGATCTTTCCAATAGAACAGTATTTCTCCAATTGTGGGTTGGGACCCACTAAGTGGGTGGGTCGCGTAGCACCTAGTGTAGCCATCCTTGAAAATATGGGGACCAGGGCTGGCTCTAGCATCGGCGGGGCCCAATCTGGGGCATTCCTGTGGGGCCCCCCCCTGTGGGGGCCCCCATTCACCAAGAAGAGTGCTGTTTGTGCCATGTGCAAAGCATGGCATGTGGAAGTAGTTGGTGGTGATATCATAACATCACCGCCAACTGCTTCCAGGTGGCCCATCTTGGGCTGTTCAGAGGCAGAGGCAGGTGGGAGAGACCAAGGTAAAGCTGCTCTGCTCACCCCACTGACTTACAGTCCATAGAGATCCCAGCTGCAGCCACAGGCAAGATGCTCACCCTGCTAGTGCGGGGGCCCCTGACGCGCGGGGCCCGATGGGACGACATTGGTCACATTGGCTTAAAGTCGGCCCTGATGGGGACACTGGAAAGGAGGATGGGGACACTGGCTATTTTGCTTGTGTCAAGGTTGTGAATAGGCTTTTCCCCTTTCTGATTCACTTTGCATTTGGAAAATGGCTAAGAAATAGCCCAACTTATTGATTCATTCTCAGGAAAGCAGCAGCCTCTGGTATCACAATGACAGCACTTTTAGTGGGTCCCAGACAGATTGTCATTCTAGACAATCATTCTAGACAATCATTCCCGGTGCTAAAAAGTTTGAGAACCACTGCAGTAGAAGACAGCTGGAAAGCCAAGCATAAGGCCAGCTATTCGTTCTCTTCCACAGCTCCGCCCCTTGTATCAACATAAATATTTGCACTGCTGGAGGGGAAGGGCTTTGTTTCTACAGAAGTGTCATTGTTCAACATCAGGGAACTGGCCTTTTGTTGAATCAGACTGCAGGGAACGTGGCCTTTTGCTGAATCAGACTGACCTGTAGCTCAATACTATCGGCACTGGCTGGCAACTGCACACCAAGACTTCACAGGAATGTTTATTTGCCCCACATGGAGATGCCAGGGATTGAACCTGGATCCTATGTGTGCAAAATAGACACTCTTAGCACTAGCCCCTGTGGCCCCGTACTGGGCAGGGTGTATGTTCACACTCTCTATGAAAAGCCTTTTTAAGGGATCAAGACCTCATCTTAGAACAGGCCCATGTTGCCATGGTAGCTGGTGAATGTTGGAGTCGGTGGGGCTATAGTGGGGTTGCAGGTGCGCTGCGTTTACTGGTACTGTTTCAGCACATCTCTGCATGATTCTTGTGCCTGTGCATCCAACTACACACTCGCCTTCAGGCAGGGAATAATCCTAAGAACATAAGAAAAAGCCTTGCTGGATCAGGCCAAAGGCCCATCTAGTCCAGCTTCCTGTATCTCACAGTGGCCCACCAGATGCCTCAGGGAGCACGCAAGACAACCAGATACTTAAGAACATAAGCCCATAAGAACATAAGAAGAGCCCTGCTGGATCAGGCCAAAGGCCCATCTAGTCCAGCTTCCTGCATCCCACAGCAGCCCCACCAGGTGCCCAGGGAGGCATGAGACAACAAGATGCTTGCATCCCGTTGCCACTCCCCTGCACCCAGTACTCTGAAGTAGCCTACTATTAATGTAAGGAGGTTACAACCCATCATTGCCTATAGCCCACGGTGGACTTTGCTTCCAGATATCCATCCAATCCCCTCTTAAAGGCATCTAGACCAGATGCCATCACCACCTCCTGTGGCAAAGAGTTCCACAGATTAACTACTTGTGTCCTGCTGCTACTCCCCTGCATCTGGCATTTTAAAGTAGACTATTGCCTTGCGCCACTCCCAAGGAAGACACCAGACTGAGGTTGGGGTTTAACTTTATTAAATACAATGTAAATCATGTAACCTACTGAACACCCATCCCTCCCTCGCCAGACAAACAGACAAACAGACAAACAGACAAACAAACAAACAAACAAACAAACAAACAAACAAACAAACTGCCATCCATACTTGGCCAATTTGGATGACAGAAAAAAAATTCCTACCCGGCCCTCATGATGAGCGACCAGCTAATCTCAGACTGGACATTCCCATCATAGCTTTAGGGTATGATAGCTTTGACCCATCATAGCTTTGGCCCACTTTAGGGTCAAAATCTACCAAATCATTAGCTACATTAGCATTAGCTTGCAGAAAAAATGCCTCTGAATGTTTGCTAAGCTACAGTAATGTTCCTCACTACTGAATAACCAAGGCAGAGGCTCTCCACCCCACCTCAAGGATCAGATCTATGCAGAGTTAACACCCCTAGGCTGTTGCGTTGAATGAGCAGAATAAGCCAAGTCTTTACCATTCTCTAATTGGCCCAGCCGTAAGTTGAAAAGTTATGAGAAAATAAATATGCCCAACCCCATACTTTATGGGCAAAATAGTTTCTTTAACCATTCAAATTTATTCTTTAGGCAAGAATAATCAGTGAGGACTCAGGAAATGAAACAAGATTTGTGCTGTGCCCAAGTGCCAGCCCCAGACTAAGTAGGTTGCTGTGACAAGGTTGACTTAAAGAGGAAAGAGGTCCAGTATTTTGTTTTAATAGCTTATAAAACTTGAATGTGGGATCAAAGCATTTTGATTTGCTCACTGTTGTATAATTAAAGCCCCCCTCCCCAGGCTTTCAAAGGATATTTGCTTCAGCTGTCATTTGACAGTATAATAGAATTCATAGGAAATGGTTTAATCATTGCCATGGGCTAATACCTCAAAGATGGCTGGACTGTAGTTGTGGTTTTATCTTTTATATCCTTGGCTTTAATGCAGGAAGTTTCTTGATGACCATTCATAATCTGTGTGGTCTGGTTCACACATGCATGTTCATATTACAGGAGTCCAGTAACAATACAACTAATGCACAGTCCTATCCCCCACCAACCCAGAGTGTGCAGCACTGCTGAAGGAGTCTGAGCTGCATGCTGTGGGCTGTGGGGAGACCAGACAACACAAGAGAAATAAAAAAGATATTTTTACTTACCTCTCTGTTAGCCACCTTGTCTCCAGTGGGTCTTCTTGGGTCTATGACAGCTCTTTTGCAGCCATAAATCCAAGGAGACTCCTGGGATTGAGAGCACAATCCTAAACTGGAGTTAGGTTGGCATAAATTAAGCCAGCAAAGTTTGGCCAGCACAAGGGCCATCATAAAGTGTGTTTGGACCAGCACACAGATGTGAGCCATCCTCTCTGACTCTGAGAGTGGTCCAAACACACTGTATGGTGGCCCTTGTGCTGGCCAAACTTTGCTGGCTTAGTTTATGCCGGCCCACCTCAATTTAGGATTGCACCCTGGGTGCCTACCCAGAAGACAGGATTAGGGTCTTGCCATATGTGGCTGCCGCCAACATCCTTCCTCTTCTCCCCTGACATGCACTTGTCCTGGCCTACTCCCCTATCCCAATTCACCCCCTTTGGCCCCCTAATCTACCTCTGCCACCAACCTACCTGCTCCAGCGTGTGGTCTCTGGATGTTTCCATTGATGGTCACTGCCTGCCGAACAGTGAACTGGCTTTCGTTCTGTCAGCCCAGGACTTGTGGTGGTGGGAAGGGCCATACCTAGAGGGGTGAGAGGAGATGCTGCTGAGGTGCTGGGAGAGCCCAATTGCCACCCTTTCAGCAGCACCGCTTCTACTGAGGCGTCATTTTGCAGAGCACATCCCGGCTGATGAGTGGCAAAGTGATGCTGCCACAGAAGTGGTGCTACTGAAAGGGCAGCCCATGTGATGGTTGGGCTTGAAAATATAATCAAGATTTGCACATTTTCTGTTCTATCAGTTGCAGCTAATGATTTTCTGTGGGAGAACAAAGTGCTTCTTTCGGGCCATCCTCTGCTGAATGAAATCACTTCCTGCTTAATGACATCACTTCTGGCCCTCAGCAGGCACCACGAAAGCTATTCGGCCCACTATATGAAACGTGCTTGACACCTCTGATCTAGATAAAGCCTAAGGCACTTGGACTGGCCCTCCCAGCCAGTCTAGTTCATTTGTTGTCTGAAATATGATGATTAGCAATGTCAAAGCATGCTGTCATTTCAGGAGATATGCAATACTTTTCTTTCCATTCCTTACTGTCGCAAACCCACCACCCCTGATTTCAGAAAACATGTTCATTGTTCTTAGTGCTGTGATTGATCCATGAACTTATTACCTGGAAGAAACACTGAAAGGTTCCCTTGTCCAAATTTCATTACGCAGGAAGTATAAACACTTACAGGACACTGCAGCCTGATGCTTGTGATTATGTGGTGAAGCTTCTCTGGACGGAGGGAAAAAACACCCCCTTTGTATGGGATTTTCCACCCTTGCAAACACCATGAAGGCTCTGGAGAAGAACAGCTGGCTTCTTTTGCTCCTTGCACTTAATCTGAAAGGCATCTGCTCTTCCTTTGTCAATGTCAACCATGGGGTGAAACTGATGAAGGGCCGGTCTGTCTTCCTTTCACAAGAGGACTTGCAGTTTTCTATCCCCAGAGAGAGAGATACTTGCAAAGTAGAAGTGGTCATGAACGAGCCAATAACACAGAGGGTTGGGAAGCTCACCCCACAGGTATGTGGAATTAGAATTACATTACATGATTGTGGATTTGTGCAGGGGGGGGGGAGAGGAAGGGGGAAGCAGGGATTGACCAGGTGCAACTGTTGTTAAGGTGATGTGGTCATTGACAAGCACAGCATTAGCTTCTGTGATGAGCAGAGCTTGATTGTTCATTAAAGCTGGGTGGATGCCTGCGAAACGTATTTCCCAGACCCAAAACATGATTAGACTAAGGCTACAAAGCTGTATTTGCTTACTCAGTGGGACTTAGAGTGACATTGCGAATCCTATTATATCCTTTGCTTACTAAATGACTTGATCGAACACCAGAAGTGTGCTCTGATGGCAAATCAAGGTAATTTCAAGCAGTAGGGAGCCTGCAGAGGGGATTGCAGTGGCCAGTGTGACCCCTCCCCGATACTATTAAAAGCCCCTGACTCCTTGCTGTGCCATAATTGCTGCAGCACCATCAGGGAACCCCCCACCCCGCTTTTGCCCCACCCCCACAAGTACTTACCAAGCCCAAATAGAACTTTAGGAACCTTTACTGTATGGAAGGGTTCCTTTTAACTACTCCCTGTGTGACAGTGGCGTGACTAACATGCAAACATGCAGCATGCGATGCTATTTGTTCAATTCCAAAGTATTGCCAACAGATGGCAAACATACAATGGGGGGTTGTTTTCTTTCCACCATGTAGAAGCAGGCATATTTCCCATATAATCTTTCCTCTGCTGATTAGTCAACTTCCCCATCTGGGTTTCCTTGTGTGGGAAAGTACTAGACAAAAACAAAGCTTGATTGATCTGGTTACAGATAAATATGAATTAGACATTATGTGAGCCATGTAGCTGCCACAGCTTTTCCTTCTAATCTTGAATGGGCAGAATCCTAATGGAGCAGCTCTGAAGTGCTCAGCAACGATGCCATTATCGTCAACAGGAAAGCTGCACAGTGACATACCTAAGGTATGGCAGGTAGGGCACATGCCCTAGGTGCCACTTGAAGGGGAGCCACCATGTAGCAGCTTCCTGGCCAACTCTTCGCTTCTGCTCAGCTGCTGCAAACCTCCAAGCATGGAGTTGTGTTTGGGGGCCTACAGCAATTCTTCTTTATGA
The DNA here is from genome assembly GCA_029204185.1 of Lerista edwardsae. NCBI lineage: Eukaryota > Metazoa > Chordata > Lepidosauria > Squamata > Scincidae > Lerista > Lerista edwardsae. The sequence goes on from JAJKFI010000001.1 coordinate 9,548,057, forward strand.
AGTTTCACCTGTTTGTATCCAGCCTATAACTAGGTAGGCAATTTAGTTCAATTGATGTGAAACTTGTTCTGGCCATTGTGCTAGAATTAGTTCTATGAGCACATTGAGGGCCAAATCCTATCCAACTTTCCAACACCAGTGCAGCTGTGCCAATGAGACATGTACTCCATCCTGTGGTGGTGGGGACAGTCATGAAGGCCTCCTCAAGGTAGGGCAATGTTTGTGTCCTTATCTCCGAGTATCATTGTGGCTGCATCAATGCTAGGAAGTTGGATAGGACTGGGCCTTTAAGCATTTAGGGCTGAGTTACCTATTATTTATTGCTAAGTGGAAATTGCTTTGGTTCAGTCCATAGTTTGTTCCAAAATTCACAAAACTCTAAACTCAATAAGCAGTAGCTGACTGGAAACACACAGCGCATCCTATACTGGCATCCACATTGCCACGTGGCACTGACACAACATTGTTGTGTCGGTGCTATGTCATTAGCGCTGACGCAGAGGTGCCGAGCAGTACCCCTGAGTTGGCGCTAATGCTCTGAAGCCAACACTACGAGTAGGATCAGCTTCAGAGTGCCAATGGGGAGCCTTCCTCGCACCAACGGAAGCCGGTCGGCGCAAGGGAGGAACCGTTCTGTTCCAGGACGGGGAGTGGGGGAGAGGGAGGTTGGGGGCAGGACATGGGCATGCTTGGGAGGCAGCCATATGGCCGCATCCGAAGCCCATCTGGGAAGTTGCGCAGCCCTGATTCAGGCCAAGTGGTCTCCTCGGATCTGTGTCCACTATTTAGACATGTGCCATCCTCCTTGACTCTGAGAGTGGTCCAAACGAGCTTTACAGTGGCCTTTGTGCTGGCCAAACTTTGCTGATCTAACTGTGCCAGCCTAACTCCAGGTATGGATTGCACCCTAAATAAATAAATAAATAAATTTTGAGTGTGTGATGGTGGGAGTGGAGGTGTGTGTCAGTGGGCAATGTTCACAATGGAGGGAGGTGAAAAGCGGAGTGCCCCAAGAATCTATCCTGGGACTGGTGCTGTTCAACTTGTTAATAAATGACCTGGAGACAGGCACAAGCAGCGAGGTGGCCAAGGTTATGGATGACACTACACTTTTCCAAGTAGTGAAAACCAGAAGGGATTGTAAAGAGTTCCAGAAGAATCCCTCCAACTGGGGGAATGGTCAGCAAAATGGCAGATGTGTTTCAATGTAGACAAGTGTAAAGTGATGCACATTGGGGCAAAAAGAAAATCAGAATTTCACATATAGGCTAATGGGTTTTGAGCAGTCTGCGATTGTTCAGGAGAGAGGTTGGGTCGTAGTGGACACCTCGATGAAAGTGTCGATACAGTGTGCAGCAGTGGTGAAGAAGGCCAATTCCATGCTCAGGATCATTTAAAAAAGGCATGTAGAATAAAATGGCCAATATTATTATGCCATTGTACAAACCAATGGTAAAGCCACATCTGGAGTATTGTGTACAGTTCTGCTTGCCACATCTCAAAAATAACATAGTGGAGCCAGAAAAGGTGCAGAAGAGAGCGACCAAAATGGTTACGGGGCTGGGTCACCTCCCTTATGAAGAAAGGCTACAGCCTTTGGGGCTCTTCAGTAGAAAAAAGGTGCTGAGGGACAACATGATTGAGATGTACAGAATTAAGCAAGGGATGGATAGTGGAAGGTTCTTTTCCCTCTCTCACAACATCAGAACTAGGGGACAACCACTAAAATTGAGTGTTGGAAGAGTTAGAACTGATACAAGAAAATACATTTTTTCCCCAGTGGGTAATTAATCTGTGGAATCCCTTGCCATAGGATATGGTAATGTCATCTGGCCTGGATACCTTTAAAGGGGATCAGACAGGTTTCTGGAAAAAAGGCCATCACAGGTTGAAGTTGGCTACTTCAGAATGCTAGGTGCAAGGGAGTGGCAACAGGATACAGGTACAGTCAATGCTCTTTATCTGCGACATTGCTTATCTGCGAAGGGCAGAATTGCTACTTTCCTCGTTATCTGCAGCCTCTGCTCTCATTATCCACTATGCAGAGATTTTCCATACTGGGACCTTCAGAATGGTACCTGCGACCAGCACTAATCCCTTCAAAATGGCCGGCACAAGAATCCGCCAGCCATGTTTACGTGGTTCACTCTGGTTGCCGGTGCCGTTCTGAAGATCTCTGCAGGTTCTGGAAGGTCTCTGCAGCATTCAGTGATCTACTGGCACTTCCTGCTGCACTCTGCTGGCTTCCTGAGGGGGTCTGCTGGATTCTTCTGATGGTAAGATACCCCTTGCACCGAACCCCATTGATCCCATAGGATCAATCATTCGTTATCTGAGAATTCACTATCCTGGAAGCTTTCCAGGAACCTAACCCTATACTAGCAGATAATGAGGACTGACTGTATCTTGTTTCTTGTGTGCTCCCTGAGGCATCTGGTGGGCCACTTTGAGATACAGGAAGCTTGATGAGATGGGCCTTTGGCTTGATTCAGCAGGGGCTCTTCTTATCTATTCAGTGTAAGTCAGGTTTTCTTTTTGTTTTAATTAGTCTGAGGATTCTGATCCTGTTCCTTTTAACAGCCATTTTAATGTGAGGTCATTAGCTGATTATCTCCATGCTCTGAACATTCACCTGATGATTTCTGCACGTCAAGCTGCTGTTAAAGAAACAGAAGCAGGCCAGGCTAGGTTTTTTTTTTCCTCATCAGTTGGGAACTCTAAGTCCCTGAGACGAAAGCAAAACAGAACCCTCCAATATGATAATGGGGTGACATAGAAGCACTGCTCCAAAATACAGAAGATTTGCGTTGAACAACTTAAAGCTTTTAATGTAACTCAACAAAGTAATATTTAAGTAAAGATAATCAGTACCTGCCCTTGTTTTGCTGAAGAGGTTGTTCTTTTAACCAGCAAATGCTGCATTATGCAAGAGCTGTCCTATGATCTCGTTTGCTGTCATTAGAGTAATGTGCTAGGAATGTGTGACAATTTAATTACAAATTGTAATTGAAAAGTAGTTGAAGTGGAAATAAAAGCAAAGCCCAACAGTAATTAGGAAAAGATTTAGCTCTCCTTTGTTTTACTTGTTAAATTTATAGACAATTATGACTGCCTGTACATATGAAAGGAAAACAGATTAGGAAGCATAAAACAGATGTTTCTTTTTAACAAAGCAGATTGCGTCTCTTTTATAATCGCTATCTGGCTATGGTGAGAATCCTGTCGAGGAAAAAAGCCTTCATAATTTATCTCCCTTGTTATCAATTAAGATAAGGAACTAATGATGTTTTATGGAAAAATGGTTTATGAATATTATCACTATCATACTCTGATGGATAACATGCCTATACCAAATTATTGGGTATATATGTTATCTGCAGTAGAAGAAGCCAAATTCTCAAAGCAAATGTGAGGCCTAAAGTGCCCTTGAGCCTCTCTTGCATGCAACTTCTGTAAACATTTGAAGTCATTTTCACTGGAGGGATCTAAAATTACCCCTGTTTTAAAATGGATTCCTAACACAATGTAAACCTTAATTGGGGGAGATGTATATTCAGTTTCTTTCAGATTCGTTCCTGAATTCGTACTAGATTCATGTATGAATCATACTAAATCATAGTAATCATACTAAAATGATTCATACTAGAGACTTGGGCTGTGATTTTAGAAGAGAACAGTGTTTAAACATCATTACTTCTTACTTTCAAGACCTTCCCATATTACGTTTTTTATGCCAAGGGGTGACTCTAGATTAGAATGTGTCTTTCTTCTTTTTAACGAGGCCTATCTTCAACAGGTATTTGACTGTCATTTTCTTCCTAATGAAGTCAAGTATACCCACAATGGTTGCCCAATTATCAATGAAGACCTCGTCATGTTGAGGTTATACAGGTAAGCAACACTGGGGTATTACATTAATAAAGTAGTATATTTTTTAAAGATAGACTAAACACTTCCACATCCACGATTTGCTAATAAAAAAAGCAAGTGTTAATTTTGTCCAATTAAATTATTTTATGTGAATTTGTGTACTTTCATCTTTTTGTGTCATGGTGATGATGGCAAAATCCACAAAGCCCATTTGCCATAGCACCAAGCACAATTCATTCTTCTCCTTGGTCTGCCAATAAAACAATAAATCAGTTTTTTTTTTCTGACTGTAGCAGCTGCTTCACTTATTAGCTGGGAACAAGTATGGCTCCTGAAATGAAGTCTATCAAGGCTCTAGAATCATTAACCCAGGCCTGCAAGGTTACCGAACAGAATTGCAGTTAATAGAGGTATCATGCTTTAAGGACAGGTGAAGGTTTCCTCATTCAAATCAGTGATGTCATGCAGGGGGAACGCGGGGGAACTCAGTTCCACTAGTTAAAATTAGGGCTGACTCTGCCCACTTCAGTCTCCCTCCTCCCCCCTCCCAATTCCTCTGCAAAAAGCTTTTCTTCTTGGTTGGCCGGCATTCAGAGGGTTAAAGGGAGTGACTCCGCATTCCTGGGTGTGTGTGAAGGCAGTGATGTCATTCAGGCTCCGTGGCTGGTTCCGGGTTCTCGACAAGTGCCAATCAAAAGTGAGTTCCTGTTCCTAAATCATTTGAATGACACCACTGATTCAAATGTGACTTATAAATATATAAGGTAATGATAACATAAGACAAAAGGATGGCAAAACGTTATGGCATTGTCCATGCTTCATTGCATGCACATTTAAATTAAAATGTTAAATCTATATATATAAAAATGGACGTGGGTGTGTATGTATGCGGGTATGTATGTTCCTTATACAAATCTCCGTCCCTTGACCCACGGCCACGAAACTTGGCACACACGTTCCTTGCAGCCTGGAAGGAATCACTGCGGGGGGGTCAGACCCCCCTACGGCCCCCCGGTTTTCGGGGAGGGGGCCGGATCGTCAGGAACCAAGGGGATTGCATGGGGCTACAGGTCTGCTGCCAGCCTGTGGTCACAGACGATTCTGCAGGTTATGTGGGAGGGCTGAGCAGCTCAGCTACCAGACAGAGGCAGAACAGAAAGCGAAACTAAATGCTTGGCCTGCGTTGCCTGCCTGGCCCAGGGTGGAAAGAGCAGGATCCAGAGAGTTCCAGCAGCCAGTCGGATCTGAGAGGGGCCTATGTCCAGGGAGCTAACAGGCCACCTCTGCCTGTTTCTTATACGTCAGGGCTGTCCTGTCCTGACCTGCAGACAGTAAGTGGGACCTTCAGATTGCTCTCTTAGTTGATTGTGTCCCTGTTTCCTCATTCCTTTCACAGTGATAGTGTGCGTTTGGGGTTCCAGGTCATCAATACTGTTTTATTTCATGGACGAGTTCTATATGTCTATATATGCATCGCACTATGTCATACTGTTGAGGGAGGTTTGTATATTTGTGGGTCTGTTCCACCATTACTCTGGAACGCCTGGAACGATGTGCACCACACGTGGTGCACTTATTCCTTACGATCTGGACAGATATACTGTGGGGGTAGGGCCCCCCTTACGCCCCCAGAGGTGGGGGTGCACTGCAGAACAAACGCATTCCTCCTCCTAATAGAGCCTGGGGATAATTTCTGCCCCCGGGCAACGCCGGGTCACAAAAAGCTAGTGGAATAATAAACCAAACCATAAACCCAAGTGAAATCTTACATCAGGCCTATGGCGCCTAAGAAATGTCTACAGGAGTAGTAAAAAATTAGAGCAGTTCACTTTCTTTATGAATCATCTTCAGCAATCAACTTTCTAGCACCCACATTTGTTCTAGAACAGTAGTTCCCAAACTATGGATCAGGACCCACCAGTGGGTCACGAGCAGAGGCAGATCTAAGGGAGGGCAAAGCTTTAAGTTTTGCAAGAAGCCTTACCTTGCAGTGGAAATCACTCCTCTCCTGCACCGTTTTAGCCAATCCTCACATAACAGGGAAAAGCAACATCTTGGCATTGCTTACTGGCTACAGCAGCAAGGGAGAGGAGGGATTTACATGACAGGGTAAGGCTTCTTGCAAAACTTAGAGCTTTGCCCTCCCTTAGATCTGCCTCTGGTTGCGAGCCAATTTCAGGTGGATCACAAAGCATCTAGAGCAGCCATATTGAAATATGGGAAGATGGGATGCTGGAAAGGGGGAGGACTGTGTGGTTGTTTTGCTTAAGTCAAGGTGGTAAATAGGCTTTTTTCTTTCTGATTCACTTTGCTATTGGAAAATGGCTGAGAAATAACCCAACTTATTGCTGCATTCTTAGGAAAGCAGCAGGCTCTAGTGTCATAATGACGGCACTTCCAACCATGACATCCCCTTCTGTTGGTCCTGGAAAGATTGTCTTTCTAAAAAGTGGGTCCCAGTGCTAAAACGTTTAGGAACCACTGTTCTAGAAGTATTGTGGGAAAATAGCAGAATCGTAGCCATTATCATTTTATCACACACAAAAAGGATTTTTATGCTCAGATATTTAACCCTTATTTTGATGTGATTTATTCCTGATCAATTACAATAAACCTACCTCTTCAAGAAGCTGTGTGCATTGATGTTTTACCATTGCTTCCTAAAATATTGCTGTATTTTTGCATATCCTTTGCAGATTTACAGAAACGGAAACATTCACAGAAATATTTACCATTCGCATTCAGTTACTTGAACCAGACTGTAATGTTATCAAGATGAGCTCCAATGCTCTGGAGGTCCCAGAGTTTCATGGCCTGTCTAATGTCATTAACAAGAACATAATCACTTTAGACTATAACAGAAAGAGAAACCTTGAGTGCGTTATAAGCCTGATTTCCTTAGAAACATTTCTCCCAGCCCATGGTCAACTTGTTCATGGAGAAACTAAAGTGAAAGAACCTCGTGGAGACCAACCTCATAGCTTTTCATCTGGTATGGCACATTTTGTTTCTTTGTATTTATCATAATCACTGCTATGTGCATTTAGGGAAGAGGGTAGGTCAAGCCCAAATCTAGGAGTCCTAGCAGGGCTGGCTTTAGGAGCTGTGGGGACCAATTGGACTTTATATCTCTATGGCAGAGCTTCCCAAACGTTTTAGCCCACTTTTTAAAACGACAATCTATCACGACCCACAAGACAAAAAAAAAAAATATAGAAAGGAAAATATTAACAATAACAATGGTCCTGTGCTCCCAAGGCTGCTAAAGACCTTACATATAGTATGTGTGTTAAGACACTTCATAGACTCTTCCTAGAAATGGAGTTCAAAGACAGTTTCCCCAAACTTTTACAGTCATTCCACGATACCCAGAAGGCTGAACTGGAGAACAAGATGTGCAGTTAAGGATTTCCTGGCCCGACAAAAGGCTAAAACATGTGATCTATGTTTCTGATTCACATATGATCAATGGCACAGTAATTATTAGAGAAAATAGGAAAATGTGATATTTTTATTTGCGGGTATGAACCTCATACCATAGGTTATTATTCTGATTAACAATTTTCTTCAGCAAACCAAAGGAGTTTTTATGTTTCAAAAATGTTTCATCACTCACCAAAAATAGGCCTGTGACCCACTGGTGGGTCCTGACTCACAATTTGGGAAACACTGCTCTATAATGGAAAGCAATTAAGATGTGCACTTAAAAAGTATGTGTGAGCTAATGGACCAAGTGGATCCAAGCCAGTGGTTCCCAATCTTGGTTGGGATGCTACCCTCATAAGGAGGGGAATGAACTGATTGGGGACCCATTGCTGCCGTTAGTAAGGTACTTCCGGGTATCACTGATACTGCAGCTGCCAAACACAGGTAAGAAAAAAACCCTACCCTTTTAAACTAACTGCTTTTTTACTTGCCCATGTTCAGTGGCTGTGGCGATAGCTGCAGCAAAACCCAGAAGTGTTGTACTAGTGGCAGCTGTGGGATTTGCTTGAACTAATAAGAAGAATTGTTGGAGGACTCAGGGAGGTCACGACAAAGAAAAAAAGTAATTGCTTTCATTGGTGTTTCAGTTCTGACCGACTTTTAGCCAAGCTTAACTGGTTTGCATCTTCTGACCAAGTTTCAACTGGAAAAAAAAATCTAACTGTAATTTCTGTTGCATCATTAGAACACAGAAGAGGTGAAAAATGCCTGAAGGGGAGCTGTATTTCAGGCCTGAAGACAATTCAAAACACCAGGATGAGCTGTGAGGATTTTCTCCTGATGGGTCTTAGATACCAGCACTTGGATCCTCCTTCACCCAGTGTTGATTATATTCCTATCAGACTGGATCTCATTGATGTCAGAAGCAAAACTGTGTACCAGGTAATAGTCTTATGTTGACTTGGTCTGGATAGCCTGAACTCCTAGAACAAGATGGATAGCACATAATCCTGCGTAAAATCCAGGAGTGACAAGCACCACCTGGTGTTAAATGTCACATGGCCCATAAATGGCCTAGATTTTCACTGTTGACTTCCACAACACTTACTTTTGTGTTACTTTACTGTGTTACTTTACTGTATCCAATTACCTGTAAATCACATGATACATTGTGGGCTAATGGTGTTCCTAGAGGAGGCAAAACATTAAGTTTTCAAACTCCTGAACGCCTGTGTAAAGTGGCCCTACCCCCTTGGCATTTGTGGCTTCCAAAGCAAAGTGAAGGTTTCTCTTCTGCTTTGCTTTCAGGGCCACAAATGGTTCTGAAGGCAAGGAGAAGGGCCACTTTACACAGGTATTCAGGAGGCTGTTTTCTCTCTCCCCCCCGCCCCAGGAATGCCACTGTTGTGGACAAAAGAAGAGACTTTCCCACACAGCACACCTATATTCCAAATAGCAAAGGTGCTATTAATCTTTATTATGATAGCGAAACAATTTTCTTCAAGCAAGCATCTTGTTGTCTCATGCCTCCCTGGGGCACCTGGTGGGCCGCTGTGAGATACAGGAAGCTGGACTAGATGGGCCTTTGGCCTGATCCAGCCGGGCTCTTCTTATGTTCTTATGTTCTTAATTTGATTTGGTGGTGTGTGTTTTTTCATGGAACCCCTGTATGATTTTGGGTTCTGTCACCTATCATATGGTAACGGTAATTTTGAAAGCAACTTCAAAGTGAAGCACTTACATTTGCACTACTTGAGTTCAACATCTTTGTTCAGTTCACCCAGCTCTAAAAGGGCACTTAAAATAAATTGGATGAATTCAGTGGTGTTCAGATAGAATGAATGGGTTAATTTCACTGCTCCAGGTGTAAGAAATCAGCAGTGTCACTTGAAATGGACTTCTATAATATATAAATATTATATAAATATATAAATATTGTGACAGTACAGCCTAGCAGCTCAAGAAATGACAGACGCTGATGACCAACTCTAATACACAGTGCAATCCTACGGACTGCGCAGCGTCGGCGCAACAGGGTTGTGCTGATGCTGTGCGCTTAGCACCGATGCGGGGGGATTGGCACCTCCGTATTGGCGCTAAGGCAACAGGACTGGTGCTGCAGGCAGCGCCGGTCCTGTTGCGCCTGTGCAGTGCCTCCCTCGCATTGGCGAAAAGTCACAAGGGAGGCGCCATGACGGGACAGATTGGGGATTGGTGGGAGGTGGGCGGAATGTAAGCAGGACATGGGCGGGTCCAGGATTTGGCCTAGACCCAGCGGTGTCATCCAGGCGGAACGGGCCGGTACGCCGTTCTCCAGTTCCGCGGACGGGCCCGGGCCGCGCCGCCTCTCCCGAGGACGGGCAAGCTGTTTCTGGGCCCTCCTGCCCTCCCGTGCGTCTGAATCGCTCTGAAATGGAGCGATTCCAGGTGCAGGAAAGTGTGGCTGGCCTCTGCCATAGGGGCGGAGGGCTGCCAATCATCCAGGTGTTCCGGTTCCTGCCGCGCCCGGATGACATCACTGCCTAGACCCGTTTGGGAGGCTGCGCGCCCCTGATTTGGGCTGCACGATCTCCTCGGATCTGCGCCTGCTGTTTAGCAGGCACAGATCCAAGGAGCCCATAGGGGAGACTGGAGCCTCCCCTGCAGTAAGGGAGCGCACGCTCTCTTGCCATGGGGAGGCTCCAGCCTCTCCTATACTACACTGGATATGATGTTGGCCGGCTGGCCTCGCCATTCCAGTGCAGTATAGGATTGCACCCACAGTGTCTTCCATATGTAACAGAGTTATTTGAAAAGACCTTTCAGGGAGAGAAATATCACATTTAAACCAGCCCTAGCAACCACAGTCTGCAGTCCTCTCCGTGCTTGTTTTGGAATACACTGAAGTCAGAAGCCATAGGAACAGACTGACAGGAAGGAATTCATCCCTCATTTGGCATTTACTTTTCTCACATAACTACTAATTTGTTATGGCTTTTTGTTCCATAGTCTGAGCACGCTTGGATTCCTGTTCAGATCAGAGGTGCAATTTCGAACCAGGCCCCCCAAGCTGCCTTCATGGCCATGCTTATCCTGGAAGTGGACCAGTTCATTCTGAGCCCTCTGTCAACAGCCATATTGGATGCAGAAGACAGTGAAACCCCCAAATCTCTGCTGGTGTTCAACATTACGAAGCCCCCCAAGGAAGGCTACATCACTCATCTGCAAGACCACACGAAGCCCATCTCCTCCTTCACTTGGAACAGTCTCAATGATATGCTTATAGCATATCAGCCCCCAAACTGCAGTCATACAGAGAGGAGAAATTATGAGGTAACTGCAATGAGGCTATTGTCCCACTCTCTCTTGAAGTCTTTAAGCTTTAAAGACTTGAGCGGCTGTCTAAGCCTTGTGCAGGTTATGTGTTATGAACATTGCGTACAATGACGACATGCATCAGGGGTGGTTGGGCTTGCACTGCCAAGTGATCTGTGGCATCTCAGAAGTTTCTAGTCACCTCATATCATATTTTGCTCCCCATACTTTTCAACAGAGTCCTTTAGTTGCAAGATTGCATTAAATAATCAAATGGTCAGCAATCCAGGGAACTGCATGTGTGTTTGAACCTACATCTGAGCATTTTAAAATGTTGTTTAATTACACAAATTAACTCATTAATGCTTGCAAACCTACCAGAAATATTTTCCACATTCCGGATACGAAATCCATATTCTTTATTATTCCTGCCATGATGAGCAGACCCCTTTAATTTAGGTTTAGAGTTTAAAAATTAATGTTAAAAATTAATATTTTAATATTACTGTCATAAATGTCTGTCTGTCAGCACTGCCTGTTTAATACTTTTGCCCTATTCTGGCATTTTTTGAAATGGTTGCGGTATGTACAGAGGTGTGCTGGCATGCCCTGCCCCAGTGCCAATGTACTCTAATGATCAGCCTCCTCTGGCCCCATGTGAAGTGTGTGTTCGCAGAAGCAAATGTGGTATCTTATTTGGGAGTACGTACCACTGAACTCTGAACTGAAGAATAGATGCTTTTGAATTATGGTGTTGGAGAAGACTCTTGAGAGTCACCTGGACTACAAGGAGAACAAATTGGTCAATCCTCCAGGAAGTCAAGCCTGATTGCTCCCTGGAAGGACAAATCCTGAAGCTGAAGCTCCAATACTTTGGCCATGAGAAGAGAGGACTCTTTAGAAAAGACCCTCATGCTGGGAAAGATTGAAGGCAAAAGGAGAAGGGGGCGGCAGAGGATGAGATGGTTAGATAGTGTCACCGAAGCAATGAACTTGAAATTGGGTGAATTTTGGAAGCTAGTGGAGGACAGGGAGGCCTGGCGTGCTGTGGTCCATGGGGTCGCGAAGAGTCGGACACGACTTAGCGACTGAACAACAACCACTGAACTCAATGGTGTTCTTTTGAGTAGATATGCATAGGATTGCACATTTCAAAGAAGTATATATTATAATAGCTTTAAAAGTACTGGGTGGGTTATATAGGTGGCATAGTGTCAGCAGACGACGCCACAGTCATTATACAGTCAATTAGGTGTTAGAAAATGGTTTTATTTTATTTTGCAGGGTTTTTTTTTTTCAAAAATGAATACAGTAAGCAGTGTTATGTGTGTTTGTTTCAATTTAACTGAAAAATCACACCTCTAACACCTCATTTTATGCATTCATATAAGAAGAACTTCTTAGGGCACAATCCTAACCAATTTTCCAGTACTGACCTGTAGCTGAGTAGCTGTGCCAATGGGGCATATGCTATGTCCTGCAGTTGTAGAGGCTCCTCAAGGTTAAGGAATGTTTATTCACCTATTTTGAAGCTGCATTGCCCTCAACCTGGTGCTGGAAAGTTGGTTAGGATTGCGCCCTTAGAGGAAGAAATTGCTATGCCAATGGAAAAAGATGAAAATCAGTGCTGGTCAAAGGTGAAATAGAAATGAAAGTCTATGGATTCAAATCCAGTACAAAGCCTCAACAGACTAATTTGACAGAGCGTGTTCTAGCAATAGCAAAGATAATATTCACAAAAACCTGTATCGTATTTGACCATCATTGACCAAATTCCTGCCTTGCCCTATTATATTCTTGTAATATTGTTCCAGAGTTTAAAATCATAGCAAGTAGTGTTTTTTTTTTCTTTTTAGCACTTCCATTTTTGTTGCAAAAGTTCCATGCAAGTAATTAGTGCACCCTCTTGTGGAAGTTAAAATAAATAGCTTTCAATTACCGGTTGACTATGAAAATCAGCATTTTAATAAATGGAAAGACATAGGGGCTTCTCCCTAATAATTTACACTCTTAAGTTCCTTTGTTGTTTTTCATGTTACCAAGTTGTCTAAATCTTTTTGTTAATCTCATATTTGTCAGCTAATTATTATATTAGTCAGGTCCAGTGCAACCTAGTTATTTTAATAAACCTTGTGCCTGTTTTTGTACAACAGGTTGAGTTTGAAGTTCATGATGTCTACTTTGAAAGGAGTTCACCAATTACTGTTTATATCTCTGTTAGAACAGCAGAGACAAATGCTCCCCGGGTTTCATGGAATACAGGTATGCATTTATTTTGAGAGTGCAATTCTAACCTGGAGTTAGGCTGTCACAGTTAGGCCAGAAAAGTTTGGCAGAAACAAGGGAGACCATAAAATATGTTTGGACCACCCTCGGAGTCAGAGAGGCCAGCACACAGACATGTGCCATCTTCCCTGACTCCGAGAGTGATTCAACGCACTTTACGGTGGCCCTTGTGCCAGCCAAACTTTGCTGGCCTAACTTGCTGGCTTAACTCTAGGTTAGGATTGCTCCCTAAATTGGTTAAGATGCAGCTGCTGAGGTTAAGTTTGACAAAATAACATTGCTCCCTGAGACTTGGTTCTTTTCTTCTTGGCTTTGATAAAAGATGTTGAGCCAAATACTTGCATTAGCAAATCTTCATAGCACTGAATAACGATAAAATATGGTCGTATGAAGATGAACTCTTAGCGCTACTCTTAATTTTCTAATTACAGAAAAAAAAACTTGACTCCTGTCAAGTGAGGAAAGTATGTGCAGTTTTTTGGCACTCGTATATCTCCAAAATTCTTGAGAACAGCAATGCGATGCTTAGCATTCCATTGTTTTCAGCCCTCCAACCTGTTCCTGTTAGCTCTTCTTACTTCCTGTGTTAGCATTTGCAGCAACACAGAGCACAGAGAGACAGAGGAAACAGTGGCAGCAGGGAATTTGTGCAATCCCTGCAATAATCTGCAATCATTTGTGAGATGGGGGAATTAATGAACCTCTTCTTGTACTGTTCATTGCTATCTGCAATTTCTGGTATCAGTGGTAGCAGCAGGAACCTATCTGCTACGAATATGGTGGGACACCTGTACACTGTTTGCAGTGAAGTTTTGGAAATGGTTAATGTTCTAGTAGTTTTTCAAAGAGCTGAGTCCTACAGAGCTTTAAATAGACAAAAAATTATTTCATATACATAACATTAGTGGTGTAGCATCAGCGGGGCCACAAGGGTGGTTGCCCCAGATGCAAATTCCTAGGGGTTCAAAATTTCAGCCACATGCTTCAACTGAAGCCAGGATGATGCATACAGAAGCCTTGCCCCCAAGGAAAATCCAGCGTTCTCCTTGGGGGCTGGGGCGTGCTGACTGTTAAGGGGCAGAATACTTGCCTTGCCCCAGGTGCTGGCAACCCACACAATGCCACTGTGTAACATTCTAATCACTGGCACTTAGCTTTTGAGAAAATCAGAGGATAGTTGTTGTTTTAAAAAAATAACTATTCAAATAGTATAGAGTATACTGTAATTCATATCCACTGAAGTCAATAGCAAAACTCTCAAAGAGGTTAATATTCCTGGATTTCACCCCTTGTTTTTGAACAACTTGCAGGATTATTATTTTTTCCACCTTCCTGAAAAAGAAAATTCAATTTTCTTTCTAGGTCTTGATCTTCTGGAAGGACAGTCTCGCCCTATAACCTGGGAGCAATTTCAGATTGTGGACAATGATGATATCAATGGTGTCCGCCTAGTGACTGTGGATGGTTTGCAGCATGGGCAGCTCACAGTAAGAGGTATCGGATCCTTGTTGACAAGGCTGGCTCCAGGAGTGGCGGGGCCCAATGTGGGGCATTCCTATGGGGCCCCCCACTCACCAAGAAAGGTGCTTGTGGTGCCGCGTGCCGCAACTGGAAATAGTTCGTGATGACATGACATCAATGCCAACTGCTTCCAGGAGGCTGATTTTGGGCAGTTCAGAGGCAGGGCCATGTGGGAAGGTCCAAGATAAAGGTGCTTTCTTTGTCCCACTGACTTACAATTCATAGAGTTCTCAGCTGCTGTAGCAGGTGATATGCTCACTGCGCTGGTTTTGTTCTTGTTTAGTAGCTAAGTCATGCCCGACTCTTCGCGACCCCATGAACCACAGCACGCCAGGCCTCCCTGTCCTCCACTAGCTTCTGGAGTTCGCCCAACTTCATGTTCATTGCTTCGGTAACACTATCTAACCATCTCATCCACTGCTGCCCCCTTCTCCTTTTAGACTGTAGTCCATGGGGTTCATTGACTATGCTAAAGCCTTTGATTGTGTGGATCACAACAAACTGTGGCAAGTTCTTGAAGAGATGGGAGTACCAGACCACCTTATCTGTCTTCTGAGAAACCTGTATACGGGTCAGGAAGCAGCAGTTAGAACTGGCCATGGAACAACCGACTGGTTTCAAATTGGGAAAGGAGTACAACAAGGCTGTATCCTGTCACCATGCTTATTTAACTTATATGCAGAGTACATCATGAGGAAGGCAGGGCTGGATGATTCACAAGCTGGAATCAAGATTGCTGGGAGAAATATCAACAACCTCAGATATGCAGACGATACCACTCTAATGGCAGAAAGTGAGGAAGACCTCAAGAACCTTCTGATGAGGGTGAAAGAGGAAAGTGCCAAAATTGGCTTGAAGCTCAACATTAAAAAAACTAAGATCATGGCCACCACTCCCTTCACTTCCTGGCATATAGAAGGGGAAGAAATGGAAGCAGTGACAGACTTTATTTTCCTGGGCTCCAAGATCACCACAGATGGTGACTGCAGCCATGAAATTAAAAGACGTTTACTTCTTGGGAGGAAAGCTATGGCGAACCTAGACAACTTAATCAAAAGCCGAGACATCACCCTGCCAACAAAGGTTCGCCAAGTCAAAGTGATGGTTTTCCCAGTAGCAATGTATGGCTGTGAGAGCTGGACCATAAGAAAGGCAGAGCGCCGAAGAATAGATACTTTTGAATTATGGTGCTGGAGAAGACTCTTGAGAGTCCCCTGGACTGCAAGGAGATCCAATTGGTCAATCCTCCAGGAAGTCAAGCCTGATTACTCCCTGGAAGGACAAATCCTGAAGCTGAAGCTCAAGTACTTTGTCCACCTCATGAGAAGAGAGGACTCTTTAGAAAAGACCCTCATGCTGGGAAAGATGGAAGGCAAAAGGAGAAGGGGGCGGCAGAGGATGAAATGGTTGGACAGTGTCACCGAAGCAATGAACATGAATTTGGGCGAACTCAGGAAGCTAGTGGAGGAGGCCTGGCGTGCTGTGGTCCATGGGGTCGTGAAGAGTCGGACACGACTTAGCGACTGAACAACAACAACAACAACCATGGGGTTTTCTTGGCAAGGGTACTGGAGTGGGTTACCGTTTCCTTCTCCAGCGGACCACGTTTAGTCAGAACTCTCTACTATGGCCTGTCCATCTTGGGTGACCCTACATGGCATAGCTCACAGCTTCACTGAGCTACTCAAGCCCCTTCGCCATGACAAGGCACGCTGGTTTGGGACCCCCCAAAGTGCGGGGCCCAATGAGATGACATTGCTCACATTGGCTTAAGGCCGGCCCTGCTTGTTGATATTTGTATGCTGATCACGGCGGGATTAAGACCTATGGAGGCACAAAGCTTTGAAAACATTATGCTTCTCCCCATATGTAATTAAAAATAAAAACAATACTGCACTGCCCCACATAAAGCTGTCTCGTTGTGTCTGAAATACAAACCATAAATTTCATCCTTTCCATTTCCTAACAGGAGGAAAAGGATTCATGTTCACAGTTTCTGACCTTAAGACTGGTGTTGTTCGTTACCATCATGATGACAGTGATTCCACAAAGGACTATATTGTCTTCAGGATCTTTGACGGTCGCCACAATAGTCGCCACAGGTTTCCAATAAACATTCTTCCTAAAGATGACAGCCCCCCTTTCCTCATCAGCAATGTTGAAATAGAGGTGTATGAAGGGCAAACTATTCTGATCCAAGGCTCAATGCTTCAAGCCTCTGATGTAGACTCTAGTGATGACTACATACTCTTTAATATCACCAAACCATCACAAGCAGGAGAAATCATGAAGAAACCTGGACCAGATGTTATTGGTAATGTATTAGACAGCCTCCAGTGAGACAGAATGTGTTTATGTCAAGTTCTCTTTAAGCCTGTGTGTCGTTTTCAGCTTTATTTCCATTTTCCACTATTGCCAAGATTTTAACTGCTCTCCACAACTTATGAACTTTGGTTTTATCTCCTTCTCTTCAGCAGGATTAAACCTCAGGAAATAGATTGTGGATTAAGGCTCTTGTTGTCAAATATGCATAAGAAACACTATTGACCAAAATGAATTTTGCACTGTCAGATTTAGCCTCTATTCATAAACCCCACATATATGAGGTTTGATCCCAAAGTTATCTTGGCGGTTTGCTGCCTGTTTTAAGTGGCAAGCACATGGTTCCATCTGAGTTTAACCATGTGATCAAATCCGCCAGTTTTCAGCCAGTTTGCTCATAGAGCAGAGTTCAACTCACTTCACAAAAGTGTGATAACTGCATACTGATTGGTTCAGGACCCATGCCATTTATCTCCTTTGTACACCAAGTACATAACTTACGGATCAGGCCTCAGTTGCAGTTACTTCAATGGAATTTTAATGAATGGCGGCACCATCCATATCAATGCAAAATAATTTAGATATATAGTTAAACACAGAATCTTTGTCATAGAACCTGCACATTGCTTTTGCAACTAAAATAATACAAACCATACCCTTCCCCTTTCATAGTGGAGAGACCAATGAAAAAGTGGGGTGTTTTTTTTTAGAAAAACACACACACAATTATTTACAAATGCATTAAGACCAGGCTTAGCTTCAAAATAGCAAGATAAAAAATAGGTAGTAGACTTAACTCATACATAAAATGTTGCCCAAAGAAAATTGGAAATATGATGTTGTGCACCCTAACGATAAAAACATTGTTGAATATACTGTTCTAGACTTTCTGAACATAGAGATATAATTGTAATATGTAATTATAAGTCTGAGATATACAGTACTTTTTCCTATTTGTAAATCAATAGGTTACCCTGTCACTAAATTCTTCCAGAAGGATCTGTTTAGTGGGATCATCTACTACCATCACTTAGGAGGAGAAATATTTGAAGATTCAATTGAACTGGTTCTGTGTGATAGCCATGACCCTCCCAATCATTCCGAGACTCAGGTATGTCATTTTGAACAAGGTGTAAAGGACTTTCTCTAGTCTGAATGCATGGGAATTTCCTTTTTCACACTACCAGATGGTTTCACACAACCATATTTGAACTTTAACTGTCACGCCATATATTTAGGGCCCAATCTTAAAGAGCCCATCATCCGTGGTATGCCTGTACCACCACGCTGGGTGTCATAAAAGTGACATAAGGCACTTTACCACTGGCGCTAGCAATGCAGCACAGGTGCTGAGGTCAGTGCCTGTTGGCCCTGGGCCTCAGCACCGGGAAGATGTGCTGCGGGAGCAACCGGAGGTAAGTTTCTTTACTGGCTGGCGGAGAGGTTTCCTGGGGCAGGGGGAGGGCAGGGAAAGGTGGGATAGGGTAGAACTGGATGGAGGCCGCCCAAAGGGAGGATCAGGGAGCAAGTGGGTGGGGATGGTGGCAGAGTCTGACATCAAATCCTGAACCCCATCCCAGGCCACGGAGACCAACATGGGCCTCCTCGGTTCTGCACCCGCTTAATAGTAGAAGATTTAGCCGAGAGGGTTAATGCCTCCGTTTGCCCGAAGTTAACAGCTGAAGATCCAAAGGTCATGAGCTCGAGACTACCGGAAGTCTCTGTGAGCGGCAGACCTTGCAAACTGCGGCTGATTAAAAGCTGAGTTCCAGCTGCCTCATGGGAGGAGGAGTGTGCTGGTCAGCTGCGTCTCTCGGAGAGCAGGGAAGCCTCATCAGCCAGCAGAAGGCAGACGGGCAACTAAGAAAGAAGGCTAAATCCAGAAAGATCCATCTGTATGAGTGTTGTTCTTGAAAGATAGAACGTTTCTGTAAATTGTAAAAACCTTCGGGTTTGTGAATAAAAGTCTGCCTATGTAAACCGCCTTGAGTTACAGTCATTAGCGAAATCTAGTGATCTTAAGAAAGGCGGTATATAAATACAAGTATTATTATTATTAGTATTAGTATTAGTAGTAGTAGTAGTAGTAGTAGTAGTAGTAGGCACAGATAGTAGTAGACCTATTGGGACCACCAGGGCTCAGGGATTAATGGAACTGATGAGGAGATTCCAAGCGCTTCCCTGGCATTTTGGGCTGCTGGAACCCTGGGCACTTGAGAAGATTTGGGCTGTAAATGTGCATAACACATGTCAAGGCTCTGTTTCAATGTTCAAGAGAGAGATTGCATTACAAATGCAAGAACATGCCAACTACTTGTGTTAAGGCCTCCCGTGTGAATAAATGAAGCTGTCTTGTCCCAGGTTAGTCCATTTGTTCATCCTGGCTCAGTATAGACACCTCCCCAGGGTTTTAAGGAGGGACCTTTTCCAGCCCTGCCTGGAGATGTCAGGGCTTGAACCCAGGAGTCTCTGCATGCAAAGCAGGATGTCACCAATAAATGGGCTACCAAGATATAACTTGCAGTCACCTTTTTCCTATTTGGAAGTGTTTCAGAAAATTAGATTTGTATAAGTCCTCAAATTTGCAAGTAATTGGTCATGGCTGGGCCAGCCTTAGGAGCTGCAGGACCCAATTGGAATTTTTTTGTGTGGAGGTTACGTTTTTACAGGCAAGGTGTGTAGAATCTTAGAGATATAAAGTCCAGAACACATTTTATTTATGTCTCTGTGGTGCAATCACAGGAAGCAATCAAGATGTTCATGTAAAACGTGCATGTGAGTTAATGGACCAAATGCATCAAAGCACATTTGAATATAAAACAGTACAGAAGACTAGAGTAGATCACCCTGGTGTGGGGTCCAATTTAGAGTAATTGGTCCAGTTGGCTTAAAGCCAGCATGGGTTACGAACATAGAAGCACTTTGAGATATGAGATCTTTTTTTAAAAAGATTAAGTTGTGAGCTTTTCAGATGGTGAATTTTAACCAAATTATACAGAGCCACGGGGCACCTGTGCAACATTCTGTTATCTGTCCTTGACTTATCACTTCTAGCAGATGCTAGAGGTTGCTGTCTGACAATTTGTAGAGGCTCTTTGTAAACACCACAGCCTGTTGCAGTAATTTTTCAGTTTGATTTGTTTTTTTTATGTATCCTAAAATTAGGTGGTAATAGTGCACATAATTCCTGTGGATGATCAGCTTCCAAAAGAAGTGCCAGGAGTGAGCCGCCATCTAACCGTTACGGAAATGGAGGTTGCTCATCTCACGAAGAAACATCTCAATTACATAGATGCGGAAGCCCAGGAAAGGGAGCTTGTCTACACCATAACTGTTCCTCCATTCTTTTTATCTACGCACCAGTGAGTCCCAGTGAATTTTACAATTGTGCACAAAAAGCTATGTGAGTGACAAGCAAGACTGTGATTGGAAATGTGTCTTGCTTTAACAGCTATATGCTGAGAGCTTATAGCAAGATGAGCAGGCAGCCTGCAACCTAAAAGGGAGGCTCACAATCCTAACCTGGAGTTAGGTCGGTACGTTTGGCCAGCACAAGGGCCACTGTAAAGTATGTTTGGACCACTCTTGGAATCAGAGAGGCCAGCACACAGATGCGCACCATCGTCCCTGACTCCGAGAGTGGTCCAAATCCTCTTTATGGTGACCCTGGTGCTGGACAAATTTTGCTGGCCTAACTGTGCCGGCCTAACTCAAGGTTAGCATTGTGCTATAAGAGTGAACGTTAACTTCCTGCTTCCTGTTTACTCTTAATCTCCCTTCTAGGATGCAGAAACAGGCAATGGGTAGCAGGGAGCCGCATGGGGTGGGTGAAGGGAACCATGGATAATCGAATCTACAGATACCAGGGGACACCTGTATTTTCAAAAGGAGGGAAGCTGGCTGTTTTTCCCTGCCTGCCATTCATTGGCCACATGTTGGCTGTTGTCGCTGTTTGCCCTGCTGTTTGCCAGCTGCCATCACTTTTCAGTTCATACAGATGTAAAAACAGCAAATATACATTACTAATATAGTGAATTGTAATAGAAGCAGTAGGCAGTCAGAAGATAAAGGGGGAGCATGTATTGTAGAGGGTAATGCAGAGCAGTGGTGGAATCTAAAACGGGAGGATCCAGAACGCTGGGCGGGACTAACCTTGAGTGGCAGCCCATCCATTCGGATCTGCCACCTTCCCACCTGCTGCGCGGGCTGCCCTCCGTGGACGCGCCCCACCGCCGCACACCCATGGCACCCAGTGTGCCCCCCACCTGTCCCCCCCGGCAAGGAGGCGCCCCCTCCAAGGCCACGAGCGCTTTGCAGCGCCGCAGCCACCATGGAGCCAGGTGAATGGTGGCATGTGGGCAGAGCTAGGCCGGAGTAGCGTACCACTCACAGGTTAGTCCCGCCCAGCATTCCAGATCCTCCCATTTTAGATTCCACCACTAATGCAGAGTATGTAAATTTGCCTTGGGGGAGGATGTGGAGGTGCAGGTCTGAGAACTGAGAAAGACTGGCAACTTCAGATCTTTCTTGAAACAAGCAGACACCCCAAGGCCTCATCACCTACAGCCAGTTCATAGGTAAGATCTTTTGATTATGTTGCTTTCTGGACCATTGATGGATGGATTAAGAAAAGGAAATAATAGCCTGATACATTGTTAGCTAAAGTATATAAATTTGATAATTGTATGTCACATTTTGTTTGCCTTGATTTCTTTATTCCTTACAAAGCAATCTGAAATATAGGGGGTTGGGGTGAGAGTAAAAAGGTAAAGGTTTCCCCATGATTGAATGGTTTAGTCATGACCGACTGTAGGGGGCGGTGCTCATCTCCGTTTCTAAGCCGAAGAGCTGGCGTTTGTCCGAGGACAAGCTTCCGTGGTCATGTGGCCGGCATGACTCTACGCTGTAGTGCACAGAACACCGTTACCTTTCCACCAAGTGGTACCTATTTATCTACTTGCATTTTTACGTGCTTTCAAACTGCTAGGTTGGCTAGGGGTGACAGTAGGAGGAAGCAATAAATTGTCTGTGCAGTAGGTGGGGGGAGGGGCTGCAGGAGATCGATCCGGGGATGTAAATGTGTTTCTTTTGCCACTGAAAATTTGTATGAATTTGCACATACCTGTGACAATATTTTTCTGTGCAGCCACACAGATGCTGGGAAATTGTTTTTAGTCGACAGCATTCCTAAACTGATCAAAGATCCTGCTACTCCAGTACTGAGATCATTCACTCAGGTTTGTGTTATCTGGAAGCCTCTGCTTGTCATTCCACCAAACACTCTTCAAAAGACACTCCCTCCCAGTCAAATATCACCCATACCTTTTTCCAGGGCTTTCCCCCAGGTGCTGTATATTATTACCGAGACCCTACAGTTCTTAATGTGTAAAAAAGGGAGGGAGGAGAGAAGGAGGCAGGCATGCAGGCAGGCAGGCATTCTGCACATGCTCAAAAGTATCCTGCTGTAGCCAAATTAATTGGAGGAAAAAAAATCTCCACCAATATCTTATATGAAACACATGGTTCCTGGGACCAACACCTGCTTTTGAAATATATTCTATATCTTGATCATAGATTGATGCTGTTAACTTGATCAAGGTGAAACCTCATCTGGAATTAAGCCTGGAAATGGAGTCTTCTGTTATTCTAACTAGCTACGTAAAACACACTGGTGGATATGCTTACGTTGTGTATAGGGGATGAGTAAATGCACCAGTATATGGGATGAATAATGTATATTCTTAAATAGTGTCCTAGAATAGGAGAAGTGGCGCCTGGAAAATGTATCATTTATCAGAACATACTAAGGACCTTTATTTAATAGATTGTATTAGCCAATGCAATTATTGTGTAACCTACTTCACATATTGCATAGCTAAAATAGCAGCTTCATGACAAAGCCTGTAAAAAAATGGAAAATTACATTAGTTATAATCACTATCACCATTGCAACTCATTTGCATTTCCTTTAACAAATGAAGGCTTCTTCTGCTCCAAACATCTTTCAGTCCCCCAGCTGATGTGGGATAATGTCCTGAAATGATACAACAAATAATGAAGGGTGCAGGGTTAATCACTTCAGGAAGAGGACATCTCTTCACAGGTTACATCCCCAAAAAATTGGGGTTTGAAATACAATTGCCCAGCCAACATTCTTGTGTGGTCCTCAATCAAACTTAAAAACTCAATGTTACTTTGTGTAACATGTGTGAAAACATCAGAATCTTGCCTTTGTATGTACAGATTAATTCTCTGATCAAAATAAATTGGAATATGTTTGGTTAAAACCTTGGCTTCTTTAATTTGCCTGAAATAAATGGTTAGATAAATAGATGGTGTAAGTAAAAATGATGACGTTTATAACTTTACAAAAATTTTGATTGTGTGGGGGAAAGTATTTTACATTTTATTTTATTGATAGTTATTCTCTGTTGTATTCTCAGCATGCTGTAAACCACATGAAAGTTGCCTACATGCCACCTTTGCAAGATATTGGTCCTGTGCCTCAGGATATCCAGTTCATCTTTTCGGTTAGCAATCAACATGGCGGAACATTGTACGGAATCTGTTTTAATCTGACTGTTCTTCCAGTGGACAATCACGCTCCCGAGGTATGATGGTGCTACTAACTGGAACAAGAGAAAAGAATGGGTTAGACAGTTCCCGGGGCTCAACTTGAGTGAGAGAAGATGCATGGGTGATTGTGTCACACGTTGTCTAGGGCCAGAACAGGCCCAAAAGCCGCACATAAAAAGTATAGTCAAGGCCAGTCAAGGCCAGGCTGGGACTTGAAGGCCAGAAAGCCAAACAGGCTAAGTAGTTGAGCAGGCTGGCTTGGAATAAAGGTTTTTATTTTAGTCAGCTGACAGCCAGCTTTTCCCCATGCAGGGTGCCGATTCTTCAAGATGCTTACCAAAGAGCTAGGCCTGCTGGAGGGCCAGGGAGGGGAAGGTACAGGAAGTAAGGGGATCAGAGAATAGCTTCAGGGAAAGGCCGTTTGAGATGTCTCCCCCTCTCCATCACTTTAAAAGCATGTCAGATTTTAAAGGTTTGTAACAGCCCATTGTGGAAGTCAGATTTTGAGTAATTCATATTTTAGAATTTAGGCTGCATTCCTAGGTAGATTTACCTGGAAGTAAGCTGCACGGAACACAGTGAGACTTCTGAGGGCTATCCCGCTAGAGACCATACGGACTCCTGAATGAGGAGGCAGTTGATGGCATTGTGCAGGGCCCAGTGCAGGCTTTGCTCCAGGGATCCCGGGAATCTAGCATTGACTCTGATGCCTGCACTAGTGAGAGTTTTCAGCCGTGGAGTTTGTTGAGGGGCCTGCAGAACTCATTTGTGCTATAGATGCCATTTCCCCTGAAGGAAGAGAATTAGCAAAACCTCTTCTGGGATGACCCTGGAGCATTTTTTTCCCTTCCGGTCAGGTGTTTACTAGCAACCTGCAAGTTGAAGAAGGGGGTCTGTGCGCAATTACAGAGGGCCACATTTTGATTTCCGATGTGGACACCAAACTGGAAAACATCCGCATCAACCTCCTTAGGCCACCACTTCATGGGACCATTGAACTGGGCGGAATTCCTATGAATCAGGGGGACCAGCTGACTTGTGGAGACCTTCACACGTCCAAAGTCAGGTGAGAGGAGACTGATGCTGTCTTTGTTCTTGCTTTAATTTCAACCAAGAAATTAGGCAGTATGATCGCCTCACAACAATATGTGTTATGGTGGACTATAGTGCTTCAGCTGCAGTTGTTTCAATTTCCACTCACAAAAACAAAACAAAAAACACCTTCTTGCGTAAGTATTAACCTTGCACATATTTTTCCATCTAATTAACCTTGCACCAGGGGTGTAGCTAAAGTAGTGCAGGGGGATGCAATTGCCCTGGGCAACAAGCTTTAAGGAGGCAACAAGTTGAGCTTGACACTAGAAGCCAAAACTGTGAAAATCTTGATATGTATGAATAATGCCATCATGTTATATATCATTCTATGTGGACTGTATTGCAGAATGCAATGAAACAAATCGGAGTGTAATCCCTTCATTCTATTAAACATTATGGCCAAAAAAACAAGAAATGAAAATACAACTGTGATGTCACTTCCTGTCGTGACATCACATCTGGGGTATCGTTTGGCCCTCTGCACTGGGCTACACTTTCATTAGCTACACCAGTGCCTTGCACATATTTTCCTCCTCTTATTATGTAATTATTTGCTGATACAGCTGCAGGAAGTAACAGTATTAGCAATATCAGAAAATCAGTTTGGAACCTGTTCCCACAGATATCATCATAATGGCTCTGAGATCCCACAGGATGACATCTTGCTTGCTGCTACCGATGGTGTCAATTCCTTAGAGTTTGTCCTACATGTTAAGGTTAGTGCGACAGCTTATCATGATGTAAATCCACCTAGTAAATGTTACCTTCTGAAAAACTGGATTATTTCAGAAAATGTTAGGCTGAGTAAGTTTTCTGCTACATTTTAGAGGTTTAAGTGACAATATTGGTTAGACTATAAATTTGGCACGTACTAGTTAATAGACGTCTGCACCAGTTCCAGATTATCCCTGCTGTCAGGAGTGACTTGCTTCCACCTTCTTTTGCAGGTGATGCCTGTAAACGATGAACCTCCTGTCCTGAAGGCTGATCTCATCCCCTTCATCCAATGTCCAGAAGGTCAGGCTGTATCCATCACATCGGAGTATCTTTTTGCGACAGATGCGGATAGTGATGACATGCAGCTGATGTTCATGCTTGCTCGGCCTCCTAAACATGGGGTTGTGAAGAGAGACGGAATTGTGATTGATCACTTTCTCCAAGCAGACATTATTTCCGGAGCTGTAACATATGAACATACTAGTAAGTGTGACTAGTGCCATTGTCCAGTGTTTCTCAAACTGCGTCAGGACCCACTTGGTGTGTGACCTGATTTCTGGTGTGTTCTGTGTTTCACCCATGGTGAGGGGTGAAAACATGGGCGATGGAAAGATTGGATAACTAATTGCTTCAAGCCCTGAGACTATACAAAAAACAGATAGCTGCTAATTGCTCTGCAAACAGCTTAGCTCCTGCAGTTTACAAGCTAGTGTAAATATAGGGAGATAAATACATATTTGAGCATCTATTTACTGGTGCTTTTTTCCCAAGCCTGTCACTAACAGGGAGTATGGGACAGATGAAGGCTGGGTCACAGAAATAAGCCCCTCAAGCCTTGAGGCTGTTCATTAGAGCTGCCTCATTATGAGAAATGGAGCAAGGGTTTTTTTGTGTGTGTTTGTTTTTTTGCATAAATAAGATATAAATAAAATATAACTTGTAAATAAATAAAAAATATTATTTCTTTCTAGATCACTTTTTAAAGTCTTGTAAAGTTAGTTGGGTCCCAATAGAGTCTGGTGCTAAAATGTTTGAGAGCCATTGCTCTAGTCTAATACAGGGCAAGCCTACTGTATACTATTGTGTAGATACCACTTGCAAGTCTGCTTATAACCAAGCACCAACAGGGCTCCCTTGTGCCTGAAAGGGCTAGAATTTAGATAGAAATGTTTGCTAATTACACTTCTTGTCCCTGCACTGTGCAGTGTCTGCTCCACTCCTGTGGCAATGGCTTTGCATCTATAGTACTTCTCCATTACTTCTCCAGTACAGCTCAATTTAAACATCATGGCCCCTACTTTAAGACTGCCAAATAGCACTTTACATTTGTCAGCATTCCACATGGTGCGCAGAAAAGTCTGACCGATGTACATGTGGCATTTTTTCCTACCAGCATAATATAGGTGCTGTAGATGCTTATAATGATGGATTATTAACTTTATTATTTGCCTGTAATAATCCATCTTTATTAACTTTATTATTTGCCTGTAAATTGCTTTGTGAACCTTGTGTTGAAAAGCGTTATATAAATACTTTTGATTGATTGATTGATTGATTGATTGATTGATTGATTGATTGATTG
>JAJKFI010000001.1:9574755-9592252 GCA_029204185.1 Lerista edwardsae
TTGATTGATTGATTGATTGATTGATTGATTGATTGATTGATTGATTGATTCTGTGTGGGAACTGCAGTACCTAAATCAGAGGAATGCAAGAGGATTTTGTCCAAAAAACAGCAGGCTTTGTACTTGACCATGGACTATATCTGTATTTGTCACATAGATTTTGGAGCCAATTTAATCAAACTTAAAATAAAAATTCATCTTTGAAGCATACAGAAATACATTCTGAGGGGAATTTTAAAGTCGCTACCGTTGTTTTAAGTTGTGACTCTGAAGGCCACAGTTGCATTTAACTTGAATAATAAATGGTTGGTTTGTTTAGTTTAGGTTAACATTTGAATAGAGCACTGTGAGTATGTTGAATCAAAATAATGTTTGTGAAATCAAATTTAGCTGAAAATGGATATTGTTGGGGGTCAGGATTATTAAGAACAAAGAAATACTGAGTTTTCAAATGTAAGCACCTTTAAGTTCTTTTGATGTCAGTGGGAGTTATTAGAGTATTTGCTGAACTCTGCCACTTAAACCAAATTTCTGCTGTGGATAGAATTTTTGGGCTTATTATTACTATTGTCTAAAGATTACATACAACCTTGTTGCAATTATTCCTTGTAACAAATACATAATTGTATTGGACCATTGTATTGAGCATAATTGAGCAATTTTAGAAATTTCTCTTGAAAGTCTTGCTTTTTAATCATGATCTTATAATTATTGTTAATTACATGTATATTTAATGTTAATATTAATGACATGTTAATGACATGTCAATTAGATGTAAAACATGTAAGTGCTTCTTGTAGGTTTTTTTTCTTTTATTGCAAAAATATGCTTTATCTGTAGTTCCTTTTTCCAGGTGGAGAGATTGGCTTACATCCTTTAGTTGATATCGTTACCTTTGTTGTCTCGGATGGTGAAATTGGTCCAGGTCCAAACGCCTGTTGTCATGATGGACCTCCCCTTCCTCCTGTGCCACTACACAAATCTTTTCCAGTGTATGATATTAACATCACAATAGTCCCTGTGGACAACCAGCCACCACTCATTGCCACTGGTAACAAAAAATCTTTATTTTTATGTATGTTCAGTTGACATGTTAAGAAGGTAGGCTGGGTGGGCCCATGACTAAATTCAGCATGTGATTAGGTGGTCTTTTGAGTGCTTCATTACACATTCAACTCACAACCTGGCCTATATTTATGATGTGACACTGCAAACTAAGCAGAGGGAGTGTGTAATAAATGCAGATGGGAATTGCAACGCAGGCAGCTTCTATTGTCACTTTGGCCGGCCTTTCTGAGGCCCGCAGAAGCCAACAGAGTGGGTCATGGGCCCAGTGTAACCCAGATGAGGCTCCTGGGGCAAACCAATAAAGCATTCTGGGATTACCAAGAGCATTCTGTCAGTCCTAACACGTTGTGACCCACAGTTTGGGAAATGCTAGATAGGCACTTACTTGTCTGTTTGCCTTTAAATAAAAGGGCTTGTAGTTTAGGCTGTAATTGTATTATGATGATGCTGAAAAGTGCCTGAAATGGTTTGAAGCAATGCTATTAACTAGATTTCCAAGCGTGTAAAATTTTTAGCCAAAGAAAGCTATCTTACTTGAGTTCTTCTAAATGCTAAATCTCTTGAGCTTGACCAGGCTTCAAGTATCCGTTCTGTAATGCAATAATTTTGACAAATGTGTCATTATAATTGAGAGGCATTGTAAAGGTATTTTGCACATGTTCTGTGCACACGCACCACTTTTTCAATGATGTATGTATGAGTAACTTTGTGATTTGCAGTCTATCACCCAAGCAATGTTCTGGAAATGAAGTATTGTCCCAGCAGGGAAATTAAGCACTGATGCATGAAAAAATGGTTCATTATGAGCCATTCGTAACAGCTCTCAGGCAATTAATGCTGTGACAAACAGAGGTAATAGCTGATCTTGAGCAACACATAAACCATACTTAATAGCTTATCATCAAAATTGTTTTGCAAGTGTTTTAGCCTTACACACTTGGTAAGAAAGAAGAGCCATCAGTATTACTGGGAAACATCTGTACCAAGTATTTGAATGATGGCTTCCTTATCTGTTAATAACTGCATGTGTTTAGCTTCAAATATCCTTGCAAGTCAAGCTGCACAAGTAACAGTACTCATCATTTTGTTGTTTGTGCGCAGATTCCATGTTTGTTGTGGAGGAGGGCTCCTCAGCAGCTATTACAGTTAACCATTTGATTGCCACTGATCCTGACACCAATGTGGATGACATACAGTTTGTTTTAGCTTCTCCTCCGCAATTTGGGTACATTGAAAATATATTACCTTCCCCTGGCTTTGAGAAAAGCAACATGGGAATCAGTATAGGTATGTCTGGGCTCCAATGAGAGATGACTTGTCTTTAAACACAATGCCACCTTGTCTGTCGCTCCATCAGAATCAATACAGCCGAATCAGCAAGTCTGGGACAAATATAAGACTCTCCCTTTGGGAATTGTTAGAACTTACAGCTTCACTGACTCCTCCTCTGGCCATTGAAAGAGCATTAGATTATGTGTTCCTCAGAAGCAGCCAGGGAGAGTTCAGGACTTCCGTGATCTTAAGCTGATCTAGCAAGGTCAGTTCAACAGCAAGTGTTGAATCAGCAAGCTAGCTGTGACGCTTTTGGATCAGGAGGAGTTTGGATGGAGGAGTTTTGTAGCTGGCTGGCAAATACAGGCATGCCCCAGCATCCACTGATTCAGTATCCACGGTTTCAGTTATCCATGGATAGTGGGACTTCTGTTAAAAAGACAGAGGAACATTAAACGAATCTCTCTTTTTTAACCCTGTTGCAGCAAGACCTATCTTTAAAAAGGCATCCCCAGTATCTCTGCTTTCAGGTATCCATGGGGGTGTCCAGAACGGAACCACAGCATATACCAGGGCATCCTTGTTGGAAGCAGATGGAGTTGCTTGGGTCTAAATTAGTAGATTCCAAATTAGTTGTATTTAGATCTAAATCTAATTTAGTAGATTACTAAATTAGTTGGCCACAGTTAAGTGTTTGCTGGGGTCAGGGTCGGGCAGGGGGTGTCCCCAGGGTGCCACATGAAAACCGGAAGTGCACTCCAGTCTTCAAACAGAGCTATGTTGAGCATTAGGGAGGGCTGCATTCGGGGTTGCGGGCCTCCCAGACCCTCCTGGAGGCCAGCACAACCACCCAGGTAAGGTAAAACATCCCTGGATTCCTACAGGACTGTGATCACTGCAGCACTGTCAGGACACCCATTACTGGTCCACTCCCCTTAAGCGAGTGCCATTTCTGCTAAGGCACTGGGAACAAGGGAAGGAGACCTAAGAAGTCGAGGAATGGTGTAGGAGAAAGGCAGACTCAGAGAGAAGGGTAAAAAGGGAGATGCTGTGGAGGTGCTGGGAGAGCCCAATTATCACAAGGGCTGCCCTTTCAGCAGCACTGATTCCGCAGAGGTATAACTTCACAAAGCACCACTGAGCTGTGATGTGATACCTCAGCAGAAGCATCATGGCTAAAAGCGTGGCCCTCGTGATAATTGGGCTATATCAAGGCTTGCATAGTTTTCCTTCTATCATTTTCAACTAACAAGTTTCTAAATGAGAAAAAAAGTGTTTGTTTCTGATCATTACCGGCTTAATGTTAACAGTTCATTTCCTGATGTGCCGGCCTAACTCCAGGTTAGGATTGCGCTCTCAGGTTCTTAGCAAACTGTTAGCTAATTCCAACTGGGACAGTAGAATATACATTTCTATTAATTTGTCATGTCTCTCAAATGCATTAGCTTCATTTCAGCTGAAAAATGTGAAGGCCCTGCATGTTAACTATGTTCAGACCAGGCATAAGAGGATAGAACCAACCAAGGATCAGTTTATGCTTTATGCTACTGATGGGAAACAGCGTTCACTGGAGGTGCCTTTTTATGTCTTAATCAACCCAACAAATGATGAAGTCCCTGAATTCATAGCAAGGAATATTACGGTAAGGAAGGCAATGCAGACAGTAGCCAACTTCTCTGCCAAAGAAAATATAGCTGTGCTCTGCTTCTGTCTGGGCAGGGATTCAGTTTGGGGATGGATCTTTGAACACCACCATGAGTGCTAGTGCCAGTGTCCCACTGGTGTAAAAAGACACGGTGATGCCGCAAGGATTCTGCCACTGCCAGGTCATGTGGGGCTGTTATCTCAATGCAGCAGAAATAGCTGATCCTCACATCCACAGATCCCAGGTGGCACTGGTAGGGTGATGTGGGAGGGTTTTTCTGGGTGGTGAGATGGAAGGCAGGGGAAGAGGAGGAACAGGAGGCATGTCGAGGGCAGAAGGGTGAATCTGGCGGCAGCGACCTTTGCTGGAGTCTATCCTCCATTTTGCAATCTGACAAGCCCCAGTTCTCTCAGACTTGCACCAACAAATTGGCTGGTGCAGGTCCAAAGAGACCCATGTAGCAATCAGCCAGCCTACAAGGAGGTAAGTATATTATTTACTTACCTCCTGTTGACTGTCCGATTCCCCTCCAACTACCTAGAACGCAGCAATTGCTCGTGTGGCTGCATGTTATAATATGGAGGAATAGGATTGGGCTGTTATTCAACCTTATTGTTCATCCAGGAAGAGATAATCTTTTGCCACACTATAAAAGCTAATGACGACTAATTGGAGCAGACTATTATGGTGTCCATAGATCTGAGGACCTCATTTCTTCTAACCCTTGTCCTATAGAAGAATTGTGATTTGACTTCCTGCCTTCCTTTGGCTAATTAGGTGCAGGAAGGTCTGATGAAAGAATTGGACCCATCTGTCATTAACGTTGTTGATCTGGATGTACCTCAAGATACCCTGATGTTTACAGTCCTCCAGCAACCTCAGCATGGATTCCTTGTTAACGGAATGTATGGCAATGATATCATCCGCTACCAACATGTACTGAACAGTCACCAGAATCATGAACTTCCTGTGCATGAGTTTTCCATGGAGCTTTTAAAAAATGGTAAGTGCTTGCATGTTGTTTATTTGCATGAATATATAAATAGGTGCGGCGGGACTGTAAAAAAAGACATATGCTTATTATTTGTGTTCATTTACTAAAATTATTTACTGCTGGATCCTATTCAGGGCCAGCCCAGAGCATGCAAGTGTTGCAGGCACAGCGGGCGCTGGGTGTTGTGGGCCAGCCAGGGACCAGGTAGCCTGGAATAAGTACATAAAGAAAATGTTTAATGACCTCTGCCGCCTGGTCCCCTTTGGGTCTCTTCAGACCTACATCAAGTCTGAGGAGCCTCTGGGGGCAGGTCTGAGCACGGAAAGATGGATGGGATCTGGTGTATGTGTGTGTATGAGTGCAGTCCTAATATAACCTGGAGTTAGGCTGGCACAGTTTGGCCAGCACAAGGAACACCGTCAAATATGTTTGGACCACTCTTGGAGTCAGAGAGGCTAGCATACAGATGTGTGCCATCCTCCCTGACTCCAAGAGTTGTCCAAATGCACTTTATGATAGTCCTTGTGCTGGCCAAACTTTGATGGCCTAACTATACCGGCCTAAGATCTCTCTCTCTCTCTCGCAGCTACTGACATCCACTCCCATACTGCCCCCAGCCCAACCTGACCCCTGAACCAAGCTATTCCAAGGGGGATGTTTCTTTTTGTTAGATACAGAAATATCTAACAGCATGATCCTAAGCAGATTTACTGTAAAGTAAGGCCCACTGAGTTCAACAGAGCTTCTTTCCACAAAGATCCCTTTTCAGGTTTTTTTTTCCATGAGAGCCATTTTAGCATAGGCTCTTTTGTTAATGACCGTACTCCTCCACCGATCTGTATGGCCACTATGTCAACATTGCTCATTCACATGCACACGTGTGTCCTATATGTGTCATGCATACACACAAATATCTGAAATTGGGGGCATTAGCTAGCAAGAAGTCAAATTCAGAAGTGTGACAATTTTGGGATCGTTGGACGTGGATGAGCAGTGCGAATAACCTTAAAGTGCCTCAAATTTAGGCTAACAGTAACCATGACACAGAGATTTTTCACAGAAAATAGAGTTTATTAAAGAAATATAGATAACAAATAAAAGGCATGTTTAATTCCAGGTACTTTTGCTTAGAAGATCAGTTACAGAGGAGCTTTAGATGAACTTGCAAACAGAATTTAGAAAGCAGGAATTAATTGGGGGGAGGGAGAGAGAGAGAGAGAGAGAGAGAGAGAGAGAGAGAGAGAGCTGTGGTGAGGATTTAGAAGGAAGAGAAAAGAGGGGGGAGATACTACCTATCCTATTCAGCTGGTCAGGGATGCAAGGTCCTTGTAGGCAGCACAGGCAGGGCTGCAAGATTCCAGGATCCAGCAGATGGAGCAAAAAGCAATCCTTGGCAGGGTACAAGATGGAGAAGGCTTCCTGACTGGGACAGAAGCCTCCGAAAACACAGGAGAGACACCCTTGCTAGTTTCTGAAATGAACTCCTTCTCTTCCTTTCCCCCTTCCTCCTAAGTTCAGCTTTCAGAACAGGGGTAGATATACCCATTTGCATAAAGGAAACAAAACATTTCTAAGAAAACAAAAGGTGTTTGGAGCTCCTTCTTTAGTGATGTGCCAGGAACTTCCTGACTTGATGGGATTGATTGGGCTCCTGATGGCTTACCCATTAAAATGTCCCTGCATGACAATGGGTGTGTGTGTGCTGCTTCAGATTCAGGGTGGGAGGCTTCTTAGCAGAGTCTGAAAAGATTTGCTCAAGTGAGCCTCATAGGAACTTAGGACTCGCCCTTGCATACTCCTTTTGTCAGACCCAGATTTGCATTTGAAGACCCTGAGGGGAAAGGAGACTTACAGATGCTCCTGGCACCAATTCTTAATAACTTTAACTCTCAGGATGAGACCCAAAATGGAGTTGGGCCTGTACACGTGTTTGGGAAAGGGAGGGTGTCCACAACACGTTCCATCCCATGAAGGTACCATCAGAAGTCTGGGGCAGCTGAGAGGAATCTACGCAGCAGCTCTTCCCAATATTCCAACAAGTAGTATAGGGCAAGGTGGAAGCTTTAAAGCCTAAATTTTGTTGGGATGGGTGAATAAAGAGACAGGTACATTTTTTTCCTTTTTGGAATAAGGTAAATTGTTTGGAAAGGAACTTTATTACTTCAGCAGGCCACAACCAGTGGCGTCATTCACCCTGTACGCTGGGCGGGACTTACCTTTGAGCGGCAGTCTGACAATTGCGTCACGCCGCGTTCCGCCGCTTTCCTGCCCGCCGGGAACGCGGCATGACGCAATGGGCGGACTGCCGCTCAAAGGTAAGTCCCGCCCAGCGTACCAGGTGAATGACGCCGCTGGCCACAACAGTGTTTTGAGTGCTGATGGATTAATGAGCAGCTGCTGTGTTCTGCTTGTCCCGTGCCAGAAGAAACAAGCTGGCTGTGACCAGCAGTCATATTGGAGTGGAGAGCTGGATGGAAATTGGAGGGGGGGGGCGTGAATCATATGAAATAGATTTTGAGGAAAACAGATTTATTTCTCTCTTTTTCTGTTTCTTTTCTCCTTTCACCTCCCAGGAATGAGGCTGATGTACATGCATGATAACTCTGACAGCCTCTCTGATGGTTTTTCAATCCAGCTATCAGATGGGAAACATAAAGTGTCAAAAACCATTTCCGTAGAGGTCATTCCAGTTAATGATGAGAAACCAGTGCTGAGCAAGTAAGCCACATGTTCCTATTCCAAATCGGTGGATGTGTTCTGACAAAACGATTCAGAAGTGATCAAAATAGCAAATTAGTGATTAATAGAGCTCATCTCCTGTAAATAACCACAGACTAATGCCAACAGTGTTTCATGGAACCATTTCACAAACGCAGCCCTCAGTGAAGGGCATTCTGTTACGATCAATGAGGGAAAATTAGCCAAATTTGAAACAGAGGTAAATATGAGCCTAGATATACATTGTATATGTGCATATTGAAATTAAAGACATGTGTGCAAATATATGAATGCAACCTCTGTTTGAAGACAATTTAAAAGCAGTCATGTTCATTGTACATTGCCTGTTGGTTGACCCACCCATTGAACCAGACCTTTGCTCAGATGCATTGTTCTCTTTGTTCATGGTCAGCAATGAAGGCTTTGGTTGTGCCATTTAGAGCAGGCAGTCTTAAACTTTGTCACAATAAGGTGTCATAAGCTGTAGCCCATGACAATTCCAGTTCTCAAATTTCTGTATTTTGCAATAAACCACTTCTTTCTAGAGCAGACGATCGAAGTTGCCACTGATGAAAACCACTAAAGGAAAAAAAGGGAAGATGTAGCAATAGAGATAAAATTGGATGTGCAAGCCTTATTACTTGGGTAGTTTAATTAAAATTGATTGGTGGGCCAGTTAGAATAGGGAAAAGGAAATATTTCTTTAACCTGTGTGTAATAAATCTGTGGAATTCCTTACCACAAGCTGCTGTGCTGACACCTGGCCTAGATGCCTTTAAAAGATTGGACAGATTTGTGGAGGAAAAGTCCATCACAGGTTACAAGCCATGATAATTATATGCCATCTCTGGGTTTTAATGTTAGCCAGTCTCTGAATGCCAGATGCAAGGGAGTGGTAACACAATACAGATAGCATGGTGAGTGTTCCCTGAAGCATCTGGTGGGCCATTTGAGATACAGGGAGCTAGATTAGCTGGATTAGATGGGCCTTTGCCCTGATCTAGCAAGTATGTTCTTATGTCCACTCAGAAGTACATTCCATTTTGTCCAATGGGGCTTATTCCCAGGAAAGTGTACATAAGATTGTATTATGAATTTCTCTTTAAGGCGAATGTTAAATGCATAGAATGGGACGTGGTTAATAGCTGCGGGTTAAACCGCTGACCTGAGCTTGTTGACCAGAAGGTTGGCAGTTCAAGACCAAGCAACTGAGTGAGCTCCCATTGCTTGACCCAGCTCCTGCCAACCTAGCAGTTCGACAGCATGTAAAGATGCAAGTAGATAAATAGGTACCACTTTGGTGGGAAGGTAATGGCATTCTGTGCAATATGGTGTATAGTCATGCTGGCCACATGACCATGGAGGCTTGTCCTTGGACAAAATGCTGGGTCTTCAGCTTAGAAACGGAGATGAGCACTGCCCCCTACAGTCGGTCATGACTAGACCATTTGGTCGTGGGGAAATCTTTACCTTTTTTAAGTGCATATAAGCAGGACAGGTTCAGAGATGGCAACCTTTGTCATGTGCCAGTGTGTTAACACACCTCCTCCTTTCAGGCAGATTGCCATCCTACTTGTGGATAGGCTGCTTAAATCCTGCTGACCTGAGTCGGATTTAAATAGCTTATGTGCAGGATTACAACCTGTTTGGCAAGAATGAGGGTGCAATCGTTACCTGGAGTTAGGCCAACACAGTTAGGCCAGCAAAGTTTGGCCAGCACAAGGGATACCGTAAAGTATGTTTGGACCACTCTTGGAGTCAGAGAGGCCAGCATACAGATGTGAGCCATCCTCCCTGACTCCGAGAGTGGACTAAATGCGCTTTACCGTGGCCCTTGTGCCGGCCAAACTTTGCTAGCCTAACTGTGCTGGCCTAACTCCAGGTTAGGATGGCACTCTGCATTCTACTCTCATAGCAGTTCGATCCTGTGCGTTTTTACTCAGAAGTAAGTCCTGCTGAGTTTACAATGGGACTTACTCCCAAAGGAATGTGCATAGAATTGAAAGTCTTCACTGTGCATTTTTACAGTGGTTGTTTTCTATGTGGGTAAGAAGGCAGGAGAAAACATGGCATTGACTCCCCTTCATAGTTGAAAGCACACTTGGGTGGATGAGTGTTGACTTACTCCAAGGGCAGCTATGGGACCAAAGACACACTGCTGGTAGATCGTATTAGCTTGATACGTTTCCTTAATAATACTTAGCGCTTGTGTTATGCTTTTTGTAAGACCATCGAGTTTCACATGTCTTGTAATCCTTACAGCACCCCTGTAAGGTAAGATAAGTAGATATTACTATCTCCATATTGCAGCTGAGGCTGAAAGTGAGCAGCTTGCCACAGTTACCTAATGATTTCCTGACAGAGGTGAGAGTCAATCAGGGAAGATTGATTTGCAGCCCAATCTCTTTGCCACTATGCTATACCACTTCTCTGCTTTACCAAGGTGCTTGATAAGCATAAGGCATAAAAAAATGAGAAGGAAAGCTGTTTCCCTGTTCTTGTATGGCTCCTCATGCAGTCAAAAATTAATTTATAATTTAAGATTTTAATTCTCGTTGTTTTGGTACCACTATTTGCCTGTCTTACCATATTGTAGTCATGTGGTCCTGCATTTTAAATCTCTGGGTGAGGAGGATGAGGGGGATTTTTTTCTGTTCTGTGTAATTCTTCTTGTCAGCATCATAGTTATTATTTGCTTTTAAAACAAAGACACAAGGAACTCTTTCTTTGTTGCAGAAAGGGTGAGATAGAGGTGAATATGGGGGAAGCCCAAATAATTTCTAGTGCTGTTCTGTCAGCTGAAGATAAAGATACCCCAAGGGAATACATTTACTATTTATTTGACAGAGTCCCTGAAAATGGACATCTTCAGCTCAAGGTCAGTCTTTGTATTTCAATCAGAACCCAAAAAATTGAAAAAACGTTTCCTTGTCTTCTTGGATTACAATGGGAAGGAGTTTAATCCTCCTGTTTCCCAAGTGTCTT
This sequence comes from Lerista edwardsae, assembly GCA_029204185.1. Classification (NCBI taxonomy): domain Eukaryota; kingdom Metazoa; phylum Chordata; class Lepidosauria; order Squamata; family Scincidae; genus Lerista; species Lerista edwardsae. The sequence goes on from JAJKFI010000001.1 coordinate 9,585,438, forward strand.
TCATGGCTTGACACAGACTGCTGTGGGTAAGCTAATTTCCACCCTGGTCTTCAGAGCTATCCACAGGTGGATAGGCCTTCACATCCAAGGAACTTCTGCCAGCAGAGTTTCTTCAGGGGAAGTTGTTCATGGAAAACTTGTGTGACTCTTGGAGGCTCACACCACAGTGCTGTCCTTTTCAGCTGTGTGTGCTTAATGTGTACCACTCCTGACGTTCTTGAACCAACATACCGTATTTACCTTCAGGCCACACAGTGACTAAGGGCTACAGCTTGTACGGCCCCAACATTTAACAGCAGTACATACCATGGAGCAGGCTACCTGCAACAGGGATAAGATGTGCAGTATTTAAAAAATCTTGGTAGTTGTATGGCATTTACAGCGCAATCCAAGGGTGCCTTAGGGCCGATTCAAGCCCAGGCACAGATCCGAGCAAGCCCATCAGGGCGGCTGGAGCTCCAGCACAGTCCCAACCTGCGTTCAATACAGCACAGGCCTGTTGGGATTGTGCCTTTTATTTACTTTTTAGCAAGTCATTCAATGTGGTTGGCAATTTGATGCTGAAACAAAAGGAAGGATAATAGGACACAAGTGCGTATTTGTCTTGGGCCATTAATAGTCTCTTCAGGAGCTGGTAGCACAAGCTAACAGGCCTAATTTCTTTAATTTCTATCAGGGGCTGAGAGCACAGGCCTCATTTTTTCTCTCCTGCGTTTTCCTCAGGGCACACAGGTCTGAAGTAGGCCTGAGGAAGTGCAGGGGGGAGAGGTTGCCCCAACAGTCTGGTGGTGGTTTCTTCTGGAGCCAATGGCATGAGCTCCTGGGTTTGAGCTGCTCCTCTTCTTCAGAGATCGGCCTTTTTAAAATATTAGTTTAATGACAACCTTCCTTTCTAGGTAGGTCGTGACTGGGTGATCCTCCAGAACGGAATGAAGTGCAGCCAGGAGGACATAGACTTGAACTTGGTGAGATATGTGCACACCGGAGCAGTTGGCTCAAAGGAACGAGACCACTTTATGTTTCATCTGTGGGATGGAGACAACAGAAGTCCAGCACTGCTTTTTCCTATTACGATCAAGGGCATGGAAAAGGGTAATTCTCTCTTTGATCTTCACCTAGTCTCTATTTCTTCTATTACTTATTTCACGCAGCTGAATTTCTCCACGTGACTGTGTACAGAATTTGACCGTGCAAAAACATTAGTGTGAGTTGGACTGCGATACAATAAACCACAAGCTACTGTATTTCTATTATAGCAACTGCTGGAAAATGTGCAACTGTTACCACAGAGATGGCTGCTCCGTCCAGGACATACTAATCTCTGTCCAGGTGATTGTTGTGGCATGGGGGGCGAGAAGGGGTGCGAAACAAACGTTCACAATGACCTCCTGGAACGCCTGGAGCGATGTGCACCAAACTTGGTACACGTATGCCTTATGGTCTGGCGACAAATACTGTGGGGGGGGGTACGACACCCCTAGCACCCCTGGGGTGGGGGTGGGAAGGGGGTGCCATGTAAAAATGATTGAGAACGCCCGATATTAGTGTCGAATCCATAGTTTTCGGGGTCACTGAGCTGATTGGTAGAATCCATTCCTTTTCGTGTCTAATAGAAGCTTGGGATAAATACATACCCGGGCAACGCCGGGTAAGGAACAGCTAGTAAATGATAAAATATACATTAAAAGCCAATCAGCAGCAGCAGTAGCATAAAAACAATTAAAAAAAATAAATAGATGTTTAAAAAAGCATTACTCGTCCGCAGCCATTGTACTCTTTGAATCACAGGGTATCAAAAGCTCTTTAAAATATGAAGGTCTTCAGGCCTCGCCAGGAGGTTAAAAGTGAGGGAGCTGTTCTCAGCTCAAAGGGGAGACAATTCCATAGTACCGGCATCATCACCATGAAGGCCCCGTTCCTGGCCGACATGCCCCTAATCTCTCAGAGCACAATCCTACCTTATGCCGGCCTAGTAAGGCCGACATAGCAGGGCCGTATCCAAAGGCCCATTTGGAGGCAGCAGCAGCAATGTGCAGGACAAGGGGAGGTTTTTCCCTTGCACCCACGTAAGCCCCAGTCACCCCTATGGGCCTGCTCGGATCTGCACCAGCAAAATAGCAGGCACAGAGGAACTTGCACGGGAGAGGCCCGAATCGGGACCGCCATGGCCAGGAACCGGTGTTAGGATATGGCACTACGGCCGACCTGCGTCACAACCGCTTCATAACCGCCCATTGCGCTGCCCAGTTACGCCCCTGGAACACCTCTGGAACGCCCTCGTAGAGGCCCTGTGCCGACCGAGTGACAGCTGCGCTTGACTGGTGCTGCTGATGGTTGCGCCAGCGCCCAAACGCTGGCGCTGCCGCTTGCGCTGGCCAAGCACCATAGCACCAACGCGGACATGCTTTATGGCACGTTCGCAACAGTGTTCGGCCGGCGCAAGAGTGCAGCGCCGGCTCTAAAGACGGTATAGGATTGCACTGTCAGTGGCGGAACAACTAACAGAGCCCCCTCAGATGACTGAAGAGAATGGGCCAGATAGTATGGGAGAAGGCACTTTCTCAAGTACTATTCGGGCCTTACACCTCTGCAACAAGTGTTGCAGCAGCGCAAGTCCCTTTATGGCTGTCACAAAACATGACATACCTTGCGACAAGCAGCTAGATCCATGCACCAGTGACCAGAGGTGCCAGTAACTCCTTTGCAGAGGGAGAGAGAGGGGGAGAGGGAGGAATTGGATGGAGAAGGTGCAAGGAGGAGGGTGAATTGAATTTGGGAAGGGGATGATATCAGAGACAGCAGTGCTGCAGATATTCTATCCCCTTCCCCCTCTCAATCCCTTGACCTGGGTCCACATAGTCTTGCACCAGTGAAATCCAAAATTGCGAGGCATGGACAGTGTGTAAATAGTGTGTAAATTACACAGTGTGTAAACAGGAGTGTAAATAGGCTACCTCAGAATGCCAGACGCAGGGGAGTTGCAGTGATATACCCATATCTTGTCTTGTGTGCTCCCTGAGATGTTTGGTGGGCCACTGTGAGATACAGGAAACTGGAGTAGATGACTTTTGGCCTGTTCTAGCAGGGCTCTTCTTCTGTTCTAATTGCTGACACAGGTCCAAGTAGACTTAGCAGGCTGGGAACAAATGTTTCCTTCCTCTGAGGAGCCTTCCAGGGTCTGAAAGTCCCCGGCAGGATACAGTGTGAGCTCTTTCAGGGTGACTGCGTTGCTGCACAGGGAATTACACTGTTAATTGTATAGCACTGGTAACTACCAAGATATATGACAGTTCCAATTCTCCTGTTTATTCCTATTTGCCCTCCCCCATGTTCCCCCTCAGTTTTGTGGCAGATGACAGCCCAGTGCCTCAAAAGTTGAGCTGTGTCCAGGGCCAGCCTTCAGCCAATATGACCAATGTCATCACATTGGGCCCCCTCACTTTGAGGGCCCCGCACCAGCACAGTGAGCATATCACCTCCTGCTGCAACCAGATCTTTATGGGCTGTAAATCAGTGGGGTGAGCAGAGCAGCTTTACCTTGGGCCCTCCCACCTGCCCCTGCCTCCAGTTTGGCAAAAATGGGCTTCCGGGAAGCAGTTGGCGGTGACACTATCCTGTCACCACCAACTATTTCCAGATGCTGCCCTTTGTGTGTGGCGCCACAAGTGCTCTTCTTGATGAGTCTTGGGGCCCACAGGGAGGGTGTTGGGCCCCATGGGAATGACCCACACGGGGGTCCCACTGCTCCTGGGGCTGGCCCTGGTTGTGTCTATTGTATTCTTTCCTATAGAAAGAGAGGCACTGAGTTGCTTTTGGTGTCCTCCTTTTCTGTTTCCAGTGGGAAGATGGCAGATAATGAGATTCATATTAATTTAATAATCTTTTTTTTTTTAAATGACAAAACCCTTGCTTAAAGCTATGTATTAAGACCATGGGGTGTAACATTTTAACTGCAGTAGATAGAATGCCACAGTTGGAAGATATAATATTGGTATTTCTTCATTTTCCCTATATTCACTAGGAAACATTGCAGTTTTTCTGAAGCCCCTAACGGTGTTGAAGGGTGATAGGGGCCATTTGATGACTGATGTCCTCCTTGCCGTTGATGGGGCTGAGAAACCAGAGGAGCTCCTCTATGTGATAACCTCTCCGCCTCAATATGGGCAGATTGAGTATGCCCGCTACCCTGGAATTCCCATTTCGAGTTTCAGCCAAATGGATGTAGCTGGCCAAGCAGTCTGTTACGTCCACAGTAGCAAGGCAACGGCTTCCAAAGATACATTCAGGTAAAGTCTGAATAGTTATTATTTATCATATTAAATTATCATAAAATTAGTTGAACAGTAACAGTGTCAATGTTGTTGTGGCAAAGCATGGTGCAGTCATCTTGGGCATGGCACATTAGCACTGACATTGTTTGGTCAGTTAAAGATGGTGTGAGCAGTTGATTTGAGCCCTTTTCAGGTGCTTGCTGTCCTATGGAGAACAAAGGTGTGAAAATTCTCTGGCCCCGCCCCCATGATGAAGAGACCAGTGCTGAATGCAGGGAGAGCTTCTCACTGTAACTGCAGCCCTGGAAAATTCCAGGGTTGCAAACATGGGCAGAAGCTTCTCCCTATTCTGTGTTTGTTGCTGCACATGGAAAGTGGGGATGGAGTTACGTATGCTCACCATTGGCAGGGTTGTGGCTTAGGTGGAAGCCTTCACATATGTTTGCTACATGTCCTGTGTTCACTATCATATATGGGAATGAATGCTGGATATATGAACATGTGGTTGTTTTCTAATCAGAAGTATCTCCAGTGGAGAAAAAAATTGCCAAGCTTGCAAACTACGGATGTAAACATCGTGTCTCAGGCAACTTGTTTAATATGATATCCCCCAAAATTTGCCTATAGTGGTTTGAAATTTTTTTTTTCATTTAATAGGCAGTGCTTCTCAAATCATGGATCAGGACCCACTTGGTCCCACTTAAATTTTCAAGTGGTTTTTTAAAAAAAATTTTGCTTTTAGTTCAGTGCTTTTACATCATCTTTTGTCCTAATCTTGCTTTCTGTCTGGGATGTTTCATGGTCATGCAGTTGCTGCAGTCCAAGAATGCCAGTTTGCATTCCAGGAGTGTCATTTTATTATGTCATAATGACAGCACTTCCTACTTGATGATGTCACTTCCAGCTATGACATCAGTTCAAGTTTCATGACATCACTTCTGATGGGTCCTGACATGAGTGCCATTCTAAAAAGTGGGTCCTAGTCTAACATGTTTGAGAACCACTTTTCAAATCCATTAATCTAGTTGTTTAAAAATCATGATTGCTAATTAAGAAAACAAAAACTGCATCTAATGACAATTTTCTGTCCACTTGCTTTCCTCAGCTGTGGTTTCTTGCTATTTAAGTTTCTTGCAGGTTAAGTGTAAACCTGGAACAAGCCAGATTCAGAATACACACTGTGGCCTTTTTTCTGGGTTTAATAAGAGAGTATGTACATGTGTGCATGTATCTATGTTTGCATGCATACATGTGTATGCACACACATCTGTAATTAAAGTAATGCAATCTGGTATGTAGACCTGCCCAATCTGCTCTGCCCTGGCCAGACATACTTTGACAGGCCATTTTCATGAAATGAAGATATACGTGTCTGTTCTAATCATTGTAAATGATGTTCTAGCTTCTCGAATTTGGCAAAGAATTTGGTTATACACTGAAATATAAATACTGTGGCAGATTATTTAAAAATAAAACACCAAGGGCTAGTGACATTTAATTAAAAGAGGGGTTTAAACGATCAGATTTTTACCATCCGTTAAGGCACTTTATTCCATCGTAAACCGTCCGGCATTGTTTGACGCTGCTGGCCTGGAAGAGAGATTTGGCAATGCTTGTTTTGGACAGATGACTTCAAGTGATTAGCAATCTGACATCAGACGTTGGCAGCAGGATGCTAAAAGAACGTGCTAATGTCCTCCATTTTGACACGCAGGATCAGTTTTGTAATGAGCTGGCACTATCTCCGATTCCATTTTTATATTTTAAATGCCATGACAGATGGTAAGTCCTGCAGCCAGCTCTATCACCATGGAACGGCAGAAAGCTTGAAAACCTTGGTAATGGTGAAATCAAATCATGTGACTTGCCGTCCTAACAAAGCTTGAGAGTTTCCCCCCTAAATTTCATCAGAGTGATGGGAATGTTGGCTGCTTCCCATTCCTGGGGGAAACATGGAGCAGGACTAAATGTGAAATAAACCGCATGCTGGGGAAGAGGATCATGGTGTTTCCTTGAAACAAAAAACTTCATTGTCTGGGGGAACCTAGCCATGCACGCCATTTGCATGGCAATGATTAAGGCTTCCTTTGAAACAAGTTACGGAACAACTGCGTATCCTCATGTGCTAAATTGCTAGATCTTTGCACTTTCTCTATATCTAGCTAAATTGCTAGAACTTTGCATGTTTTGGGTTGATGTGGCTTTCCAAAACAAGAGTCGGTCTAATAAGGTTAATATTTTTGTACTCTTGACCAGAATTGACCCAAATCTACTAATGAAGCAGTAAAAGAGCCTGTCTGTGATAGTAGCAGAATTTCACATTCTCCAGGCTCTAGGAAGATTCCCCTTCACAGAATGAACCAATTGTAACCCTTTCCATATTTCCCCAGTTGTGCCCCATTTTGCTTCAAATGAATGGAACAAGCCCCTTCCTGGTCCTCAATATGCTAGTGTGAAAGGGGCTGCAGAAAGGAAAACCCTTCAGGAATAAATACAGCTCTCTCTCTCTCTCTCTCTCTCTCTCTCTCTCTCTCTCTCTCTCTC
>JAJKFI010000001.1:9592262-9612265 GCA_029204185.1 Lerista edwardsae
CTCTCTCTCTCTCTCTCTCTCTCTCTCTCTCTCTCTCTCTCTCTCTCTCCTGCAAAAGTGGACAGGATTATTTTTTATTCAGAGCACCATCCATCCATCCATCCATCCATCCATCACTACCATTGACAAGCATCTTTTTTCTTCATCTCTCAAAAGCTCTAAAATGTTTTCTGTTCATCCACGAAATTTTCTGTTCCTCCAGCCAAAGATCTACTATTACTAAAGCGATGACAGAACATCCATTTTACCATTGGCACAGGCACTAGGTCAGCACAGACAGCTGCTGCAATGTTCCCAGATGGGATTTAGTGCCCTTCAGTAAATATATTTCTTACTCTTATAAAGTATCTGGCCTGCCTGCTCTTGTCCCCATCTGTCTGATGGCATCATGCCTGCACAGAAGTTAGTCAACTCCTAATCATCAGCTGAAGTGAAAGTGTTTAGGATAGTAGCCTGGATGCAGTAGTGCTATCCAGCCGGTACGCTGGGCGGGACTTAGGTTTGATTGGCAGTCCACCCGTTGCGTCACGCCGCGTTCTGCCGCTTTCCCGCACGCCGGGGCATGACGCAACGGGCGGACTGCCAATCAAACGTAAGTCCCGCCCAGCATACCGGCTGGAAAGCACTACTGCCTGGATGTCACCAGTTTCTCTAGCCAAAAGGTCGCAGGCTGCTGCTGAAGGTAATTAAACCTAAGGCACACCCCTGCAAAGCTTTTCCAAACTCAGAGTCTTAGGGCCCTTTCCAAATTTCTGGTGTTGATGCAGCTGCAATGTACCCCCAAGATAAGGAAATGTTTGTTACCTTACCCTGAGGAGGCCTCTTTGACTCCCCCCCCCCAACTGCAGGATGCAGTGCACACCCCTGCAAATTAACTCTATACTTCTAGTGCATATCTTTAAATTGTCTGTGGTAAAAGAAATAATATACTGATGGTACTCCAACTGGCCCTCTCAAACATGTGGGAAGATTAACTTCCCTTCAACACGTGAATTAAGTGCTACAGGAAAACTCCTCAGGCTTGTATGTACAGGCCCACAGGCACTCTACCTGCCAGTAAGTTGTGGGAAGGACATACAGTGCAGTGTGAATAGGAAGTGGCCAAATTGTGGCCCATTTCTTGTAGGTTGCGAAACCGACAAGGCAGATGAGGCTATGAGCATCAAGGGTTAAAACAAGCTGCTTGGGGGGAGTACTGCTACCAATCAACATTATAGCCACAGAGGGGCTGGTAAGGTGAAACTTCTTTCTAGTTCAGCTTTATTTTTAAAGGTGAGTCCCGATGCTAAAAAGTTTGGGAACCACTGCTAGTACATGTTTTTCTGCAACTGTGAAGAGTCCAAAATGCATGTAATCATAGCCATTGTGTGCACCACTTCGTATGTATCTCAACCTTGCTCATTAACATCTTCTGCACAACTTCCCACATAAATTCCCAAGATTTCCCATAAATTCCATACAGGCCACTTCCAGCTGTGACAACCAGCCCTTAGTGTTTAAAGCTTTCTGTGTAAAATGGCTACCAGTTCATTTCTAGTATCAGGAGCTGCCAAAATGAAATTTCTGTTAATTAAAGGACCCTTTAATTTGGGCCACTGAAAAGAAACAGAAACACTGAAATGTGGTAAAATATTTACATATTCTCATAACTGTTGGCACCATTTGTAGTGAGTTAGTTTGATCATAAATCTTCTGAGACTTCAGGGCAGAGCCTCACAAAAGCCACCCTATTGGAGATGGCGGTCTTTATGTGTATCTCAATTACTTAGAGACAAGCCCATTAGTAAAGGTCTCTGTTATGTTTCATTTCAGTAGATGGTGAAACAGGAACACATGCTGAAGGCTGCCTTGCCTCTTTTTGCCAGATTCATCATCAGCAATGGGCTAAGAACTAAACATGGACAGTTTGAGATCACCCTGGAGACAGTAGATCGAGCCTTACCCACTTTGGTCAAGAATGAAGGCTTAAGACTACTTGAAGGCGGTATGGCATTCATCTCTCCAGAGGTTCTACAACTTTCAGACCCAGATACGGCTCCAGGAAATCTCTCCTTTCTCCTCGCACAGTTCCCGCAATATGGCCAGCTCTATAACCGAGAGTCGGGACTGTGGCAGCAAAGCTTCAGCCAACAAGATGTGGACAATATGAATGTTGCTTATAGACACAGAGGAGGAGATTCTCGGCTAGACAGATTTACATTTGTGGCAACAGATGGAGTGAATCAAGGCTTCATTGTAAATAGCAAGGTGCAAGAAGAGCCTGTGGCATTCATCATTCAGGCAAGTTATGCACACACGCACACACAAGTAAATTCAGTTTGCATTTTGATTGCTACGGGAAACCTTTCCAAAGCTTATTCGTGTGTGAAAAGGGAACAGAACTACAACAGCCCAGTATTCCATCCCCCTGTGTGGTTTTACTTGCTCTGTGCCGGAATGCTGTCCTCTATTCCAAGACGTAATAGTTACAAGATTTATAGTCTGCCTTTCCTCTTACGGTGCTGAAGGAAGTTCACAATCCATAAATATGCAATATAACCCATCAAATATAATAGATAAATTAAACCAAAACCAGGATTACAAAAATATAAAAATGCAGCACATGCAAAAATGGTAGGAAAAAAATGGGGAGTCGCTGATTTGTAGCGGGAATAACTAAAGAAAGAAGGCTAACTTAAACAAAAAGGTATTTAGCCCTATTGGAAGGTCACCAGGGAAGAGGCAGTTCTTAACTGTATTGGGAGGGGATTTGAAAGTAGTGGCACTGCCATGTAGAAAGGAACTTGTTGCATCAACCTGGTCTCAATTAGTGTGGTGCACGCAGCAGTGTCTCTCCCCCCCCCCCCCCGGTGATCTCAGGAGATGGGTTGTCTCACAGGGGATGAGCTGCTATGTCATATCCTGTGTTTTGACTGTAACATATCCCATTTTTGTATGTTTATAGTAATCAAAGTGGCTTAGACTGCAGTACTTATATACCAAATCTCATGTTCCTGTGTCATGGTTATTTTATTTAGAGTGCAATCCTAACCTGGAGTTAGGCTGGCACAGTTAGCCCAGCAAGGTTTGGCATGCACAAGGGCCACCGTAAAGCACGTTTGGACCACTCGGGCAGCGCCATCCTATTAGGCACTTAGCACTGACGCAACGTTGTTGTGTCAGCGCTACGGCATTAGCGCCAACACAGGGGTGCTGAGCAGCACCCCAGCATTGGTGCTAAGGCAACAGGACTGGCGCTGCTGGCAGTGCCTCCCTCGTGTTGGCCAAAGACGGCCGGCACAAGGGAGGTGCCATGACGGGGCAGCACGGGGATTGGGGAGGGGGAGGGAGGTGGGGGGGCGGGAGGTGGGCAGGCTTGGGGCCACATCCTAAGCCCATCCATGAGGCTGCGATTCAGGCCGCGTGGTCTCCTTGAATCTGCGCCCGCTCTTTAGCGGGTGCAGTTCCAAGGAGCACATAAGGGAGTGAACGCTCCCTTGCCTTGGGGGGGGGGGGCTCCAGCCTCTCCTATGCAGTGTTGGATATGGTGCAGCCAGGTCGGCCTCGCCATTCTGGCGCTGCTTTCCGACCAACTAACTTTCCAACCAGCTTACCAGCACTGACATAGTGGTGCCAATGAGACATGTGCTGCATCCTGCAGTTGAAGGGCAGTCACAGAGGCCTCTTCTAGATAAGGGATTGTTTGTTTCCCGCATTACCCTTCTCCCGATGCTGGAAAATTGGTTAGGGTAGTGCCTTCAGAGTCGAGGGGAACGGCGCATGTCTGTTGGCCTCTGACTCCAAGAGTGGTCCAAGCATACTTTATGGTGTCCCTTGTGCTGGCCAAACTGTGCTGGCTTAACTCCAGGTTAGAATTGGACCCTTAAATCTACTATATACATGCCATATTCACTTTGGGATATACAAATACTCCCCTTTCAGATTTTGTGATTAATTAGGCTGACTTGCATTACATGTATAACATGTTCCAGCTTTCTAGATAGTGTAAGTTTAATTTAACCATTTGGGATGCACTTCAGCGTCCCTGTTTTGTGCAATGGGCTAAGCCAGCATTTCTAACTTGGTGGGTTGTGACCTGACTTCTGATGGGTTCTGTGAAGCCCTCAGTGTAACTGCAAATTGCCCTGTGAACAGGTATAACTGCTCCTGCAGTTTGCAAAGAGCTCAGTGCCTGCAATTTGCAAGTTTGTATAAATACAGGTGGGCCTACAATATGTGCAAATTCAGGTCCTGCAAATTTCAGAGGTGTGTGGCCTCTGCGGGCCTCAGAAAACCCTTTGAACCTGGCTAGAGCACAGCTCAGGTCGGCTTTGGAGGGTGGGGTGGTCTCAAATCCACGGATTTGAATACCTGCGGATTTTGGTCTACACAGGGGTTCCAGGAAGAGAATCCCCATGAACAATGAGTGCCAACTGTATAGGGAGAAAAATGTTTGCGGGTCCTTTTTTCTGGTGTGTTTTTCCCTCCAACTCCCAAGACAGGTATTGAGGGCAGGTGAAGTTTGGGTCATATAATTAATCCCCTCAAGCCTTGAGTCTACTCATTAGGGCTGCCTCATGAAAGTGGATCAAGCTTTTTGCAGATAAATAAAGTTTTATTTTTAGATAAATAAAATATTTCTTTCTAGATCAGCTTTATATTTAAGGGTGCAATCCTATACTGTACTGGAATGGTGAGGCTGGCTGGCCAATGCCATATCCAGTGCAGTATAGGAGAGGCTGGAGCTTCCACACAGCAAGGGAGCATGCGTTCCCTTACCGTAGGGGAGGCTCCAGCCTCCCCTATGGGCTCCTCGGATCTGCGCCTGCTAAACAGCAGGCGCAGATCCGAAGAGACTGTGCAGCCCAAATCAGGGTCTAGGGTTTAGGATTCGGCCGTAAGGCCGAATCTTGGACCCACCCATGTCCACGTCCTGCCAATCCCCAAGCCACCCCTTCATGGCATCTCCATTCACACTTTGGCACTGCCTGCAGCGCCGGTCCCGTTGCCTTAATGCCAACACAGGGGTGCCAATTGGCGCCCGTGTCAGCACTAAGCACGCAGCGTCGGCACAACCCCGTTGCGCCGACGCTGCACAGTCCGTAGGATTGCGCTGCCCATCTCGTAAAGCTAAGTGGGTCCTGATAGAGTGTCATTTTAAAAAGTGGATCTCTGCACTAAAATGTTTAGGAAACACTGGGCTAAGCTAAGGTTTGGTCTTACAAAATTAGAACCATTGGGAAAGGCATATGCTAAACACATCTTCTTGGTTTTCTTCTTCACCAAAATCTAATAATCATAATGTTCCGTATTTGTTTTCAGATGGATAGCCCAGCAAAAACGGCACCAGAAATTGTCCACATTCATAGTGCTTCCGATGTTGAACTTCTGAAAAACGGCCAATACGGCATTTATGTTACTTCCCGGTCCCTAAAGGCATCAGATTGTGATACAGATGATGACCGAATCAGTTTTAAGATTTTACAAGGACCTCATTATGGCTACTTGCAAAATATAACAACCGGTATTGTATCATACCCATCACTTTATTTTAATGAAGCTAAGTTTGTGCAATGTGGAACGATGACTTATTCCTCTCATTAAGTAAACTACTTATTTGCTAGAGAGCTTTGCTGGAAGGAGTGATGAGGAAAGCAAGCAAAAATATAGTTAGGATTCTGCAGAAACCTGTAGAACCCAAATATAGGCCTACAGTCCTATTCTGTACATTGTATAGGATGGTGGGGGTTTTGCAAGGATTCTGCAGCTCCCCAGGGAGTCACAGTTGACAGTTTGGGAACCACTGGTGTATCCCCACCATATTTTTTCCAATGATTTCTATTTATTAACCAATACAAAGTTGCAATCAGTATAAAGCTGTGAATACATAGGCCTTTGCTCCCTCTGTCTCTTTCATTCTCTTTCGTTTTTGGGGAAGATTATGCTCCCATTGTTTTCCTTGTGTTCTCAGGTGGATTCATTCAGGAGGAATTCAGTCAGAAAGATTTAAATGCCAAGACCATCCTGTATGTCATTGATCCTTACTGGGAGGGGAATTCAGACAAGCTGAAGATTCAAGTCACTGATCCCGATGGAAATTCTGCTGCATCTCAAACGTAAATTACCATGTTCCTTCCATTTCTGTAAACACTTTCATGCTTTGTTCACAACCACTGTTTATTTGATTCCTTTCAGGTAGATAATTTGCTGAACTTTTGGAGGAAAAATGATGCAAATGCTTAGAGCGCAATTCTAACCTGGAGTTAGGCTAGCACAGTTAGGCCAGCAAAGGGATTTGAATCTCCTTATATTAAGCCTGTGTAAGCTTCCTGTCCCTCAATGAGTCTCCTTTGATCTCTCTAGTGCTTTTGCTAGGCCAAGTTCAAGGAAAGAAAGGGGATGAGGAGGCTGCAAAAGTGCAGGCTAAAGTCCAGTTCATGCCCTTGCTGCAGTATCCACCCTCTCCCACAGCCTCCCTGCCAGCATTGTACCAACTCCCCACCCTTCTCATCCCCTTACCTGCCTCCGTAGGCGGCTGGCACTCCTGCCGAGGCTGCAGGAAGGCTCTGGCCTCCCCACCAGCACACTGGTTCCCTGCAAAACTGCAAAGCACTTTATGGCACTTTTGCAGCTGTCAGCACGGGTGGAACAAGCGCCCCCAGGAGTGCACTGCTGCCGGGGACAGAAGGGTTTGTCAAATATTCTATTAGATGTGCCGCTCTCCGGAGGGTGCAAGGAGCTTCGCCGACGCTTCCATGGGGCCTTAGAGGCTCCCCAAGCTTCAGAAAGTGTAAAAAAAAAAAAGAGAGAGATTGAAACCCACTTGTGGTTTTCAAATGCAAAACTGGAAGTGGGTTTTAAAGACTTTTTGAGGCTCAGGGAGCTCTGCAAAGGCATCTGTGAGGCGACCCATACACCTGGGAAGCTGTTGCTTTGAACAGAAGGTTAAAACACCACTTCTGTCCCTAGGAGCTGTGCAATTCTGAGTTATTGCGTTACTGTTTTTTCCAGTGCTTCCCAGGCTTGTGGGTTGTGACCCACCAGTTTGGGAAGCACCAGTGTAGCACAAGAATGATTTATTCAGGCATTTTGTGTAAATTTAAAAGGTTTGACTGTTTTGCCTTTCCATACCCTAGTCATATACAGTACGTTAAACCTTAGAACCTGTTTTTATTATGGGAAAACATCCCTGAAACTTTTCAAGTAACTACTTGTTTGGTCCTAATAAAAGAATTAGTAAATTCTAGTTTTTGGATTTTTTTTCTAATGGAAAAATCTACTTAAGTGTTGCGTTTGAGGAGTGATTGTGATAGCAAATTTTGTCCAACCTCTCTCAGTCCAATAGTCCTCTTCACCCCCTAAATCAGTGATTCTTAACCTTGTTGGAGGTACTAAACCCCGCAAGTTTCATATGTGCATTCACCGAACCCTTCATAGCTGGAAAAATAAAATGTTTTTTTTTTCAAATTCAAAACATAGAGATATATATTTTATTAGTGCACAAAATGAACCATGCATCAGTTGCACATAAAATCACTGTGTTCAAAGAACAAAACCAACAAAACATGAATGTCACACAAAAACAAAAACATAACTTAATGAATATTTACTGCAAATCAGTGTGACTTCTGCTGTTGCCTTTTAGAGACAAGTTCAGAAATGCGCAGCTTCACCTTGGCAAGTGCCACTCTCATATCATTTTTGCAATGACGTCACGAATCATACGAGTGGGGTGAACCGCTCTGCGAACAGGGGCGGACCATGGCTTCTCCTGGCTGCCGCTCGGGCACTTTAACCCGAGTGGCGGCCAGGAAAGGAGACACCGTGTGCCTGCCAGTTCAGTTTAGCCTTCAGAATAGGCTTCAGTTTCTTATGGTGAAACACTGAAAATGTCATAAAAGTATTGTGTGAATGCCAAAAGTATATTAATGCACCTGGCAACTCTGGCAAACGGAATGGACACACACCTCCGCCGAACCCCTGAGACTGACTCACCGAACCCCTGGGGTTCGATCCAACTCAGGTTAAGAACCACTGTCCTAAATGCACTTCTCTGGAAATCCTGCCCTTCAAAGCAGGATTCTGTGGGGCACATTAAGCTCTAGATCTCTGGGGAGACCAGCTATTCTTATCCCCTTCTGCACAAATGTTTTCTGTTTAAGCAGGTGAGGGTTTTTTTTGTTTTGTTTTGAGTTTTTCGGTAGTGATCTAATATTACGCATATGGATGTGTGCATAAGTCTTATGGTAAATTAAACACCAAAGTATTGCATTGCTGAGTTACAAACGAGAGAGTTGCCTTTACTTTCCGCAGCTAGAGGTCACTGTCGATCTGGATTGGTAACATGTCCCCAATTTACAGAATAATTTTCAATTAGGTTTTGAAAAACACCATTCAAGTAAAGAGTTTTTTCTTCCTGGTAGTGTTCAAAAAAGAGTAGACTGAAATATTTTAAGGTTTACAGATTGATAGTCACCTGCAAACGTTTCCTTTACTGCAAATCCAAGTACAGCCCCAAAAGTGACTGAGCAGCACAGAAAGTAGTCATTGTTTTTAAAATGTCAAGTGAATCCTAGTGCATTTGGGGCTGGATTAGTTTCTCATTGGAAACATGGACTTGTTTAACAGCATAATCCTGTGCATATTTATTTGGACAGTATTCAGTAGGTCTTGCTTCCAAGAAAGTGTTCACGAATTGCAGCCTAAAAATTTATCTTTACACTTTTCCAAGTGTAACATCCATAGTAAAGGCAGCTGTGAAATGCTCTGTAGAGGCAGCTGTGAAATGCTTTGGGATTAATAGAATGATCTGCATTTATTTATTTGTTTATTTATTTATTTATTTACTTATTTACTTATTTACTTATTTATTTATATTGTATTTTTATACCGCCTTTTCGCCCTGACTGTCAAGGGAGTCTTACTGGCTCAAGGCGGTTTACTATACGTAATACGTAGTTGTTCTACATAGTTGTAGCACCCTGCATTCCAGGTGGCGTGGTCATCCATTCTTCTTGCTGGATATGCCTTTCAAGCAAGAAGCAGTACTTCTATCTGGGGATTTTTTTTCCCTTTCTATAGAGGCAGCTGTAAAAGGCATTGGGATTAATAGAATGATCTGTATGCATTTATTTATTTACAATATGCATTATTTATTTACTAACTTTTCTCTCACAAGAAAGACTCTTGTGACTCTTACTGGCTTCCAGGCGGTTTGCACAGGCAGCGGATCAAGCTGTTAAACTTCCTTCGTTCCATGACAAGCCTTTTTGCCAGCATTCTGGTCTCCCGTCCAAGATTTGACCAGGGCCACTCCTGCTCAGCTCGCTAGCTTCCGGCAGCCATCAGCACTGCCAGACTATACCTCCTGCCAAATTTAAAATTGCTTTGTGCTGTAGCTTTACCAGAGCCCAATAGGAATAGGAGACATGTGTGTAAGAGTTCTCATTTGTTCTTTGTATGTTTAAAAAAGAAATGTCTTGCAGTCAAACAAAGAATGGAGTCAGATTCTATTCCATGTATATTCCTGGAAATTTCACTATTGTTTTTCAGTTTCTTGAAAATTGAAATCTGATGAGAAATCTGATAATCCTTTGGCTCTTAAATTTGGTGTAATTCAGACATACTTCTGGAAGAAAGAAAATGGGTTGGCATAAGTGAAGTTTTAACTGTGCATCTGTTTGCCGTGTGGTTTTTACAGAGTGGGCAAACATTTTGGCCCAAGGGCCACATTGAAAAATAGGAAGTGTATATGGAGGTTATGATAATTACCATCATAACATTGATTCCGGCTATGTGAGGGAACAAAAAAACTTTCTATTCCATTCTTTTTTAAACATACAACGCTCACTGCCCACTTCTTTAGGGATATTGCCTCCCCCACCCCAGCAGTTTTGTTTGTCTTGTTTTTCCAGCACCTATTTTTAATTGGAGGAGTTCTGGGACCTCCAATAGAAATTTTTTGTTTCTTCTTCCCTCTGCATATTTTTAGAGCTATACTGCTTCCAGAGAGGAAGCGCACTTTCTCATGTGCTAATGCGCAGCCCTGAGTATGGTCATTCAGCTGACTTCTCTATACGCGCACTGACACTGAGGGCTCAATCCTATGTAACTTGAATTACTATTTTTTGCCTGTAAACCACTTTGTGAACTTTTTGTTGAAAATCGGTACATAAATACTGATTGGCAGACTGACGTTCCAGCACGGATTCAGCCATGCTAACGGGACATGCGCCACATCCTGTGGTGGGGCAGCAGTTGCAGGGGGGGGCCTCTTCGATGTAAGGGAATGTTTGTTCCCTTACTTCAGGGCTGCATTGTGGCTGCCTCGGTGCTGGTAGGTCAGATAGGATTGAATTCCCTGTCTGGAAGCAAAGACGCTACATTTGAGCAGGCAGTGCCAGCTTCAACGTGCGGGTGAAGACTGAGGAAAGATGGGGAAGCAAAATAAGCTGTTTCAATTCCAAAATTGGACAGTAGATGTCTCTGTATTCAGCGACATTTCAAATGATTATAGAAATGTCTTAAATACATTTTAAATAAAGGATAATTATTTTACACTGAAACGCTGAAAAGCTACATGCTGCCATTAGCATTATTTACATCTCAGATAGCATTTATAATCAACGGGAGCCAAACCATCTAGCATTGGCAGCCCACAGGTGCTGCAAGCGCAACTTCCTAGATAACTGGGAGGTTCCATGGGGTTTGCCAAGGCACAGAGGCAGACCTGTATTCCTCACCTTGCTCAGTAGAGTGGGCCAAATAGCGCTCCAAGGACCCCACAACTGTGTTATGGTATGCACTGAAGCAGTGGCATAGGAGACAGTATAACGCTGTTTGTTTCATTGCTTTCAGCTTTAAATTACCTTTCCAGTGATATATAATATGATGGTATCGGTCATCCATACCAAGGTTTTCACAATTTTGGCCATTAGTGTCTAGCTCAGCTTGTTGCCCCCAAAAGCTTGTTGCCCAGTGCAATTGCATCGCCTGCACCCTCCCTAGTTACACCACTGCACTGGAGTGATACTGTGGCACATGAGGCATGCACGTGGATTTTTCATGAGGAAAATTTGCTTCATTATATTTATTTTTATTTATATTTATTTATTTGCAATATCAGATTTATCTGTTCCATCCGCAGGGCTGAGTCCACCCATGAGGTCAGCTGTTGTGGGCTTTATCAGGGGCAGGTTGTGAGGGGTCCAAGGGGGGTGGAGGATTTGGGATATCCCCCTCCTGCATGGAGATCTAAGGCACAGTCCTAAGTTGCTCTGGGACAGGCAGGCCAGCGGGCCTGCGGTATATCCAGTGCAGCTTGGGAGCAGGCTGGAGCCTCCGCTGGGCAAGGGCACATTTGTACCCTTACCATGGAGTAGACACCAGTCGTCCCAATGGGCTCCTCGGATCCACGCCTGCTATTTAGCAGAGCCAAGGATGTCGCGCGGCCCAAATCAGGAAGCTGGCCGGGAGCTGGGAGCTGGCCGGCTGGCACACCTCCCAGCTCACGCACCCCCACCCAGAAACGCCCTCCCTCCTGCCCAGGAGCATTATGCCACTGGCTTCGGCCGGTGTTGCTGGGCTGATGCTGCTGCCAGCATTGTCCCTGCAAACTCAGCAACCTGGACAACTCCCTTGCGCCAGCACTGCATGCACACGGTCAATGCAAGCAGCTTGCGTCAGCCTAATGGCACTTCTAAGATTGCGCCCCAAGTCAATATAAATGAGATTTTTTTTGGCCACTTTTTTCTGGACAAAAGAGAAGCAATTCCTTATATTCATTTATTTAAATAAAAAGTACAGTCCAGTCATGTGTGGTGCTATATATTATATAATAAAACATCCAATAATTACAAAAATGAAAAATGAGTAAAACAAATTCAGCTTTTGTCAGTTGTTGATGAACACTGGTGTGTTACCCCAAATGTTGTGGTGTGTCACCTTTGACA
Organism: Lerista edwardsae; assembly: GCA_029204185.1. Taxonomy (NCBI): domain Eukaryota; kingdom Metazoa; phylum Chordata; class Lepidosauria; order Squamata; family Scincidae; genus Lerista; species Lerista edwardsae. Next base: position 9,604,193 of record JAJKFI010000001.1, read on the forward strand.
CGTGTCTCATAGATTTGCCATCACTGCTATAGCTGGAACATTAGAGTTTGGCTAAAATCAAAACTTTTTCTGTTAGGAAAGGTTTTTCTTTTGTGACTGTGTCTTTTGTGACTTTTGTGACTGTGTCACAAAACCATCAAGGTCGTGGTTTAATGACTCAGCTAAAATATTGGGAATTCAACACAACCTGGAGGCAGATTTCTATGGCAAGCATGTAACCTAAAGCACCCATTTTTTTCTACAAGTGTTTTTAATATCCTAGTGTCAAGTAGATGAGCACATATAATATTCACTGCAATTAACTTTCAAGATAATTTTCAAGTTGAAACTCAAGTTTTAAGTGTCACAAGATGAACCCTAATTACCCAATTGCTGTGTAACCAATATCCATATTTTCCTATGTAGAAAGCAAGTCACTTCCCTCTGGGTGGAGATGGAGTAACTATATGATTAGCCCTGCAGAGTATACCCTGTAAAAATGTGGAACAACCAGTTAGCAAGTGTCTCCATTTGTTTCCAATATTTCTTTCACAGTTATGAAATCAGCCTAGAGAAGTTCCAGGAATAAAGCTGTGGGTGGGGAAAGGGAAATTCATTTGGGCTGTTTACATGACAGGCAGCACAGTCCTGCCTTTTGCATAGCGTTGTTGCGTAGCAACAATGTTGCATCAACACTATGTCACTATCGCCAACGCAGTGGCACAGAGCAGCACCCCTGTGTCAGCGCTAGAGCTCTCAGGCAGACGCTACAAGTAGTGTTGGCCTGAGAGAGTCGACAGCAAGCTTCCCTCGTGCCAGCCAAAGTCAGCTGGCAGAAGGGAGGTTCTGGGGGGGGGGGGGGGGGGGAATCGGGGGGGGGGGGGGGGGGGGGGGGGCCGGGCAGGTGTGCCGGCCCTGGGTAGAGGCAGGGCTAGGATGCGGCCATTAGGCCACATCCTGGCCTCGTTGGGAGGCCATGCGACCCTGATTCGGGCCACACGGCTTCCTCAGTTCTGCGCCTGCTAAATAGCAGGCGCAGATCTGAGGAACCCCATGAGACAGCCAGAGCCCCCTGGGGCAAGGTGAGCTCCCCAGCGCACCAAAGTTGCTTTGAATTTGGCGCTGGCCTGTCGGCCTCACCAATGCAGCACACCTTAGGATTGTGCTCTGAAACTTAACGAACTAGGACCCCATGCAATGTAACCCCGAGGCAAGGGAAGAAATGTACCCTTGTCTTGGGGAGGCCTCCATGACTACCCTCTTATTGCAGGATGCAGTACATGCCCCAGTGCCACAGCTGCATCAGTGCTGGAAAATAGGATAGACTGGGCCCTTAGTTGCTTATGAGTCACCAACTCCTCCTCACATGAGGTTGGGTCAGATCTACCATTTGATTTTGTACCATTACTTTGCTCTAATTATACTGCAGTGGGGTTCCTACGGGGGTGTGTGTGTCAAAATGCTCCTTTTTGCAGGAGTCTAAGCTTCTCCCTAACACGGCTCCTTGCTCTCATCTCCAGAACCAGTCAAGAACGTCTGTCCAAGCCATTCACAGCTCAGACAGAAAAAACGTCTGAGCCAGCTCTCCAAGCCGTAAATGACTCTGGGGGTAAGGAGGGGGGAACCACATCACACAGGAACTGAGGGTCCTGCAAAACCCCTCCTCATAGCAACGCCACTCTTGTACTGGCTGGAACCCTTGTTATCTCATCTAGAAGCAAACCCAGCAAGCTGAAATGACCATTAGTGACGTTGTTTGCATACATACATATATGTGTGTTCCTAAATGTCCCTCCCCCGATCCTAGATGCATGGGAGCAGGCTGTCATTAATCAAAAGAGAACAAAATGCATGTTGTGCAGAGGTCGTTTTACCTCTGAATTCATACAGGGCTGTCCGATCCATCTGGCCGACTAAGTAGTTGCTTCAAGGAGCCAACGATTGGAGGCACTTGCTTCTGCCTGCCCACTTGCTTCCACTGCTGCTCCACCTTTAGCCCCCTCCCCCCCCACCAATACACTGCCTGGATTGGAAAATGAGGAGGGGTGGCTCCAATCCAGGCCGCCAAAGGAGCAGGTGCTGAAGGTAATGAAGAGCAGCATTTGGCCTGCTGAGGAGGTCTTGGGATGGCCTTGAATTAATATCACACTGCCAGGATTGAACTTTTACATGAAAACACTTTCTAAGTTCAGCTGCGGTAGGCCTGAGCTCAGATTAAGCTCTGCTTATGTCTCTCCGGATTGGTTTCCGACTCAGCACAATGACACAGTGGTGGAAAAATTTGTGTTTGCACAGACAACAACCTGCCTCAGAAACTGCTTTCTTTCATCTCCTTCCCACCCTCCCTATCCTCTACCTCCCATCACAGCCTGGAATTCAAGTGGTCTAAAATTGAAATGCAGCAGCATGTTTATGAAGTGTGCGAAAATGTGGGAGTGCTGCCTTTGAAGCTCACCCGAACAGGGCACACCGTGGATTCTGCCTTTGTCGCACTGAAGGTAATATTACAACATTGTGGCTGAAAGTGAAAAGCAGATTAAGGATTTGTCGGCATTGCCGCTTTGCTGGAACTCCAACTTGCCGAGGGGTTGGTTTTCAGAGTTTGTATGCTGTTAGTATTAACCTAACTATAGCTTAATGATACAATAACTCTCTGTTTACACAGCCGTGGTGTCAACTGTGTTGAAAGAGCTGTCCTCAGGCTTTTTGTGTGGTTTCATTCATACTACAGTTGGGAGGGTTTTTTCTTGTCTCCCATCTACAGCCAACTTTAGTCCTAACAATTTTAAAAAAAAACCCAGTTACCTTCCCTTGGCTTGTGAGTTTTGTCTTTGTTTGGCACCTGTCTTTCAGGCCTCCTAAACATGTCTGCTTTCTGCATGCCTTAGGACAGCTGTCAACAACTAACTCAGGGTGCAATCCTAACCTGGAGTTAGGCTGACACAATTAGGCCAGCAAGAGTTGGCTGGCACAAGGGCCACCATAAAGCATGTATGGACCACTCTCGGAGTCAGGGAGAATGGCGCACGTCTGTGTGTCAGCCTCTCTGACTCCAAGAAGGTCCAAACATACTTTACATTATCGCTTGTGATGGCCAAACTTTGCTGGCCAAACTGTGCTGGCCTAACTCCCCTATAAGGGGAAATGGCCACAACTGTTATTGACTGAAAGTTCCTGCATGTGAGCTGAAGTCAAAATTGCATTGTTTTCTTCTTCTGGGTTCATATACATGAACACTGAGTTAATGAATATCCAACAGTGGGGTCAGATTGGGATGCTCAAGAGGAGAAAGGGGAATCATTTTCCCTTGCCCTTCTGTAAGCCTCCTGCTTGCCCATGGGTCTCCTTAAACCTGCACCAGCTCATCAGCAGGCACAAGTCCAAGGAAAAGAAAGGAGCAGGCTGCCTTGGATAGGATCTGGCATTTTGGGTTTACCACCTCCCACCCACCCCCACCCCACGGCTTACTTGCAGCTGGTGGCAGTGGCTGCTCCAGATCTCACTACCATACATAATGCCTTCATGGGATTCCCAATGGCAGGACAGAAGCACATGGTTCTGTGCACTTCCGTAAGGCTATTTACGATGGCTATAATGCAACACACACACACACACACCGCCAGAACACTAGTTCCAGTGACAGGGGGATAGTATTGGACTATAATGTTGCATCCTGAGCCTGCTTCTATATCTGCAGTGGAATCAAGTTCTGGAGTGGACCCTAGCATCTCTGTTCCCCTTGCAAACAGAAGCAGCATGGAGTTTGTTATATGGAAAGGGAAGGGGTGGTCTTTAAATTGCCTTTCCCAGCCTATGTGGTCCTTTGTAAGCACCAAGTAGGCAGGGAGAAGTGACTTGGAGCTAGAGCAGGTTTTTCCCCCTACGGCTTCCTCCAGCAGTGCTGGGCGCTTGTCCATTTAGCGCCCTTCCAAGGGTTCTGTGTCACATGACCATTTTCACATCTTTGCATGGCAAGGCTGGTCCTGGCTGGGCTATTCCCAAGGAAAGATAGCAAAGGTAAATTGTTGAGGAACAATTCAAATGGACCATGGATTCCTGCATCCAAATCCAGACCTGGAGAAAATGTCCTATAGCTCAAGATTTCTGCAGTCAGTCATTTAAGGCACCATGGAACAGGAAGTCTTTCTCTGTTGACTAGGCAGGCAGGGACACCTATTATTCATACCTATTCCAGACCCGGGACCTTGGAATGGGGTGCAACCCTCCCGCTTTTCCTTCCTCTTGTCCTGCTCAATATGCAACATATGCTGACCTCCCCAAGCTCTCATCTCCCCCATTTTTCTCCCGCCATTTTCTTTTTTGGACTGTATCCAGTGGTGTTATTCTACTGGAACGCTGGGCGGGACATCCGGGTGATCGACAGCCCGCCCGTCGCGTTCCGCAGCGTTACGCCGTTTGCGTAACCAATTACGCTGCTTGCGTACTTTACGCAAATGGCGTAATGCTGCAAAATGCGACGGGCGGGCTGTCGATCACCTGGATGTCCCGCCCAGCGTTCCGGCAGAATAACACCACTGGCTGTATCCATCAAGGGGGAAGAGAATGGAAAGCAGAAAAATCCACTGGGGCCTGAGGTTTTTTAGTGGTATCAAACAGCTGCCACATATTGACTCTCTCTGCCTACTTGGTGCTTACGCCAAATGATTTGTGCTTATATCAAAATAGGCAACAGTACCAAATAGTACCAAATAGGCAGGGAAAGGCGATCTGAAGCCCCCCTTCCCTTTCCCTACTGCAAGAACGATGGGCACCTCCCTACTGCTTCTGATTACAGTGAGCGGACGCAGGGTTCACAACACCGCTTGCTCCTGTTCATTTCAAAGAAAAGCAGCATAGAGCAGCAAGGAAATGGAAAAGAAAAGGGTGATGTGCCCGGCCACTATGCTTCCTCCACCTATGGAAGGTGCGCACACACAGGGATTTGGGAACCAATTCAGGGAGCTTCGGTGCAGAGGCCGCCCCTGTGCCAGGCCTTTATTTGGACAAGCTGAAGCAGGCAGGGCAGGAAGACGTGTAACCCTTATGAACCTTCCAGACTTCTCTAAACTCTAACTCAGATGGTGTTTGCTTACCATTTTTCTCCTTAGGTGAATGAGTTGACTGCTTCATTAGGAAAAGATTTTACAGTGGCTCCTTCCAGACTTATTCAGTTTGATCCAGGTAAGCTGTAGCTGAAGGTCTCTAACATTCAAAATGGATGAATGTCCCTCTTTGTTAGCATTTCGGCGGGGGCTGAAGACCTTTTTATTTCAAAAAGCTTTTAATTGTTGACAGGCTGGCTGGCTGGTTTGTTATATTTTATACCTAATGATCCACAGGGCTTGTTGTTTTTAAATTCTATTGTTTTGTTTTAATTTTGGTTTTATTGTATTGTTTTAATATTGTTTTTAAATTGTTTTTTAATGTTAAATTTTATATTTGCATGTTGTAATGCCGCCTTGGTGCCTTCGGGCAAAAAGGCGGGATAGAAATCCAATTAATAATAATAATAATTGTTATTATTATTATTATTTTACTAAAAGAGGAGAATGGGAAGGTATAGAGAAAATGTAGTTACAATTTGGACTCATTAAGGGTGCCATCCTAACCTGGAGTTAGGCTGGCACAGTTAGGCCAGCAAAGTTTGGCCGGCACAAGGGCCACCGTAAAGTATGTTTGGGCTACTCTCGGAGTCAGAGAGGCCAGCGCACAGACATGCGCCATCTTCCCTGATGGTGAGAGCGGTCCAAACGTGCTTTTCGGTGGCCCTGGTGCCGGCCAAACCTTGCTGGCCTAACTGTGCCAGCCTAACTCCAGGTTAGGATGGCACCCTAAAAGTGGAATAGACAATAGGCTGAAAACTATGCATGGAGGAAACCTTGCAAAGAGGAGCCTGTCCTTCCTTCCATGTGGCATTTGTGTGCTATGTTACATGAATCTGCCCTTTGACATGGACAGTGTGTGCCAGCATTGGACCTTCCTGGAGTGCTGGCACCAGTGCAAGGCCTTTCTTTATGGTTGGACCAATGCACTTCTTAAGCCACTTACATGAGCTGTGGCAACCATGCAGAGCCCTGCTGTGCAGAAGAATTTCTTTTCTGTGCTTCCCAAATAACATGTGAAGTGGGCCTTTTCAAGAAGGAAGAAGCAGGGAAGGAGAGGGGAAGCAAGGCCTTATGCTGTTCAGTTTAAGTACAGCTGTTAGCCTCCTAGACCCAAGGCGCAATCCTAAACTGAGTTAGGCCGGTATAAACTAAGCTAGCAAAGTTTGGCCAGCACAAGGGCCACCTTAAAGTATGTTTGGACCACCCTTGGAGTTAGAGAGGCCAACAAAGAGACATAAGCCATCCTGCCTGACTCCGAGTGTAGTCCAAACACGCTTTATGGTGGCCCTTGTGCCATCCAAACTTTGCTGGTTTATCTTATGCCGGCCTAACTCAGTTTAGGATTGCACTCCCAGTCTAAGAAATTTTACTACACTAATCAAAACTGTTTATCTCCCCTTTTCTCTGATCTTTCACCCTATCTCCAAGCTTGTTTCAAGAATGTTGCTGTAGGTGAAAGGAACAATTTTGGTATGACTCGGAATGACCCCTCTTTGCTCTCTCTCTCACTAAGAAATGTTTGCTTCTCTCAACATTCCTTGTATTTTTGGCCTCCAAATTTGCTCTGGTGTCGGAGGCTATGGTAGTCCCATTTCATTCTTCCTCTCTTTTCAGGTGTGGGTGCACAGTACAGGTGTGCCTCAGTATCCACTGATTTGATATCCACCATTTCATTTATCCACGGATACTATGGATTCTGGGATGCCTATTAAAAAGATAGGGAAATATTAAACACATTTTTACCTTATTGCAACAAAACCACTGATGGTCCCCTATCTTTAAGAAGACATCCCTAGTATCCACAGTTTCAGTTATCAATCAATCAATCAATCATATCAATCAACAGTTACTTATATACCGCTTTTCAACACAAAGTTCACAACGTGGTTTACAGGCAAATAGCAATAATAAAGTTAAATGCTTCTCTGTCCCAAAGTGGCTCACAATCTAAAAAAAAAGTCAGAACACACCAGCAACAGCCACTCAAAAAGACACTGTGCAGGGGTGAAGAAGGACAATTATTCTCCCCTTGCTAAGAGGAGCACCACTTGAAAAAGTGCCTCTTGCCCAGTTAGCAGGGGAAATGGAGGCAAGGGTGTGTAGGAGGGCCCAGCTCAATGCCACTTTTTTCCATGGCGTGCCCAGCTCCATCACCATGGCAAGCACTACACTGTGCCCTATGGGTGCAATGCCTCTGCCCCCCGCCATGTGGAGCAGGCACTGATTTGGGTAATAGCACAGGGCAAAGGTATTTTGATTCCTAATGTAGAAAATCCAAATCACCATGTTGGTGTGCAAATCCTGTTCATTTCAGCGAGGGCTTGTGCAGGAGTGAATTAGGCTCTTTGGATCAGACGTGTGTGTGTCTCACTCTGCTATCCTTAAGAGCACTCTAGACCTACTTCCTCACCATGCCTCATGATGGGGCCATCACTGGACGGTTAATTGATAATAACACTGACAACCACAGACTGTGGGCAGGTACCAATTCTTTTTGTGATACATATATATGTGGGCAGAAAATTTAGTCGAGAGGGTTAATGCCTCCGTTTGCCTGAAGAGAAAGAACTGAAGATCTGAAGGTTGCCAGCTCGGGACTACTGGAAGTCTCTGTGAGCAGCAGACCTTGTAAAAACTGTGGCTGATTAAAAGCTGAGCTGTCTCCGGCTGCCTCATGAGAGGGGTAATGTGCTGGGTCAGCTGCTTCCCTGGTGGGAGTAGAGAAGCCACTTATCAGCCAGCAGAAGACAAATGGGCGGCTAGAAAGAAGACTAAATCCAGAAAGATCCATCTGTTTGTGGTGCTCTTGTAAGACAGAACGTTTATGTAAAATTGTAAAAACCTTCGGGTTTATGAATAAAGTCTGCCCATGTAAACCGCCTTGAGTTACAGTCATTAGAGTAATCTAATGACCTAAGAAAGGCGGTATATAAATATTATTATTATTATTATTATTATTATTATTATTATTATTATTATTATTATTATT
>JAJKFI010000001.1:9612275-9656657 GCA_029204185.1 Lerista edwardsae
TTATTATTATTATTATTATTATTATTATTATTATTATTATTATTATTTGCTAAGCAATAGGCTGTGTTGGAAGAGAACTGAATCTTAAAATTCATCTGCATCACATCCTCCTTTTTTAAAACAAAGAAATGAGGTTTGATTATTTCTGGAAGTGCATCTTAGTTGTGCAACGGGGTTTTCCTCTGCTAAATCTCAAAAGACTCCTTCCGAACGGAACCCCAGTGGATACTGGGGCATGCCTGTATAGTTACAATTGGCCTGTATAGTAGCCAATTAGATGCTAACCGCCATGTCCAGACCTTAAAAACTGAGCTAGCTGTCATTTATGATTGGCAATCACAATATTTCAAAGACGTCGTGAGTTCACTACAATTTTCAAGACAAAGAGCACCTCTAATTTCTTTTTTAAATTTCCAAGAAGATCCAGGCCCTTCCCGTACACGGCATGCTATTATTTCCCTCTATATAAACCAGATCTTTGTTACTGGGTGAATGGAATCATCATTGCTCAGGAACAAATTTGGTCTTTCGTTTTTGTTATTTGGGAAAACCACAGGAGTCCAATCAGTGGGCAGGAGTACAATGGTACATACAAGCCAGTCTGTTGTAGCTGTAGACATGTTAATTAATATATTTCTTCGACACCTAGGTTGATTGAAAAAGCAATTAAAGTGTAATTAAAATGTTTACTTCTGGTAGGAATGTCAACCAAGATGTGGAATATAGCAATTACCTATGACGGATTAGAGGAAGACGATGAGGTCTTTGAAGTGGTTCTGATCTCCCCTGTGAATGCCGTTCTTGGCACCAGGACAAAAGCTGTAGTGAAAATTTTGGACTCAAAAGGAGGTATTCTCTTTTGATCTTCATAATAAATCGGGAGCAATCTTGGCTGAGAAGCTACTTATTTTTCAACACACAAATGTTGTTGCTAACACTTACCTTCAGATCAAAATGCTTAATTTCTTTTTAAAAGAAAATTCTCTTGACAGTTTCAGACCCTTTCTCCTCTGGCATTTTTATTCTTCTTCTGCTTAGGAAACACAGCATGAAAGAATCAACGAGCTCACGAGCAAAACAAAACAAAAACCCAAAAGGCCTTTTTTTCCCTAATGGATGAGCTTGATTTTTGGCTCATAGAGCTGCTTCAAAAATAAGCCTTGTCGATGAAATAGCCTCTGTGTGTGTGCGCGTGTGCACACATGCATACATGCACTGTTGAGCACGTACATGCACTGTTATTCTCCTTGGCTCGAGTTATTGGAAGAAAAGTCACTAATTGCTATAATATATTTTCAGAATGCCATGGTGATAACAAAAATTTGGTTTAACAATAAATGGTAAACGTATGTAATAAAAGAGAGGTGCTAGGGCTCAAAAAATAATTTGGTTGTTTGAAAATTTACCTTAAACATCTGTTCTCCAATTAAGCAGGATCATAAGAACATCAGAAGAGCCCTGCTGGGTCAGGCCAAAGGCCCATCTAGTCCAGCTTCCTGTATTTCACAGGGGCCCACCAGATGCCTCAGGGAGCACACAAGACAACAGGATGCCTGCATCCTGTTGCCACTCCCTTGCACCTGGCATTCTGAAGTAGCCTACCACTAATGTAAGGAGGTTGCACAACCCATCATTGGCTATAGCCCAGGATGGACTTTTCCTCCAGAAATCTGTCCAATCCCCTTTTAAAAGCACATAGGCCAGATGCCATCACCACCTCCTGTGGCAAGGAGTTCCACAGATTAATTACCTGCTGGGTAAAAAAAGTGTTTCCTTTTATCCATTCTAACCCTCCCAACATTCAATTTTAGTGGATATCCCCTGGTTTTGGTGTTGTGATAGAGGGAAAAGAACATCCCTCTATCCATCCCATGCATAATTTTGTATGTCTCAATCATGTCCCCCCCTCAGGACCTTTTTTTCCAGACTGAAGAGCCCCAAACACTGCAGTCTTTCTTCATAAGAGAGGTGCTCCAGCCCCGTAATCATTTTTGTCGCTCTCTTCTGCACCTTTTCCAGCTCCACTATGTCTTTTTTGAGATGTGGAGACCAGAATTGTACATGTGTGGAAGCAGCTCCCTGTGAACAGTTTCTTTGCTTATTGTTATACACATGCTCAGGTACCCTAAAGTTGTGCACCTCTGAAGCATACATATAGATTAGTGCCTGAAACCAGAGGCATAGGGAGGGTGCCGTGGAGAGAGGCAAGCACAGTGGGTGTTGGCTGCGGCCTCCCTTGCATTCGGATCGCTCTTAACTGAGCGATTCTGGGTGTGGGAGGTGTGGCTGGGCGACGCAGAGGCAACTTGGGGTATGTGGTGACATCGCCCCACCCCTGGCTGCAAGCCAAGTACGACTCTGCCTGAAATTCCATCATGGAGCCATGATTATCATCATCCTTGACAGAGGAAGCACTCCATAGTCCATTCATTTCCCCACCATCATGTGTATCAGGCTTTGAGTGTGCTGGACACTTTGGGTCAAATCCTATCCAACTTTCCAGTGCTGGTGCTGACTTGCCAACAAGGCGTGCACTGCATCCTGCAGTAGGGGGGCAGTCCAGGTAAGGGAACATGTGTTCCCGTTCCTCTGGGCTGTTTTGCAGCTACACTGGCACTGGAAAGTTGAATAGGCTTGAGCCCTATATGTATTATCTTTCATCCTTAATGTGATGGAGGGCTTCATTTGCAAACTAGACCTACACATGCAGGTGTACGCCTGGCTCAAACAATGTTATATTTGAGCAGGTGGAGAGGAGTAATAGATTGCCATTCCCATGCTTCGATGATCCTTGGTCAGATGAGCACTTGACAAAGTAGCCTACGTTTTAGGAAGCAGAATTATCTTCTTTACCTACCAAGTGGTACATTCTGTGTCTCACACTTCAGATAAACTTCTCAAATTGCTTTTCTGTTGGCAAAATAAGTGGAGAAACAAGGACTGGTTTAAAAGACAGATAAATCAACAGCAGATGAAAAATCACCCTACTTCTAATGACAAGCTGTTTCATCGCCCACATCAATTTGACCAGCTAAAATAAAAAAGGACTGACCATCTGCCATCTTGTTTGCTTTTCAGGTCAGTGCAGCTCATTCCGCTCCTCAAGCCAAAACACTCACAACTTATGGATGAAAGGCACGTTACTTCCTGGCTCCTCGGGCTCCTCGTTGTCTTCCAGGCATGGCGCTGTTCACTTGGAAGGAATCCCACTGCCAGCTTCCAAAGAGATGGTAGCGCAGACCTGGGACAGGCCACCGGAATTCAACTCGGTGAACCTTGCAAGGAACAGGCAAAGGGCCATTGGAAATGGCCAAATGGTAAGTATAGTCTCTTGATCAGTGAGATGAGTAGGAATTAACTGTAAGCTGTTGTAATTTACAGCCCAGTCCTGCCAAATACTGCCCCCGCCAAGACAGGCATGCCACTGGAGTGCACACTGCATCCTGGGGGCGGGAGCATCCTGGAGATCTCCTCTGGATAAGGGAACATTGGTGGGTGAGCCTCCACCCACCTGCACTAGGGATTTATCTGGCGCAAATGAGAGTGGACCTGGGAGGGTGGATTGAGGCTGGGAGGGAGCAGAGGATATCATTGGCACCGTTGCCATTGATTCTACTTCCTTCCTAGCCTCAGGGTGAAATCCTAAACTGCTCTGGAATAGGCAGGCCAGCGCAACCTGGGAGCAGGCAGGAGCCTCCCTGGGGCAAAAGGCACATGCACTCCCTTACTCTGGGGTAGGCGCCAGCCGCACCTATGGGTTCCTCGGATCTGTGCCTGCAGTTTAGTGACAAGTGACAAGATATGGGTGTTTGGAAGCCCAGCCTTTTAAAAGATGAATGGGCTGGGCAAGCAAGGTTGGGAAAGGCTGCAGAGCCGAGGAGAAATGGAGAGGCAGCAGCAACTAGAGAAGCCTCTTCCTTGCTGAAGGGAAGTCTGTGTGGCAAACTGACTGCTTTTATGCCTGGCAGCTCTCTCTTGTGGCAAACTGGAACCTGCAAAGGTGATCCTCAGAAAAGCTAGAAAAATCCTGCTTTGCAGAATAGACTCCAGAAAAGTAAGCCACATGGTAAAGGTGTCGCAGTGCCCCACTGCTTGCCCTTTTGGCTCTTAAAACTGGACACCACCCCATCCCGCTTTATAGAAAACTGGAGAAAGATCTGTTTCAATATCAAGGTTGCTGCTATCGCATCTCACATCTCCTGTTCTAGTTCTGTGATTAAAGCACCTCTGGAATTAACTGTTATCTTTTCTCTTCATCTGGTTTTTATTACTATCATCAAGTACCATGGAATGGCAGTGCTGAGAGTGGACGATGACAACTCATCGCCTAACAAAAGCAGAATGGAAGCCATGCCAAGAAATAGGAAAAGAGAGCCCTGGAAAAAATGGGCTTCCTCCAGAAAATCAGAAGTTCCCCAAGCAGATTCCAGCCTTCAGGTATAAAAATACTTCAATCGCTGTTTGCTTGCACTATCAATCTGTGCTGTGTTCTGGGAAAGTGTAATACCATTATGATCAGGGCTGGCCTTAAGAGCTGTGGAGCCCAATGTGGAACATTTTTGCAGTATCCCCCCACAGTGGTGAGCCTGAGGCCAATGGTGCCTTCTCCCCCCCCCCCCGGTGCAAAATGTGGCACATGGAAATAGGTGGCAATGAGGTGATAACCAACAGCTGCTTCAAGGGCGGCTGATTTTGAGCAAATCAAAATCAGACCCAGGGGCAGGTGGGGTGGCTGCCCAGCAGCAATGCTTCACTTGCTGCGCTCTCCTCCCAATGCCATGGCATGGATGGTTCCATGCCAGGACATCAGCTACAGAGCAAGGTGCCAGCTGTGGGTGCTCTGCTCTCCCCTAGCATGGGGCCCCTCCAGGTGCAGGATCCGATTTGGCCAAATTGGTCAAACTGCCCTAAGGTCAGCCCTGGCTCTGGGACCAGGTGGGACACATGTGCTTTGCCAGCTTGGCAAGTGCTCGCTCTGTCCAGGCAGCATCTCTTCCACTGGCTTGGGGTGGTGCTGCCTGGAAGTGATCTCTCAGACTCAAGCGAGTGCTACAAACTGCTGGCCTAGCATGGGGCTCCCTTTGGGGCAGGGCCCAATTTGGTCAAATTGGCCTAAAGCCAGCTCTGATTAAGATGGTCGCAAGGCAAGCTTCAGGTCCCTCAAAGATATCTTTATCTTGTGAACCTGTTGCTCAGTTTAAGAGCACAATCCTAACCTGGAGTTAGGCTGGCACAGTTAGGTCAGCAAAGTTTGGCCAGCACAAGGAACATCATGAAGTGTGTTTGGACGGTATCCTTTACAGTGCCCATCCCAAACTTTGCTGGCCTATCTTTCCTGAAAGCTTAACACACTTGCAAAAATAAATCCGGGCTCTATTCAATGATGTTGTTTTTGAGAATATTGTAGTAAAAATCTGTCCACGGACAAATCATTATGATTTCTCACTTGCACACCCATACACTGAAAAGAAAAGAAAAATATGGTTATTTTCTCCAATAAACATTGGAAACAAAAAAAATTGGAGATAAGGACTGAAAAATAAATTACTGTACAATGTCCCATTTTGCTAATAATCCATCCTTTTCCAGGGCCTTTCCTTTCCAAGCCAATGCACACCTGCTTTAAAGGGCTTTCTGCATTTTGAAGCAAACACTCAGAAGCTGTTTCAGTGTGATGGTACTTCCTGGATACGATGGAGTTACACAGACAAGGTACCAAGCTACATAGTATGGATTGCAGGTTGAATTTGTCCGAGCTCTTTGCACCTTCCTGAGGCCCATGCTGAGGTTCTAGGGAGGGAAGAATGAAGATACCTTCTTATTTATGATGGGGTTCAAGTAAAAAATAACCTGCCTTTTCAAAAAGAGCTGCTTCCCAAATAGCTTTGTTTTGAAAAGCTCTGAAATGAGCTGATGGCAGTTCAATACTTTCAGAAAGTTGAAACAATTAAACGAACAGCTCTGAAGGGAAATGGTTTTACTTCCAGGGTGCTGATACGAAAACCTGCTCCTCTGGATGGAGCCATCACGATGGAAGCTGTTATGTCCTGATCACTGATCAGAAAGTCAAATGGAACGTGGCTGCCCGGACTTGCAGAGAACAGTAAGAAACTCTGTCCTACGTTTAGTTGCTGTTGTCTGCACCCATTTGCAACTATAGCAGTGACCCTGCCAGGGCCACGCAGCTGGAGAGTTGGGCTGCTTTCTTTTTGGGCTAGGTCATTCAGAGCCCCATCCTATCTGGGCCAGTGCCATCTCCAGGTATTGCAAACACGCTGTAAAGCATGCTTGTGCCACGGTTGGAAGCCCTACTGCTGGCCGTGGGCCAGTGCCGGTCAGTGCTGGGCCCAGCACAGATGGAGGAGGGTGTGTCGCCGCTCTGTATTAAGCCTTTGAGGGCAGGGGCAGGGCGAGAGAAGGCAGAACTGGGCAAGGGGAGACGAGGAGCAGGCCGAGGCGGGGGTAGCAGTGATGTCATTCAGGGGGAACGGACCAGAACAGGCGTTCCGGATCCTAACGGGCTCCATGGCTGGTTCCGGGTTCCCGACAAGCGCCAATCAAAAGTGAGTTCCTGTTCCTAAATCATTTGAATGACACCACTGGGGGGTAGGGTTAGCAGTGGAGGCCACCACCGGAACCTCTGCCCCACTTTGGGCCGCAGAGCCTGACATGGCGCTGCTCTGCTCACTGCCTGCAAAATAGCAAGTGGCGAGTGGAGTAGTCCCATTGTGTGGCTTTCCTTGAGGAGACCTTAGTGACTCCTGCAGCTCCCACAGGAAGTAGCCATCGCCATTTTGGCACTGCTGCCCCATGGGAGCCTTGCAGCACTGGATTGGGCTGTCACTCTCTTGCACCCTCTTGCGGTAGGAGTTCCAGCTCCCAACCCCATCCCAACAGTCAGGCTTAAATCAACTGAGGCATTTGGTGAGGCAGGAAGCTGGGCTAGATGGACCTTTGGCCCAATCCAGCGGGGCTCTTCTTATGTTCTTATGACCTGCCACTGCTAGGGAGACCAGGGGAACCTAAACTCTGAGCCCACGTTTCCCATAGTCTCCGTGGTCCTAAGGAACCGTGGCAGCCATAACAGCCGAGCTATGCTCGGTCTGGGCATGTATGCTATCTGAACCTGATGTAGGGTCAAATCCTAGCCAATTTTCCAGTGTTGATGCAGAAATGCCAAATGGCCATACTCTGCATCCTGCAGTGGGGAGACAGTCATGGAGGCCTCATCAATGTTAGGGAACATTTCTTCCCTTACTTCGGGGCTGCATTGCAGATGCATCGGTGCTGGAAAGTTAGCTAAGACTTGAGCCTTCAGAAATGATAATTGTTTAAAAGGTGCAGCTCTGATATCAATCACTCAATCAATCACTAGTATTTATATACCGCTTTTCAACATAAAGTTCACAAAGCGGTTTACAGGCAAATAATAACATTAAAGTTAAATGGCTCCCTGTCCCAAAAGGGCTCACAATCTAAAGGAATGGAGAACACCACCAGCAACAGCCATGAGAAAGACACTGTGCTGGGGTGAAAAGGGACATGAAGTGGAACCTAATGTTGTCTGGCTGGTTTTTTAGACTCTATATTTTAGGATCCATGGGGCTTGTTGTTTTTAAATTTTAATTACTTTAATGTTGTTTTTAATTATTGTTTTTAATTGTAAATTGTGATTTTATTGTATTTTATTGTTGTAAGCTGCCTTGGGTGCCCATGGAGCAGAAAGGCAGGATATAAAATAAATAAATAAATAAATAAATAAATAAGCCATTTAGGTATCAGTAGCTGGAAAGATGCTTTTCCTTCTAGGAAAGACTAATAAATACTATGTAGAGTTCAATGTATCTTCAATAGGAAAAAATCACTCCAGTTCACAAGTGAGTGGATGAATCATGATTTAATCAGCCTGAGTTCACTCTTGTCTTGCTAAGAGAGAACTCCTGGCCCTGTTACTGCAGAGCTCTCACACTTACATCAATCTTTATATTTTGCCAAGCAAAATGAAAAGTGAATGAATCATCTTACTGTTTGCTTAAAGTCTTGTTGTAGAAAAACAAAGGCCACAGTCCAGCACAGCCCTGAGCATATTTGAGTCCACTGATTCCAGTGGATGTAAGTATGCCGAGTTCTGTACTATGTTCAAAGCCACAGATATTGCAAGAGGATTGGAATGAAAACAGTTAAATTTTACACAGTTTGAAGCAACTGTGGACATTTCTGAAGAGGTGCCAGTTGAATGTGCCACTACTCCACCATTTGGCTGGCAGCGCGGCTTGCAATGTTCAAAGGGGTGCTTGTGCATATATCCCCTTATGGGCAGATAGGCAAGCTGTCCTCCTTGCTTTCGAAGTCCGTGCACCTGATCTCATGGGAAGGCATGTACGTTTTCCTTCAGAAGTTACATGAAGCACTGAATGCACAAATGACTCTGCATGAGACAGCCCTTCTTCTGTCACACTGGACGTTGCACACTTGTTGTTCAGTCGCTAAGTCATGTCCGACTCTTCATGACCCCATGGACCACAGCACGCCAGGCCTCCCTGGTCCTCCACTAGCTTCCGGAGTTCGCCCAATTTCATGTTCACAGCTTCAATGACACTGTCTAACCATCTCATCCCCTGCTGCCCCCTTCTCCTTTTGCCTTCAATCTTGCCCAGCATGAGGGTCTTTTCTAAAGAGTCCTCTCTTCTCATGAGGTGGCCAAAGTATTTGAGCTTCAGCTTCAGGATTTGTCCTTCCAGGGAGCAATCAGGCTTGACTTCCTGGAGGATTGACCGATTGGATCTCCTTGCAGTCCAGGGGACTCTCAAGTCTTCTCCAACACCGTAATTCAAAAGCATCTATTCTTTGGTGCTCTGCCTTCCTTACGGTCCAGCTCTCACAGCCATACATTGCTACTGGGAACACCATAGCTTTGACTATGCAAACCTTTGTTGGCAGTTGCACACTGAGGAACACTGAAATGGCTAATTTGAAACAAATGTTCAATGCCTTTGTTTTACAAGTGGCTTGCAGAGGGTTTCAATATCTTGAAGGATCAGGCTGGGGAGCTGCTGGGCCTACAATGGATTCTAGATTTCTAGCATGGCAGCAGTCACCAGGAGTGCCTTTTAGGGTGCAATCCCAACCTGGAGTTAGGCTGCCACAGTTGGCCAGGACAGTTTGGTCAGCACAAGGGACACCATAAAGCATGTTTCCATAAAGCACTGGAGTCAGGGAGGATGGTGCACGTCCATGTGCTGGCCCCTCTGACTCCGAGAGTGGGCCAAACATACTTTATGGTGTCTCTTGTGCCGGCCAAACTTTGATACCCCACTGGGTATCAGATACTATCTGATACCCCACTGGGCCCTTGCTTGGGGGGTAGACAGATTTTTTTTCAAGGCGATTTAGTGGTCACCAATTCTGACATCCATTGTTCTTGAGATGGTTGTGCTAGAATAAGGCTGCAATCCTATATGCACTTACCTGAGTGTAAGTTCCACTGAATACAATGGGACTTCTGAGTAAACAGGTATAGGGTTGCACAGTTAATATATGTTGCAACTGAATTAGTGGGACAGATGCTGCTTTGGACGTTAACATCCACTTTTGATTGAGCCTAGGTATCACGGCAGTTTGGCGACTGTAGCTTCCGAGCTGCACATGCAATGGCTGTGGAATTTAAGTGGAAGGAGGCCTTTTTGGATTGGTACGTATGCAGCAGAATGTCACTTTTAAAAAAAAACATCTGTAGTTAACGTTTTCCTCCAAAAGATGTAGCAACAAGGAAGCAATATATTTTACATAGTCCTTAAGAAGGTGGTTTGCAAATGCGGTTGCCTTAAAATATTTCCATGCTTAAAACCTCTTAGCTCATCTTCTATGGATGGGGATTGGCTTGACTCCTGGCATGAAGCTTCTGAGCTCACCAGTTCTGTCCTTGGAGCACTTCTCTGGGTTGGCCTTTCTCCCAGCCAATGCCATTCTTCTGGACCTTTTCCCTGCTGCCTAAAGAGAACATGGCTCAGTTTCATACTGGGACTTGCAAAGAGCAGCCCTTAACCAGATGGGATCAGGGCACTGGCCAAACATCAATGGCTGCAGCCAGTTGCTGCTGTTCCCTGCTACAGGTGCTTGTTCCACTTCTCAGGCAGTTTTCCTGGTCTAAACACCCAGTTATACATTACAAAATACGCTCTATGTCTTCACAGTGAACTCTCAAAAATGGAGAATGTTCTCGAATTAATGGGCCAGGCTAAACGTTACCCAGAATTTGAAACATGGCCCATGCACATACTGTATGTGGTTTCAAAATAACCAGGGGGAGGCTGAGAAATGGGAGAAGGTCTGGTTCAGTCATTTTCAACCTTTTTCATCTCATGGCGCAGTGCCAAGGCACTAAAATGGTCAAGGCACACCATCAGTTTTTTGACAATTGACAAGGCACACCGTGCTGGTGGAGTGTGGGGGGTTCACATCCCACAATGGCCTTACTAATAAATGACCTTCCCCCACGCTCCTGCAGCACATCTGCAGACCATTCGCGGCACACTAATGTGCAACAGCACACTGGTTGAAAATGGCTGCTCTAGTAATTTACCCCTCCACTGCTCTGGTCCCAGCCATACCCTCCATGCACTCTTTTAATTAAAAAAAACTTGAAAAGAAGACTAATTAAAATAGTGCTGGGGGGTACAACTTGGATCAGAACTGTAGTGAGGGGGAAAATACAACAACTATGAAACCCACACACCGTTTCACATCTTCCATGGCTTAATTTTTTATTTTTATTTTTGAAGTCAACACACTGGGACTTATTATGCATTCCATGTAATATGTAGTTTGACTCTATGATCTTTACTGCTAGGACAAACATTTATTTCTCCTTGTCTTTGTTTCTAACAAAGCTAAGACAGGGTGAAACAGGTAAGAATATTTGGGAGAATATTTGAATACTTTGTTGTTCTGCGGGCTCAAATGTGTTTGTTTTCCTAAATTTAATCCAGGCTTGAGTGATCAAAGAAACCCAGGGCAGTTCGAATGGCACGACGGGGAACCTGTTGCTTTCACAAGCTGGAAAAGAGGCCCACCTCGTCTTTCAAAGAAAGGAAGGAACTGCATTTTGGTACAGAGGCTGGGAAAGTGGCAAAGAAAGGACTGCAGGAAGGGTAGAGGACACCACTATATATGCTCCAGGAAACTGTAAAGAAAGCTGGTGCTCAAATCTATCCCTGACTTGTGTTGTGTTATTGATTTTGAGGCTGAAATTCGGCTGAAATTGAGGGGAGATCAGGTGGGTCAGGTGAGCCATTTTCAGGGTTTTATATGATAGGGATTTTAAATGCGGGAGAACTTTTGCGACACCTGCTCATCTCGCGACACAGTATTTCTAATGCATTAAGTAGGAGAGGAGAAGTGGCGCTCTTTGCAGCAGTGCTCTTTTCCTCATGGAGAAGTGCAAGACGTGAAACGTATTGCAGGATCATCGGAGAAGAACTGCACAGTGGGTTTGGGCATTAGACCAGGTGCTACCTACCTTGACTTTCCTAGGGAGGAACCCCCGCCCCCTCTCACAAGACCACCTATTTGAATTTTAATATTGAAAGAGACAGAAGGATATCTTGCAGGTCAAACTTTACAATACTGCATCATGCTGGCTGCAGGCATTTTTTTGTACTTGAAGCGAGAAGCCAAAACGATGGATTTTTAATGATTCACAGAAATGGGAGGGTGGCAATGAGAAAACAGGGTCCTCTTTTCAGGCGGCCACCTAAAACAACTGTTTCATGTTGCTTTGTGACAAGTTCTGCCCTCTCATGCTGTTTAAACAAAATTAAAATTCTTAAAGTAATTAAAAGCCAACTATCAGGCTATTCTTCTCTTTCAAATGGAATGTAGACTGAATTCACCGTGTAAGCATCCAAAATTATCCAGGACTTGATCCGCCCACAAACTTAATTTCATTTCAGCATTAAAGAATCCTGACAGAGTTACAGCCCAGTCTATGGTGGCCTTAGGCTGACGGATGTTGTGATCCGTCATCATAAGACCTTGGCTGTCATTGGGCAAGACAGTCCAACAGTGAGCGGCTCGCTAATGACGCACAAGAGCAGAGTATCCCCGTACCGTCAGCAGCGGGCTGCTGAACCCATGCTGGAACAGGTAGGTCAGCAGTGGGGCGGGCAGTTCAGCAAGAATTGTGGGTAGTTCAGGACCAGGGACTGGGCTGGGGGTGGTAGGAGAATAATCTCAGTGGTAGCAGCACATGCTGAGATCTTATCCCCCTTTTCTTGACCCGACATGCCCCCTGACTCTCTTCAGACATATACCAGCTAAATAGCTGGCATGGATTGGAGGACCCCCATTGTGGGCCTGGTAGCCTATGTGGAGGTAATTTAAAAAATTTACTTACCTCTCCTGGGCTGTCTGGTCACCCCACCACCACCATCATAACATGCAGTCTCATCAGCTGCACTCCATGCTATGGGTTGGCGGGCTTGCGATAGGATTGGGCTCTTATGCACATATATGACATTTTCAGTGGCATAATAATATTACTAATAATCTCAAGCTTTGTTTGCATCTTACATTTCTGTGTCAAAAATTCTTAATTTGCAGTACTTTGTCTTTCTGTCTCCATAATACTCTTTAAAGAGTATTATGAAAAATTAATACTGAATATATCAAACGTCTTCAATATGGCTCAAATGAGTGAGCTCGTGCCATTTGAGCTGTCTCACAATCATCCATCTAATCCTATCAAACGATAAAGAGATTTTACCTCATATCTACTGTCAGCGTGCCATAAAATTTGTAGATGAATGATCATCTGTTTGGACTAGTTACAATAGCTTGATTTGTACAGCTTGTACAAATCTTTTCTACAGTATAACAACCGTTCCTGATGAACTGGAAAAAGTGAAGGAGAGGAAAAACTTGAAAAAACCCACCTTTACTGCATCTTGACATATCCTGATCCATTTCCCTTTAATCCTCACCTGAAGTGCTCAAAAGCACTGCAAATTCCCCATAGAGAAAGATAACACATGCCAGGTAAAACAAAATGACATTGCCCTGTAACCAGAATGCTCCTTTTTCAAGGCTCCACCCAGCTTTTACTATAGTTCAGGCCTGGTGGGGGAGTTGTAGAAATGGAGGTTTAAAAAAAAAAAAGACACCTCTCCCACACCCACCCGCTGATGCTATGGCCTGCTATGCTATATTTATGGCACTTGAAGGTTGGGTTTGAAGCTAGCTGCCATCCCCAAACCTGAGCATTTTGTAACTATTTAGTAGTGGGTTGGTAGTTTTGGGAAGTGGAAATGTGTCTTGTTTCCTTCATTATGAAACAGGAGGGATCCGTGTATTCTGTATCTCCTTATCTCCCTTCCTTCTGAATCCCTCTCTACTACAGGAAAGCAATGTTTTTAATGGCTACTCCTCAGACATAACCTAATGTGACATTAGGGCTTGATCAGGCTAGTTTTGTCTTTTTCCAGTTCCTCTCCATTTCTCTGTGGTGGTGGTGGTTTTTCATTTGACACTTTCGCCATTCACCCTAACTACAAACTTAAGGATAGATGCATATAGTTTGCCCATCTTCTCATCCCTTAGGACTTTATAGGTGAAAATGACCCTTTGAAAACAATGAACAAACTCAGGATTTTAGAGTAGCTGTGATTGGGGGAAAGTGTGTGGCTGTGTAGCAACAAATATTAGCAAGGAAGGAAGAAATTCTGTTCCAGCCAATCAAATGAGTTGGGGCCAAATACTATTCAACTTCCCAGAGCTGAGGTAGGCTTGCCAATGGGGCATATGTTGCATCCTGCAGTGAGGGTGCAGGTATGGAGGCCTCCTCAAAGTAAGGAAACATTTGTTCTTACCTCAGGGCTGCATTACAGCTGCATTAGTGCTGGAAAGTTGGATAGGATTGGGCCCTTGGGCTGCGATCCTGTAAACACTTACTTGGGAGTACATCTGATTGAATTCAATGGGACTTCTGAGTAGACATGCATAGCATGGTGCTATCACTCTAGTATTCTCTTTATGTCTTGGATGTTCTTTAAGGTGCTGGAAGCTTAACAGGTTTTGGAAACTAATAAGACTTGGGTGGGGGTTGTTGGTTTTTTTTTTTTGGTGTTGTTAATGTACATCTTTCTGCATACATATGGAGTCCCCCAAGTGTGTAGAAACCACTACCTTGTTTTTCGGTGGCTTAGTGTAATTTCCAGACTGATAAGCATTTGACCATCTGATGTCACTGTTAGTATACCATATGTATATAATTTTTCAGAAGAACATTCATTTTTAACAGCTAGTATTGAGAAATATGTGGTAAGAGTTATGTGCAGACATAAATCCTTATTAAACTACATTAAACTACATACACATTTCATTTTCTTCTTAGGGGGCATTTCAATTGAGAAAGTTGTGTTTCTTTCCAGAATGTATATTCTTTCCAGAATGCTAGAAAAAAATGATATATCAATATTGTGGTCTAGTTTTATTTAATTTTTCTTTTTAAAAACTGGTGCTAATCTACTTTTGTGCCCAATACCATGCTATATGCACTGTATCTACTGTAATACCAAATATACTGTTAATAAAATTTGCATTTCAAATGATAAAAGATTGTGGCTACTCTTCACATTGCCTGAGTAAGTGTTGTTTTGATGCAGAGCCCCATGGAGGACTCTGGTATTACACTGCATTGATAAACATGTAGCTGAGAACCATTTCAGCACCCCTCAAAGGTTTCCCCACTTGAGGTTTCCAGACACACAACTACCAAAGCAAAAGGCCAAAGCAGCTTGCAGGGAGGAAGCTACAGCAGGAATAAAGGCAGCGGAAAGGCTCCTCATTCCATCACTGTCACTTTTGATATCACAAATGACCTTTCTGCTCTCTGTTTCCTCTTACAGAAAAGAAGGCACAGTGGGGTTGTTCCGCCAAATCCCGTCCTGCAACAGAGAACTTAAAGTCAGGGAAGACAAGTGTTCTGCCAAATTCCCTGCCAGGCCTCCCCAAGGACCTCAATGCCCACACTAGGCTAACTAGTTTCCCCTCCAGAACAGCCTCAGAGATAGGCAAGAGGAAGGGGATTCAGTCACCCACTGGGCCTCCTCTCTTTCAGCAGCTTTTGTTTGGGATCACTGGCTGGTCAGCCTCCTCCCGACTGCCCTCATCACTGGCTTCGCTCAAAATACCCCACCACCAAACAATAAGCAGTCAGCTTGTCCCAGCTACAACTGCCTCCTCCACTGGTGGCTCCAGGGGCATGGCAGCCAAACAACTGGTTCCCACAGTCACTCCCCACAATGAGCTTACCTTAGCCAGTCCAACTATCCTTCCTTCAGTCCTTCCAACAGGCAGGCAGTCCATCCAGCATTCCATCCCAGGTACCATCCTCCAGTACCTATACAGCTTCTCCCTTCCAGCACCAGCCCAGGTGCCTTCAAAGGACCTTCCCAGATCCTTTCTCCATCTCCTGCCTCGAGCTTTATACTGAGGCCAGCCAATCAGTGTCTGTTGTAGGCAGATTCTAGCATTAGCCACGCCCATCTGCACCTGTGCTGGCCTCTTGTCATATGGAGAGCCTCAACAGCCTACAGCTGTGCTCCCAAGGCTTGCAAGAATTCTGGGATTAACCCCATAATCCCTGGTTCATCTGGGACAAGAGGACATTGCTGATACCATTCCCTATCTCCTCGGGGTATCTCCTGCCTGTTCCAATACAGGGTTTCTCAGCCCTGTGGTTGCTCTCATGTTTAGTTTCACCCAGAGATCACAGTTGTGAAAATGCCTCCACTCTGGCAGTTTCATTATCTTCGGTGATGTTGCTCCAGAGAGTAAGGGCACAATCCTAACCAACTTTCCGGCACTAGGCTAAGGTCAATGCAGCTCCGAGGTAAGGGAAGAAACTTTCCCTTACTTTGAGGAGGCCTCTGTGACTGCCTCCCCCGCCCCCAAAAGTAGGATGCACCACATGCCCCATTGGCACAAGTAGGTCTGTGCTGGAACGTTAGTTAGGATTTGGGCCTAAATTGCTTTCAGACTTTTTAGATCTCTAAAAAACATGCTGTTGTGAACCATCTTCTGCAGATAAGTTACTGAGAAGCAGTTTGCCTTGCAAAGACTGTGGTGGGAAGAATTTTAAAAGCATGTATAAAAATGAAGCACACTCGATTGTATCCAAAGACAATCCAAAAATGTATCCATTTTGAGCAACTTTTGAACCATTGAAATCAATGAGACAAGTTAGTTGGACTTATAACTAAAGTCCCATTAATTTCAATAGAATGT
This sequence comes from Lerista edwardsae, assembly GCA_029204185.1. Taxonomy (NCBI): domain Eukaryota; kingdom Metazoa; phylum Chordata; class Lepidosauria; order Squamata; family Scincidae; genus Lerista; species Lerista edwardsae. The sequence continues at coordinate 9,628,560 of JAJKFI010000001.1, forward strand.
AGTTATAACTTTCTTAAGAAACAATCCCCTGAATATAATCTTACACACCCAGACTGTTTTTAACAGTCAAAACTTGGGCATGATACCGACATCCGACGCCACTATTCAGCACAGGGAAATTCAAACGATGTATGGGCCAGAATATTGGGGTGGGGAGCAATGCCATTGTCTTTTTAGACCTGGATTTGGGTGAGGTGACACTTCCAGTAGCTGCCAGACACTTTTTTTTTAAAATAGAGGACTACTGATATTCCTAACTTACAGTTGTATGGAAGAAGAATTGTGTGGGGCTCCCACCTACCCACTGGTGTCTGTCACTTAAACCTCTGGGTGGACTATCACATATCTGAATGCTCTCCCACATTTAAAACAGAGATGCATAATCTCTGATCCAGAGTATTAAAGAGAAGGCTAAAGCCCTTCTCTCAAACATGCCAGCTTGCCATAGACTGGGAGATTTCTATGCAAGGGAGAATTTAAACAAAATCCCCATTCAGAATCTCCCAAACAGAATCTGCATTCAGCAGTGGCAGAGTTCAGAAAAGGACAGTACACTTTTTTGATATTCTTGCGTATTTGAACCAGCATACACAAAAATGTTATACACACATTTGCCTACTACCAATATTATTTCATTAGTTTATTTTATATACAGTATAGTGGTAATTTGGGCAGTAAATCTAAGGCACAGTGTTGACCAATTTATTTGAAAGCGGTTCAAGGAATTCTGCTGGGTGTTAAGGAATTTTATAAAGCCCTCCCTCCAAAAACAAAGCAAAATGTAATATTATTACCAATAACAGACTGGAAACCGACCAAGCTTCTGAATCAAGATTATCCTTGCAGTAAATCTGCAACTCATTTCCTTGATTCCTCTAATTGCAAACCCTATGTAAACAGCTGTTTGTGTATTCATTTTGCCATTTGCTTTCACAGGCACTGGGCTTGTTTTCATTTTGCTGCTTCCCTCGAATGTGCCCCTGACTGGCCTGATCCACAATTCTCTCCACTCCTGCCAATCCACAATCCAATTCTTCTGAAAAGAATGTTTCAAGTAGCTCCAACATCAATCAGGTGCAAAATCCAGGTTGCAGACTTTCGTAGGGCAGGAGCAGAGGAAGGGAAGACTGTTACAAAAACAATGCAATATTTCGGTATTCTCCATCCACCCTCAATGATGGCCCTTTGCAAACAGTTTTTCTCTGTATCCGTGTGCCTCTTGTGTGTCTGCCAACTGAGGATAACACTTCATGCATCTGTCAAAGGGAGCTCTAGCCCATGAAAGCTTAACAGCACAATAAAACCATCAGCCACATAACACTCTTGTTTTTGCTAGGCCAGGCTAATGAAACAAGCCTGCTGGAATCTGCTTTTCTTAAATGTTTCAGGTCCCTGCTTTCAATCTTGTTGCCCCAGCTTCTGGAGTCAGGAAGTGAAAGGGCTATGGGCAGCCCAGTCCTAACTAAATCCCCATGTGGTGATGCAGTGGTGCAGACACAGGCCACACTGAATACTACAGGGGGATTTTTGGCTGCAGGGGTAAGCACCAGCAGCTGCCACAGGTCAACTGTGACCTGTGGCCGCGATATCGCTGGCGCATGTCTAATTTGATCCATGCAGGTGGATCAGGCCCAGGAAGGGGGTGAGGACTTGGCATGTGCCACTGCCACTGAGCCCACTCCTCTTCTGGGCCCAAGCCTCACATCCTCCTGCCCCATCTCCTCCTTCCACTGCCCTCCCCCCACTGCATTCAGTCTGCTTCCTACCTTCCCTCTGCCTGTTCTGCCCCCTGCGCCGGGTTTATTTGCTCTGGCAGGACTTTGTCATTCTGCCAATGCGCGTAGGAAGGCTCTCATCTTCCCTCTGGTGTTCTGGCTCCCTGGACTGCCGCAAAGCATTTTGCCAGCACAGGCCTTGGTTAGGATTGGACCTTGAGTCTGCCATTCATGCACACCATTTTGTATACATTTTTAAAGGCTAGAAAAATTAGTGCGACAAAAGCAACAGGTTGATGGCAAATGCAGCTCCCAAAGGGATCTTAAATCAAGTTTATGAACAAGGGCATGATGAATTTGAAAAGCTATCTGACCCCAAGTCAAGCTCATGGGGATTGCCCAAGAGGTGTGGTTAAAAAAACCACATATGGTAAAGATTATTCTAATTTTTGTCTTGTACAATCAAAAGCTGTAACCTGGCAGGACTCAATTTTTATCTTGAATGGGGCAGTGGTCAGGAGAGGTGTAAGCAGCCATCTGCCCTGGATGTCTAAGATACAGTCCAGCAGTGCAACAGAGGGCCCAATCCTATCTGTCTACTCAAAAGTAAGTCCTATTATAGTCAATGGGGCCTACTACCAGGTAAGTGTGGTTAGGATTGCAGCCAGAGGGTATCTTTCAAAGCGCATAGCAGTGGGTGGCCGACTTACTTCCCCACCACATCCATCGTTTCTTCACTTTAGGCACTGATTTAGTCCACTGCTATAATAATGATCAAATGCATATTTGCAAGGCAGTGATAATTTCCATCAAAATAATGAGGGTCTATACCTGGTGAGGTACTGGAGTGAATATGGCCCTCAAATGCTGCATGCAGCATATGTGTCCCAAAGCAAATAGCCACATACCTCAGTTGAGAGTGTGTAATACATGTCTGGTATTTGACAAATACGTGGAGGTCTTACAGACAAACAGATCCCTGCCTTGCCTTCAGCTGTTCTTACCAATGTGGCATTCTCCCCTTTGCTGCAATGAGCTGCTAATGTCCTTAGTTCTGCTAAGGGTGGCCAGTGTGACAGGAGGTATGCCAATACCAATACACATCTAGACAGTTTCCATAGTTCCTAGACAGCAGCTAAACAATTTACCCAAGCTCTTAAAATCCACCCCGTCCTAAGAAAACAGATGTGAGTTCAGAGACAAACTTTGAATACACATTCAAAGCAAGGCTTGGATGTCCTAATCATTATTCCAGTCTACAGCTAAGGAGTGCTAAGAGCCATCATGGATTGGTCCTCAGTTTTGTGTCTCCCTCCTCACCTTTCCCCATGTGCAGGAGGGAGAAGCTGAAAGTTTAGGTCTCACCTATATAAACAGCTATCTGCCCTCACAGTCTTTTATAAGGGCAAGGACAGGAAGGGGCACTGTGACACAAGGCGAGCATCATGTTTCGGCTATTGCTTCAGATGCTGCTGCTGCTTTCATGCCTTGGAGCCACAGAGCAAAGGGGAGGACTGCAGAAGGAAGAGCAGAGACTTCCACCCCTCCTGCCTCAAGACAGAGACCTCCAAACGGAGAATCTAATGGATTATAAGGGAATTCTAGCAATTGAGACAGACCTGCGGGCTGAGCTGGAGAGCAAGCTGCAAACTGCACCCCAAATGTCCAAGTTGCTTTCCCCACCTGTAGGGAGCCACGCAGCTCACGTTTGGGGAAGCTGGGCTCCTCCAAGCCCATTTCTGCACTCAGAAGGAAGAAGAGGTTCACCTTCTCATCCACACAACAAGAGGGAGGCAGAACCGCCCGTCAGGAAAGATGCCAAGAGGTTCTGGGACCTTTTTATGTTGAAAACCAAGTCCCGCTCTGAAGAGGTGGTCCTTCCCATAAAGACCAATGAAATGTACCAGGAGGTCTGCAGCACCTTGCCTTTTTCTCAGGTAAAGTTACAACTCAAAACACCACACCGGCCTTTTGAGGCCGTCAAGTCTATCTACTGAAGTACTGGTGCTATTTGTTTATGCTGCATGAATTTACTTTGCAAAATGTTTCACCCTTGCGTCAGAGCTGCAAGGTGGGTTATCACTTGCCTAGTTTGACAGGTGGGAATCTACATGAATTGGCCCCATCTTATCAGGAGTCTCTGCTGAAAGGGAAAGTGTGACATCTAAAGGTGCAAATGTAAGAGACAAAACACCTGTGGCGTGGGGTTCCAAGTTTCCATTTCCAATTGCCTTGAATTTGTTCTACTGAGGTCATAAAACCTTGTGCACAGCGAAAACTTGAAAAGACTCATTTTATACTGATGGACATATCAGGCAGATTTAAGGTGATGGCTGCTAGAGTACTGAGCACAGGTACAATATTTCCATCTTTATAGCAAAGTGAGAAAATTTGGTTTGCTCTAATCAATGTGTTTTTATTACCTCTTGGAATTTTAACTGGAGACGCTACTCCCCTCTTCAGTGTAAAACCTCTCTCTGATTCATACGTGCAGTACTGAAGTTGTAATAAATGCAGGGGTCATGTGGAGAACTGTTTGAAAATGACCCTATGTGAAAATTGTGCCCCCCATGTTAAAGATTAGCTGTTAGAGAAGGAGCTAATCAGCAGCCAGGCCTGAACTACCCGACCACCCAGGAGGCCGCCGACAGAGGCAGTCAGGCGGCTACCGCTGCAGCCCGGCAGCCCCAGGAGGCTCTGCGGGGAAAGGAGACGTTTGTCCCCTTTCCCTGCAATAAGGGCAAAGGGTGGGCGATGGGTGTGTATTCGCTCTTTAGCCAGAGCAGAAGCCAGGGCCTCCAAGTAAGACAGCATGGCCGTACTTGGAGATAAGGAACCAGTGGCGTGAGTCACTACCAGTCCCAAGCCCTGCTCCATCCCTTCCCCCCCCCCCCAGGAGCACCCTCCTGTCCATCTCAGAACAGCTGCATCACTAGCGAGCGGTGGACTCGCTGCTCGCCAGCCGGGGGGGGGGGCTCCCTTTTGGGTGCCCAAGGCTGCTGTCACCATGGTGCTGCCACAGCACCTGCAGTAGGGGCTTACCCCTGCTGTTGGAGGCACTATGGCGCCATGCCCAAAAGTTGCCTGGATGGTACCAGGCTGGGTCCTGAGGCTACAATCCTATACACAGTTTCCTGGGTGTTTCCACAGTTTCCATTGAACACAACATGACTTACTTCTGAGCAGACGTGCCTGCGATTGTGCTGTCAGAGTCTTCTCTAATGAAAATTCTTTTCACTGTCTCAATACATTTTTCCTAAGAGCACAATTTGTGCAATTAACTACGTTTCATGTGAAGACAGATGTGGGGAAGTCACCCCATGAGGATTATACCACCTGAAATATTACACAATTTACAGCACAAGCCTAGGCATGTCTACTCAGAAGTAAATCCCATGGAGTTCACTTGAGTTACTCCCAGGTAAGTGTGCATAGGATTGCCTGCAGCCTTAGTTAGTGGGAGCATAACAGCAGTTAGTGTGTTGTGTTTCTTAAATGTGACTAATTTCATGAGCATGGACATGGTCATCAATCCTAAAAGTCTGTAGTTAGAAGCACATTATGTAGCAAACAGTGGGACTTTCTCCCAAGTCTGACTGAGATGGAAGTCCTTTTTTTTTCCAATCAGCATGACAGAAAATACTCAAGCAATTGTTTTGTTTTGTTTTAAATCCATGATTCTGTTCATACATAGAGTTACCAGGTACAAACTGGGACAGAGTGTCCATATAACTAATGTATAGAAGTGGGAATTTTGGCAGGTGCAGCTTTTGAAACCCTTCCAGGATGAGCTGTATCTGCCCAAATTTCCTCTTCTGTGCAATGGTGAAAGGTACAGGCACTCTGTCCCAGTCTGGTAACACTATTCATACATCATTCTCTGGATAATGGTTTCATATGAAGTAGTATAGGTTATATACTCAGAAACAGAGCTCATGAGTTGAGAACCCCGCCCCTCTCACTTTAGCTGTAAATTCATTGGATAGCCTAAAGCAGGCCACTATTTCTTATCCCTGTTCTATGAGATGAGGATAACATCTCTTTAACTTACTTTATTTTACTTACTTTACATGGGTGTTCTAAAGGACTACTAAGGGCCCAATCCTAACAATCTTTGCAGCTCTGATGCAGCTGCACCAATGGGGCTTACACTACATTCTGCAGGACGAGGTAAGGAAATGTTTATTATCTCAGGGCTGAACCGTGACTGCCTCAGAGCTGGAAAGTTGGATAGCATTGGACCCTGAGTTGTTTTGTTTTGTTTTTAATTAACTGACCACCAGTGGCTTAAGGGACATCCTGTATTTCTATGTTTTCTGATAACCAGTACGTACTTTAATAGTAGTGTGCTTTCTTTTAGAACATTGTACACGAGGACTGTGAGAACATGGTGGTACAAAACAATCTGTGCTTTGGGAAATGCAGTTCTTTCCATGTTCCTGGCCTTGAAGATCGCCTGTATACCTTCTGTTCCCATTGCTTACCTACCAAGTTCTCCTTGAAACGTCTGGAGATGAACTGCACCAGGCCTGCTCCTGTAATCAAGGTGGTTATGATGGTGGAAGAGTGCAAATGTGAAGTTCAGAAGGCTAAAGACCCTCAGATGGGATTTCTGCACTCCGATCAGTATGCAAATGTCTATCAACACCACTGAACTACCTGCATCCTCACTAACAATTACTGTGGCAAGAAGACTTCCTCTGAATGCCATTACAACACAACAACTTGTTGCCCACTTTATAAAACCTGTGCTGTGTGTGTGTGTGTATGTGTGTGTGTGTGAGAGAGAGAGAGAGAGAGAGAGAGAGAGAGAATTCTAAATAATATGAGAATTAGATTAGCAGTCACTGCTATCCTAACCATATTGTTTTTAGATGTACTCAACTGTGCAAGCATGCTCATGCATACCTAAAAACGTTAGCGCATATTTCACATGTTGTGAAACAACATATAGGCATATTCAGAGACTAAGAATCAGCTGTACTTCCTGTTCATTGTCCTGTTGAGTGTCCACTCAGGGAAAAGCCTGGATTTGTTGCTGTATCATGTTTGAAGCAACTGTGGGCATTGTTATTGTTAAGGCACATAGTTCCATTAAAATGAAAAGAAGCACAGAACTGTTGAGTATGAATGGGTACAAACTGAAATTCAAATCAGTTTTTCAATATACCGTACACAACAAGAATTTACTTCAAATGAACCACTGCAAACTGGCTCGTGTTTTCACTAATTATTAAGGCACTTTTCACAAGTGATGCTCAGCTCTGTATTTGCATTGCTGGTTCCTGTCAATTTGATTTTAAATTGATTCTTCTGTTTTCTGTCTCAAATTTACAGTGATCACACGTGACATATTCCCAAATTAAGTATCATTTGTGAGAACAACTTAAAAAATAAGACATTCCAGGTTTGCAGGTCAAATAATCAGATAATGAGAAGAAAGAATTGGGTAAACTAAATAAGTGGGAAGAAGCAGAGTGAAATCCCAGGCAGCTTCTATTAAATCAGTGTTATTCAATCTATGGATCTGGACCCACTTGGTGGGTCACAACCTCATGCCAGGTGTGTCATGGAAAGGTGGAAGGAGGCATCTTGGAAACTGCAGACCTTATTCTATTCTTTTCGTGAGTGTTAATTAATATTTGAATTTTCAATTGAGGATTTTTTTAAAATTTTGTTTTTAGTTCAGTGTTTTCCATAATATTTTTTCCTAATCTTGCTTAATTGTCAAGGACGTTTCATGGTTGTACAACTGCTGCTGTCCAAGAATGCCAATTTGCATTTCAGGAATGTCATTTTATTATGTTACAATGACAGCACTTCCTGCTTGATGATATCACTTCCTGCCACAACATCACTTCCAGGTTAATGATATCACTTCTGGTGGGTCCTACACGAATGCCATTCTAAAAAGTGGATCCCAGTCTAAAAAGTTTGAATGCCACTGTACTGTATTAAATCACAGTTTTTAAATGGACTCTTGGAAGGTCACATTTAAAAACATATGTTATATTTCGACCTGATACCTAAGTAGTGCCTGTATTGCCCTGTATTGCCTCATTTATATGAGGACATTGCCTTTTGCAATTTGTAATTCATGAAAGCCGCCTGACTTTTTTCCCCAAATATATGTGAGAATGGCCCTGATCTTATTCCTTTCCCCCTCGCTGCCTACATGCATGTAGAAAGGGGGAAAAAGTAACAATGTAGACACACTTGCATCCTTGCAGTTGATGCAAGATGATGCTTACATTTGCTACTCTGGTCTGAAATTCTGATTTCAGAATTCTACATATCTGATAAGAACTAGCCCAGAACAAGCCTCATTCTGCTTGGCAAAGTTTTTGCTGACAGAATGTGGTGAGATTAGGCCAGCTTAACATATTTCCAGGCCAGCTTGAGTTTTCGAGCAGCGGCTGCTGCCAGACCTCTGTGACAAGGCACAGGGGGCCCCTGTTTGCAGTGCACCATCAATGGCCAAGCAGAGGGTGCTTAACTATCAGCCTCAGTTTCCCCTGCCCCAGTCAGAGCCCTGGAAACCTGCATAACCTGATAGAAGTTGTGGAACCAGGCAGGTAAGTCTACTGACTCACAGGAACACTTATGAGGGAAGGCGGGAGGGAGGAGCAATCTTGGAACCGCTGTGTCTCTTTCAACTGAGCGCAAATTGTGGATCACTGATTTAGGAAGCAGCAGTTTTTCTAAAATATAGAACTCTCATTTCAATTAGTACAACCAACAAAGAAGGTAAAGTACTGAAGCAGACCAAGCTTTGCTTTTGACATAGATGGTGATTGGCCTTTTTTGTTATGTAAATAAAGGTGCCCCTGGAATTTCTTCCTCTCTCTTCTTGTTTTGGACTCCTTTGTTCTTTTTCTTTTCTTTAATGGATTTGTTTCTGCTAATAAACAAAAGGCCATCCTGATTCATCTGCCTTTTTTTTTTTTAATTTTTGACGGGAAAATGCTTAGGCTTATTGTTATTTTTAAAAAAAATTCAAAGCAATTTACAGGCCTGCCCACAGGTACCTGCTGGGGTTTCGTTCTGGACTCCACTGTTGTTTCCTTGAAACCGTGGATACTGGGGACACCTTTTTAAAGATAAGGGAACAGCAGTGGTTTAGCTGCAACACGGTAAAGAAAAAGAGATTTGTTTAATGTTCCCTATCTTTTTAATAGGAGTCCCAGTATCCATGGAATTTGTGGATAACTGAAACTGTGGATACCAAATCAGTGGATACTGGGGCATGCCTGTACTGTATGAGTTGAAAAAAAAATAGATTGGCAGTTAACTGTGCAAATGAGTATGGTTCAGACTTTTGGACTTGGACCTGTGTTCAAGTTTACTTTCAGCGTGTACTCATTACATGGTCTTGAGCAAGTCCCAGAAATAAATGGGACTCAAAAATGAAGCATTGAGAGGGTATCATGCCAGGGCATTTCATAGGAGGATTCTCCCAGTAATGTGGGTTGTCACCGGAGGTGGTTCAAAGCTTATTCAAATTCCTTATTCATTTATGGCTATATTGACCATTATGGAAATGGAGACCACAAATTTAAGAGTGTCTTGTGAAAAGCAGGTATTCAGCCAGACATGCTGCTGGGGCATAGGGTCAATATCCCTGTACTAGGGATATTTTTTGTACTAGTGGTGCATTGTTTGATACGGCCCAAAGCTTCTGTGTATAAGTCTACAGTTCCTTAGCCTAAGCATGGCCCAAGGTCACCATACATTGTGTGTTGCACAAAAGCAGCATTTGGGGCCAGAAAGAATGCTGGTGCATCTCAAAGGAGACAGTATCCTGCTCATGTAGCCCAAAACTGATTTGCAGGGACATGTAAACATCACATAACCCCTGCTAACTGGGCAAGAGGCACTTTTTCCAGTGGTGTTCCTCTTATATTTAGCAGGGGGAGAGTAATTGTCCCTCATCACCCCTGCGCAGTCTTTTTGGTGGCTGTTGCTGGCGGGCTGCCTTTTTTTTTTTTTTTTAGATTGTGAGTCCTTTTGGGACAGGGAACCATTTAACTTTATTATTACTATTCGCCTGTAAACCGCTTTGTGAACTTCGTGTTGAAAAGCGGTATATAAGTACCTGTTGACTGACTGACTGACTGACTTCCTTGTGTGTGCTGTTCATGCAGTTATCTTTCTAGATATATATATATAAAGGAGAATGTATGTGTGTGTGTTTGTGTTTGTGTTTGTGTGTGTGTGTGTGTGTGTGTGTGTGTGTGTACATGTATGTTCCGCATAGGCTTGGCAATGCCTAGAGCGATCGGCACCAAACTCAGCACGTGTGTGCCTTGCAGCCTGGCGACAACATTGCAGAGGTCAGGCCCCCCCAGTGCGCCTGGGGTTGGGGGTGCACAGGGGGCGCCACGTAAAAAAAAACCAAAAACGGCTGATGGCGTCAAATCCGTATTTTCCGGGGTCGCCAAGATGAGCGGCGACTCTCCCGACCGTTAGAGTCCGGATTCAGCCCCCGTCGGTGTGGGGGGGCAAGACGGGGTGCAAAATAAAACGTCCACCATGGCCTGCTGGAACGCCTGGAGCGATTAACACCAAACGTGGTACATGTATGCCTTATGGTCTGGCAACAAATCCTGTGGGGGGGTATGACACCCCTAGCACCCCCTAGGGCTGGGGGTGCAAAGGGGGTGCCATGTAAAAATACTCGAAAACAGCCGACATTAGTGTCAAATCCATAGTTTCCGGGGTCGCCTAGAAGCCTGGGCTAATTTGTTACCCGGGAAACGCCGGGTAACAAAAGGCTAGTGTAAAATAAGAAACTGGGAATGAGGACAAAGTGGGAACTTCCAATTTAAGCTTTGTCTACACCTAGAAAATTGTGTGAAGCTGGTGATGAACCCAGTGATTATGAATGATAATGTCTTTTAGCATTTACATCTCAGATATAGTCCCTGGTACAAGTTAGGCATCCTGGATTAAATAATTTGTTTTTCAACCAATCATTTGTCAACCAAAAACCTTGGTTGACAAGGGTATCGTGAAATGAATGTGCCTTCTGTCACAATTTCACTCTTAGCTTATTTAGGATACAATTCTGCATACACTTAAACAGGAGTAAACCCCACTGAACTTAATGGGACTTCCTTCTCAGTAGATAAGAATAAGATTGCGCTGTAAGTTTATTTAACTGAAGCTGTAACTCTTTAATGCTTTTATTTCCTGTTGAGCAGCTGATCATTTCTGTAACATAGTTCTGCCTTATATTTGATTTTAAAGGAAAATAGAATTCAGTTATGAGGAAGCCTAGAAAAATGATATCATGAACCAATAATGCATGCAACCTAAGCAAAGATATGTGTCGCTTTGTTGTGTTGACTGTGGTGGGACTTACATGTGCAATTGAGCATTTTGTGTTGACTTTTTTTTTCATAAAGCATGCCAGTTACGTGCAGTGTGGGTGTGGCAGGTGTGGCAGCACTGCCCTACTGGAGTTCTTTGAAAAGTGCTGCCACTGCTGTTGTGGCAGCTGTGATCCTGCAAACACAACCCAGAGGCTCCAGCTGCTCAAAGTCCTTTGCGTGATCACAGCAAAGGCAGCACTTTTCAAAGAACTCCAGAAGGGCAGTGCTGCCACACCTGCCAAACCCAAACCACACATGCTTAATTGTGATTTATGGGTAAAATTCTGCATCCAGTTGTGCACATAAATAGGGTTACCAGATACAAACAAGAGTGCCTATACATTTAACCATTGTGTAGAAAAGGGAATTTTGGCAGGTGCATCTTTTGAAACCGTTCCATGATGAGCTGCACCTGCCCAAATTATATCTTCTATACAATGGTTTAAGGTATAAGCAATCTTGCCCCATTTGTTTGTAGTAACCCTACCCATAAATCGATTTATATCAATTAGCTTCTGGACACAAAACTATTTCCCATCCATCTAAGCCTAAATAAGATGTTTGGGATACAGGCACATATCTAGGGTGTAGCAAGGGGTGGCAAGAGTCTGGGGGCGCCCATGGCCCTTAGTCCCCCCCTTGCAACGCCCAAGAGGACACCTGAGCCATGGCTGAGGGAAGCTGTGTGCCCCCCTGGCTCGCAGAGCCGGGGAGGCATGCAGCTTCCCTCGGCCGCGGCTCGGGTTTTGCCTGAGTGGTGGGCAGGAGACGCTATGCCCCCCCTCCAGAACTGGCCGCCACTCCTGGTCATGACATCATGACGTTGCGTGCCATGGGCGCAGTTTTACCCTGGTACACCTCTGTTGGGATACCATGTCTCCTAATGAAAATGCCGTTGACATTAATTATCAAATATTAGCAATATTTTAAAAGCTAAAAAATTAAGTTCAAAACAACCGGGCGGTGGGGGAAAGTTGTTCCTTCCAAACAGACACTCTTAATGTCACCACCCACGCTCAGGAAAAAAAGAGTCTTCAAGTCATCTCTCCTTATGTCTTTAGAATTCTATGTATGCCGCTAAAACCCTATTTTTCAACCTTTAAAAACTCCTTTCAATTCAAAGAAAATTCTGTACATGGAGAACCTGCTGGATTGGGCCCCCTATGTGTGAATTTGCACCATTTAGAAAGGAGGTGCAAAGAGAAAACAACAGCTGTAGTAATTATTAATTAGATTAGTGCCTTAGCTTTTGGGGGTGAGTGTTCAATTAACCCAGCAATGATCAGCTGCATGTAATTAACACTGTATGCTGTTATATCAAGGATGTGTTAATTGGATCTGATTTTCAGAGTCAACGTTCATATTCTGAGCAAGTTGAGCCCAGGTGCTAACGCAATATTGCTCCAAAAAAGAATGAAGGGAGAGCCAGAGGATATATCCTATTCAGGGACTTGAATGCAGTCACATCTGAAAAGGAAGAAGGGGGAGATGTGTTTTTTTTTTTAAAGTTCCCTATTTATTTTGATTTGTGATAGGGTTTTATTTAATTTACAAGGTTTGCAGAGGTGTCCCTAATGGAGGAAAAATTAACAGTTTCTAATTACTGCTATGCTGTTTCTTAAGTAGAGAGTGTTAACTTTAAAGCTATTTTAAGCACAGCTAATTGTCAACCCCCAGAGTACAGTTTTCTCTCTCACACACACAAAAAGTCAGATTAATCATCATGAATATGTGCACAGCCTCACAGAGATACCTGTAGAGTGCCTAAAATGTACAGAGTGCTGTGTGTTTTCTGTTAACACAGCTCCAGGGGACCGAGGGTAGAAAAAAACCAGCAGTTAAACTCTGAAGCCCTTTCCATGGAGTGGCATTTAACATCTGGAATTTAACAACTGATACTGAAAGATGTAATGCTTGTAAGTTAACATGAAGTGGGCTAATAATATATGATTTCAAACGCCCCACAATTTTCAAAATTCCAAGACAGATTCATCTCCTGTTACATTATGATAATGTTGCATCAAGGAAAATGAAATATGGTCATTTGTTCATCTTAATGATTTGAATAAATCTCCAAGAGCTTTGATGCATGAAGATTCTGCTGTTACCTAGATGGAGGCTGTGTTTCATTGTTACCCATTTGGGTGTCTGCTGGCCTCTTTGATGTTTTTCAACAATGGCACGCACCACAGAGCAGAGAACAGGAGTCAGACTTACCGACACTGTATGTGAGAATGCACACAAGACGTTCTAGTGTTCCAATTACAAAAAAATGTCACGGACAAACATGTCTGGACTTCAGAATAGATTCAGGCAGCTTTGTCTTGAGGCAGCTGAACATCACATAATTTCTTTTGAGTGGAGAAATCTTTCTACCAATCAGCTTCTAGAATTTTGCTCATGCATCTCTCTGGAGAGAAAAGCACATATATGCAACCTTTACAGCAAAGTCCTAGGTATGTCTACTCAGAAATAAGTTCCATTCAACTTAATGGGGCTTACTCCTATGTAGGTGTGAATAGGATTATAGCCTTAAAATGTGATACTCGCATGCAGTTTAAAACATGGTTCTGTATGCTCATGTCAAGAAGAAGTAGGGATTCTGGATACAGATTGTGTCTAGATGTATCATGCATTTGCATGCATTGCAAAATGTCCTTAGGAAGTAGGAGGCTTGCAGAAAACACAGTGCAATCCCTTCCTTTTCAGGCTGCCTCCATAAGAGAGCATCAGCTGCTGCCGCACATGGCATGATTTTAGTATGCTGATTTAATATTTACCGAGTGCCAATAAAATTTTTATGATGACAGCTGGTGGATCCTGTGGTAATTTATAAACAACAACATAACACAGACATCAGGGAACTCCAAGGAAAGTTCTGCATGGCTGTACAATATTTAAGAATCTTAAATCCGAGGTGGTGGATTTTCTTTCCAAAAGGAAGAGGGGTTTTGGTGAATGCTTTGCAGAAGTCAGTGAAAATACACTGTTGACAGATTAAGAGCCAAACTACGCATGCCAATGGAGAGGCACGAAGGCATCCTTGTCAAGGTTTTGCAAATGGCAGTCCCAGGGGACCAGATCTAGACTGAGACTGCAATGGGGGAGGGCACTAACTCTTTCTCCCCATGCAGTTTTCCAACGAAAACAATCCCTTTCCCCAAAACTGTTCTTTGCCCCATTCATACCCACCTGTGTGGTTTTTACTAACAAGAGGAACATCAGTTGTTGGAGCGGAATTTTCATCAGAAAAATAGTCAGGAGAAACAGGCGGATCTACAGGGAGGGCAAAGCTCTAAGTGTTGCAAGAAGACTTATCCTGTCATGTAAATCCCGCCTCTCCCTTGCTGCTGTAACCAGTAAGCAACGCCAAGTTGTTGCTTTTCCCTGTGAGCACTGGCTAAAACGGTGCAGGGGAGGAGTGATTTCCACTGCAAGGTAAGGCTTCTTGCAAAACTTAGAGCTTTGCCCTCCCTTAGATCTGCCTCTGAGGGGAAAAGGATTAACCTTCCCCCACCCACAGTCATGATTTGGCTCAGGGCCCCACATCACTGCAGCTGCAAAAACTTCAAGACAGAGATGTATTCACACATCTCTACTGTCAAGTGTCGTTTGGCTCTTGCTACAGCTGCCTTTCTGCATTGGTCAAAATGGCTCTGTAGAACTCAAATCCATATTATAGGAAACCATTTCTATTGGGCTCATGTGACTGATGTGTTTTAAGAAGCAACCTGTTATGGCCTTTATACAAAAAGCTTTCCAAACAAACTTTCCATATCAGACTGTAATATATCTTCTTTGTGCCCTGTGATAGGTCTGTTCTATATAATCCGGGACCCACTGAGTAATCCAGATGACAGCATTAGCATTGAAACAGCCAAATGAAGTTGGTGGTCCGCTGCAACTCTCATCCAAGTAAGCATCATAATAGGTCTTTTATTAGCCAGAGAGCCAGAAATATTACATCAGGCATATGAGAAGCGCCTTCCTCCACCCATCTATCCTCTGCAATACCCTACTGCCCTGTTTCTCAACCTTTGTCCCCTGATGTACCACTCATCACAGTCTGGCTATCTTATCTGAAGTATCACCGAAACTGATGAGTCCTGACCCTTCCAGTCCCACTGTGTGGGAGCTCCTGAGGAAGGGAAAAAGTAGGAAATTTTCATGCCCTTACTGCCTTGCAGTTCACCAGCTAATCTGCAGCACTGCCATCAATCAGCTGGTGAGCGGGAGCCTGCCTGTGACTGAAGCAGATCCTCCAGCCAAAATTGGCTTGAGCAGCGGAGGTGGAGCTTCACAAGGAGGAGCTTCGCAAGCAGTACGCAGCTCCAGCTCCAGGAGTACTGGGGCCCAATGCAGGGCATTCTCACAGGGCCCTCCGCCTCCCCACAGGGTCCCCCCTTGCCAAGAATAGAGCTTGTGGTGCTGCGCACAAATATGATGACTTCACAGCCAACTGCTTCCCGGAGGCCCTTTTTGGGCCATTCAGAGGCAGGGGCAGGTGGGAGGGCCCAAGGTAAAGCTGCTCTACTCACCCCACTAACTTATAGCCTGGATAGATCCCCGCTGCAGACAATATCCTCCCTGCACTGGTGCCCCCCCCCCCCAAAGTGATGACATTGGTCACATTTGTTTAAGGCTGGCTCTGCTGGTACGTGGACCACTGGTTACAAAATGCTGCCTTACTGTTATAACCATCATTCTGGTTCTTGTGCTGTTTTTCTTTGGGAGCTCTGTGATCCTGAAAGCGTGAGTGCATGCCTCCTACCATGAAAAATTATCAACTCTCAGCTACCCCACCCCTTCCATGCCATGGGGAAACAAATATCACTTGATGTGGTTGTGCCAATAAAGCATTAAAATAGTCATAACCCTCCCATCATTCAGGGCAGGGCGTTTATCTAGAAAGGCCGACACTCTGCCTAACCATCTTAACCATCAAGAGCACCAAATTCAACCAGACTGCAAACAGCCTGAGGATTTCTAATGATGTTTGCTCTGAATCCCTGATGATAAAAACGATATTGTTCAAAAGCTCATTTGCAGTATTTCAAAAGCTTGCTGGTTCAACAAAAGCTGTCATGGCATTTGCTTCATGTTCCCCATTTTGTGGGAGAAATGGGCTGCTAGTCCTTGGAGCTGCAATATAGTGCCCCTGACATTCTCATTGCTAACAGTCAGTCTCTACATTGGATAGGAATGGATTCTCCTCAATGCACCATCATTACACACTCCTTCCATGAACAACAACAACAACAACAAAACGGCACTCATGCAAGTCGTCCTTTCCACAAGTGGAAGCATGTTTGTTTTGCATGAGCATAATTCATTTCTGACAATGGAATACTGCTCTGCCAATGGTTAGGATCCAATCCATCATATGTATGAAAAGGATACTGCCAAAAACTGGCTTCCAATAAAACCATTAATTTAACCCAGAGGTCTGTTAAGGTTATCATGCATCATTCGTGTTGTGAATGAATTTCTACTGTCCCACCATTTCTACTGTCCCACCAGCAGCTGCCCACAAGGATTGCCTAGTCTCTAGTCTCAACATGGTGACAACTATCAATTTAGTAAGCAATTCTAAGCACTGTAACCAGGAGCAGAGCCATAACCAGTTCAAAGCATGCTGGCGGGGAGTCATTGCACCCCTAGCGCTGCTGCCCCCCCCCAGCACTGCCCATTTAGGAGCACACTGGATGCAAAGAGAGGGAGGGCTGAAAAACATGTTACTTCTCCGCTCTGCTGCAACTGGCGTCCGCTGCACCCACCTCCCGTCGCGGCACCAAACATACGACCCTGACCAGGAGATTACTCATCATGGGGAGGTTGTTTGGGTGGAGCATCCTGTAGCAAGTATAATATATACACTGATTCTCAAGTGTGTAGGAGAGTTATATTGTAAGTGGAGTTCCACCACTTATTTAATGTGGTGTGTGTTAATGTATTTACACACACATTTACAAAGTCATTTTCTCCAGAGGAAGAAAAGTCATTGTTTTTAATAAATCATACTTTTTAAAATCACATTTTCAAAGTTGTAATAACCAGACCCACTCATAAACAGCCCCGTTTGGAGAAATAGATGGATTTTAATTGTGTGTCTATGTGTCCCATTAGTCTTTGGGCCCGTCACCATGCCCAGGGCTGTGCTTGTGCTGTGTTACGCAACTGTACAGTGAGGGGCCTGTGTACCAGCTGGAAAAAACACACGAGGGGGCACAGGGGGGTATAGTACTGCCCTCCTCCCATATAGAGTGTTGATCATAAAGAAAATATACTAACCACCAATGATCACTTCAAGAATAATAGCTGAAGCACAAGTGTTCTCTGTTCACTCTCTCTCTCTTCCCCATCTCATGTCTCTTCACCTCATGTTCTTACCCAGCGCGTTTTTATTCAGAACGTGCCTTTCAAGCACGTTTAGCCTTTCAAGATGATGGCAGATGGTAACGTTTTAAGATGCGGCACCTAAATTTCAAAGCTTTTCAAGATGGCGACGCCCAGCTCTCCTGATCCCCTGAAAATTGGCTCGTGATCCCCTTGGGGGTCCCGATGCCCAGGTTGGGAACCACTTCTCTCTTAGGATGCCAAAGGCTATAAGTCCTACAGAACTCCACTTTACTTGCTTATAGATTGCACTACATAATTTCTTTGGAATCATATTATGAATTGGGATGCACATCATGCATGATATCAATGAAGGGTAAAGCAGAGATCACCAGTATTACTATTACTATAGTCCAAGAAGCTTAAATTTTCAGAGGTTACGAGTGTGAATGTGTGCATGTCAATCCATCAATTGATCTATCACCAAGTACAAAGAAACTTTGAACTGTTTATTGCTGAACTAGAGTTTCGTCTCACAAAAACATATACTGTATAGCATATTAGAGCATTCCCAATTTATCCAGTAAGTGCATCTTCACCAAATACATATTATAGTGCATGATGATAATCTTTAATTTGTCCATTTCATCTATTACTATTTCAGATCTGTTTAGGACTTCTGCTGCAGGGCAGAAGTCAGGCTAATTTAGAGTGGGCATCATGCCATTCAGACAGATGGGGGATGACTTTTGGTAGCCAAGAGATTGTGTATGTGCATCAGTTATGGGTGCTCAAGGCATAATTCCCAGCTGGGAGCAGTGAAGCTGCTGTCCATTCTGAGCTGCCTATGGCGATTAGCCATCACAGATTGTCTCTGGCCAGAATTCACTTAAAATATTTCTCTGTCATAGCCATATAAGGGAATTCACTGCACTTGGACAATGTGCTGGAAAATTGTGCTTGACCTTATCTTTTGCATGCTTGTCAGAAAAAACTTTTTGAAGGTGAGTTAGAGATACAAATTTATCACTTTCTATGTGATATTTCATGGGTTAAAGGTAAAGGTTTCCCCACGACCGAATGGTCTAGTCGTGACTGCCGGAAGGGGCGGTGCTCATCTCCATCTCAAAGCCTGTAGAGCTGGCGTTTTGTCCGAGGACAAGCTTCCGTGGTCATGTGGCCAGCATGACTCTACGCCGTAATGCACGGAACGCCGTTCCCTTCCCACCGAAGTGGTCCCTATTTATCTACTTGCATTTTATGTGCTTTCAAACTGCTAGGTTGGCAGGAGCTGGGACAAGCAACGGGAGCTCACTCCATCACGCAGTCTTGAACTCCCAACCTTCCGGTCGGAAAGCCCAGCAACAGCGAATTAACCTGCTGCGCCACCACGTCCCTGGTGAGTTACTATGGGTTACTATGTGCCTAATACTCATGATCTGCTTTTAAAGAATGCATTGGGTCAGAGACCTGTACGTGCATACTCAAAAGTACTTACAACAAATTGGTTTCCTTTGAAACAAATGATTAAGTCTGCCTTTCCAAACAAAGATGTGGGGGTCCCCACATTCTGTTTAGGCCACAGTAATGTTTTTCAACCAGTGGAACGAGTACCACTTTTGGTACTTCACGGTATGACTTGTTCTGAGAGTTGGTCCCACAATCACAGTGACCCTGCAGGCACTGCCCTGTTGGCTCTACCTTCACTGAAAGTGGATGGTGATGGTGTACCACTGGGTAAATTTGTGGCTGGGCAAGAGGCACAATTTTGAGGAGGGTGCAGTGTAACCCCAACTGTGGGGCAAACCACCCACTCCTCTGCACACAGGTTCCATCTCTGATGGCAGTAGTAGCACTTGCAAAGGTTGTACCTACAAAGCATAGTTTGATACCCAGCTGTACTTTCTTTGCCAACTAATGTTAGGAAGGCAGTTGAATCCCTGGAGCGCTGTCTGGAGCAGGTGAGAATCCGGACGAAGGAATAACAAGCTAAGACTAAATCCAGGCAAATCAGAGGCAAAATCCACAATGCATGTATTGGAATATCAACCTGTTCAGAACGTGGTTGCACTCCCTCTGCAGGAGCAGGTCCACAGCTTAGATGTCACACTAGAACCTCTACTGCTCCTGGATGCCTAGGTGGGGGGGGGCTTTGCACACCTTAGGCTGGTGTGCTGGCTGTGGCCATATCTGAGTCAATCAGCTCTAACCACAATAGTCCTTGCCTTGGCAGCATTGAAATGCGCCTATTGCTGCACATACACTATGTGGGGTGACCTTGTAGTCTCGGGACCTAGTGATTTGACTCAGGGTGCAATCCTAACCTGGAGCTGATAGGCTGGCACAGTTAGGCCAGCACAGTTAGGCCTGCACAGTTAGGTTGGCACAGTTAAGCCAGCAAATTTTAGCTGGGACAAGGGCCACCATGAAGCGCATTTGGACCACTCTCAGAGTCAAGGAGGATGGGGAACGTCTGTGTGCTGGCCTCTCGGACTCCGAGAGTGGTCCAAACATACTTTACGGTGTCCCTTGTGCCAGCCAAACTTTGCTGGACTAATTCCAGGTTAGGATTGCGCCCTAAATACACTTTAAATAGGCAGACAGGTTTACATAAGAACATAAGAAGAGCCCTGCTGGATCAGACCAAAGGCCCATCTAGTCCAGCTTCCTGTATCTCACAGCGGCCCACCAGGTGCCCCAGGGAGGCATGAGACAACAAGATGCTTGCATCCTGTTGCCACTCCCTTGCACCCAGTACCAGTAGCCCTCCACTTTTGTAAGGAGGTTGCACAATCCATCATTGCCTATAGCCCATGATGGACCTTTCCTCCAGAAATCTGTCCAATCCCCTCTTAAAGGCATCAAGACCAGATGCCATCACCACCTCCTGTGGCAAAGAGTTCCACAGATTAACTACCCGCTGGGTAAAAAAAATACTTCCTTTTATCTGTTTTAACTCTCCCAACCCTCAGTTTTAGCCGATGCCCCCTGGTTCTGGTGTTTTGAGAGAGGGAAAAGAACATCCCTTTATCGACTCTATCCCTTCCATGCATAATTTTGTATGTCTCAATCATGTCCCCCCTCAGGCGCCTTTTTTCTAGACTGAAGAGCCCCAAACGCTGCAGTCTTTCTTCATAAGGGAGGTGCCCCAGCCCCGTAATCATTTTTGTTGCTCTCTTCTGCACCTTTTCCAGCTCCACTATGTCCTTTTTGAGATGCGGCGACCAGAACTGAACACAATATTCCAGGTGCGGCCTTACCATTGATTTGTACAATGGCATGATAATATTGGCTGTTTTATTCTCAACCCCTTTTTTAATTACCCCAAGCATGGAATTGGCCTTCTTAATTGTTGCCGCACACTGGGTCGACACCTTCATTGAATTGTCCACCAGCACCCCAAGATCTCTCTCCTGAGCTGTCACAGACAGCTCAGAACCCATTAGCCTATAGGTGAAGTTTTGGTTTTTTGCCCCAATGTGCATCACTTTACATTTGTCTATGTTGAAACGCATCTGCCATTTGGCTGCCCATTCCCCCAACTTGGAGAGATCCTTCTGGAGCTCTTCACAATCCTTTCGGGTTTTCACCACCCAGAAAAGTTTTGTGTCATCTGCAAACGTGGCCACCTCGCTGCTTATCCCTGTCTCCAAGTCATTTACGAATAAGTTGAAAAGCACGGGCCCCAAGACAGATCCCTGGGGCACTCCACTTTTCACCTCTCTCCATTGTGAAAATTGCCCATTGACCCCCACTCTCTGTTTCCTGGCCCTCAACCAATTCTGAATCCATAAGAGGACCTGCCCTCTTATTCCCTGACTGTGAAGTTTCTTCAGCAGCCTTTGGTGGGGGACTGTGTCAAACGCCTTCTGAAAATCCAGGTATATGATATCCACAGGTTCACCCACATCCACGTGCCTGTTGACCTTTTCAAAGAATTCCAAAAGGTTTGTGAGGCAAGACTTACCCTTACAGAAGCCATGCTGACTTTCTTTTAGCAGTACTTGTTCCTCTACGTGTTTTAGGTTTGAACAGGTCCTGGTCTGGTAGTCTGGTTTATCATGATTGACCAAAGATTAACTGTTTTAGCATAACCCAAAGAAGTTGTGTCCATTCAGGGATGACTTGAAATAACACCTGGAGAAATGATTGTGAAAAGAGAACGTGCTTTCTATATAGTGGAATAGCCAGGACTAATAGATCTGTGGCTTTGGTTACTCAAGAAACCTTGCTCAAGTGTAGGCTCATGTAGAAATAATGATTGCAGAGTTGGGTATGGGCCAGCTGGGTGAAAGGATAGGCATAAATTTATTCAATTATGGGTAGTACTGCCCAAAAATATTAGTAAGTTTCTGTTCCACAAGTTGACATAAAAAGGACTATACAGATAACAAGCAAGATTCCATCCAGCACAGAAGACCATCATCGGCAACCAGGATCAAGGTCAAGGTGCACCATCAGTTTCTTGGCCTTCCATTGGATCTGCTCCAAATTAAGCTGGCCATTTAATTTTTGTGCATGCACATAAATATGAATAGGGATGCTCTGTGACTGTTGATCGCTAGCCTCAAGCAGCCTAGAGATTATTAGAACGTATTATGAATTGACTTGCCTTTTTAATCATTCCATTCTAATCACTGGTATTTGCTGTTGCATTTTACTTAATAAATCAAATTTGCTGTCTTTTGAGTGTGATTTGTATTCTCCAACCCTAAGATTTTTAGTCATTAATTGGTCATGGGTCCCATGGCTGGATCATCCAATGGACTAAACCGTCTAAACCTGTGACAAAAATAGGTATGTATTTAGAAAGTCTAGTCCGCCAGGGCTGTAATACTGGTCTCCAAAGCACAGTCCTGGCAACAGCTGATATGAAAGTACTGGATAGCACTTCACAAGCGGACACACAGAGGCAGGCACGGGTGTGAAGGCTCTAGATACCAATGGTGGTAAGTTCACTGCTGAGCGGCACAGAGGCATTTCTAGGCAGAGGGAAGTCAGTAAGGGGGTGAAATGGGGCAGGGGGAGTGTGACAGGAGGAGCAAGCCTGGGAGGGGGCAGGGATGGTGGCAGGAGCTGCTACTGGATTCTATAACCCCTCCCAGGCCTAACCTGCCAACATGGGGCTTTATGTGCCTGTATTGGAAAAGGCAGGAAATACCCCGAGGAGATAGGGGTATCAGCAATGGTCCCTTGTCCCAGATAAACCAGGGATTATAGGGTTAACCCCCAGGGTCTTTGCAAGCCTCGGAGAAACAGCTGCAGGCTGATGAGCTCTCCCCCTATGAAGCGAGGTTAGCACAGGTACAGATGGGTGTGGCTGATGAATTAAAGCCTGCCCACTGATTGGCTGGCCTCAGTATAAAGCTGGAGGCAGGAGCTAGAGAAAAAGGGCTGGGAAGGTGCTGGAGGAGGGGACCTGGGAAGATGCTGGACGGATGGATTGCTGACTGATGGAGTGCTGGCTGGACTGCCTGCCTGAAGGACGGACTGAGGAACTGGCTGAAGGACTAGATAAGGTAAGGTTGTTTTGGGAGACTAGTGTTGGGAATTGTTGTATGTCTGCCATGCCCCTGGAGCCACCAAGTGGAGGAGGCAGTTGTGGCTTGGGCAAGCTGACTGCCTATTGTTTGGTAGTGGGGTTTGTTGGTGCTAGACTTAGGGTAGTTTTGGAGCAAAGCCAGTGATGAGGGCAGGCTGGAGGAGGCTGGCCAGCCTGTGATCCCAATCAAAGCTGCTGGAAGAGAGGAGGCCCAGTGGGTGACTGAACCCCCTCCCTCTTGCCTACCTCTGAGGCCGCTCTGTGGGGAAACTAGTTAGCCTAGTGTGGGCATTAGGGCCCTTGGGGTGGCCCGACAGGGAGTTTGGCAGAACAGTGCCTACACCAGCTATTTTGCTTACTTTGGGGAGACTTCCAACAGCCTTGTTGTCTGTGCTGGATACAGCAAGAGGCGATTCCAGTGTCGCTGCATCACAGCACTGCCAGTTCAGATAGGACTGGGCTTTTAAAAGCGGCAACCCGCTTTAGAGGCAACCCACTATTGTGAAGGTCATCTTACTGACTCCTTCTTGATTTCTTGAATACAAGTGTGCCCCAGTATCCACTGATTTGGTATCCACGGTTTCAGTTATCCACATTAAGTCCTATTGTGTTCAATGGCTCCCTGGAAAGTTTGGATAGGATTGCAGCCTGGATCGCATTGCTGCTATAGCCCCTCTCCTACACGCACTTATAGTGCTCCCAACTCCTTTGTAAGAGTTTGGGAAGCACTGTTCTAGAATATAACAGAGCTAATAAACTAGGGAAGAGCCAGGAAGAACACCAAACCTACATACTCAGAGTGCAAACCTAAACTGGAGTTAGGCCAGCATAAGCAAAGCCAGCAAAGTTTGGCCAGCACAAGGGCCACCATAAAGCCTGTTTGGACTACTCTCAGTCAGGGAAGATGGTTCACATCTGTGTGCTGGCTTCTCTGAGTCTGAGAGTGGTCCGAACATACTTTACGGTGTCTCTTGTGCTGGCCAAACTTTGCTGGCTTTGCTTATGCCAGCCTAACTCCAGTTTAGGATTGCACTCTGAGTATGTAGGTTTGGTGTCCTTCCTGGCTCTTCCCTAGCCGGCCTAACTCCAGTTTAGGATTGTGCCCTCAACCCTTTGTATGTGCACTTATGACATGGGTGGAGTGCAACCTGGCCTCGATCAGGGCAGAACACATGGCTGGTAGTTTCAACATTGTGGCAGACTGGCTGAGCAGGACAGTGATGAAGGAATCGGAGTGGCAATTACACCCAGAGAGATCAGGGAAGGTGGCCTAGTTCTTCAGACATCAGTAATGGACCAGATTGCAACAGAGAGTGGTCAGGTTCACATCTTGCTACCCACGCTTAAGCACAGAAAGCATTGATGCTCTTGTTCATGTCTGGCACCAAGTTTTCCTATATGTCTTTCCACTAGTGTTTCTGATTCCTCATGTGGATAAGACATCAGGGAACAGAGAGTTCTATTTCTGTCAAGATGGTCATGGCAATGTTGGTACCCAGAAATTCTTGATGTTCCTGCTCAGTGGGGGCATGACCCTTTCTGGCTCAGGGCCAAATTCTCCAACCAAATCCATGCAGATTCCAATTCAAAGGATGGTGGTGAAAGGTACTGGTTAGTATAATTAAGTGGCTGGACTGGCCCTGAGGAAAATCTGACTTGGTATTTTGGGATTGCACTGGATTCACCTCCTTGCTGCTTTGCCCTTCTGGAATTAACTGCAAGGTGCATGCAGCTTTAGCCAGACATTGGGGTGGGAAATTCTACCAGATGTAGCAGAGGTCTTCTGGTCAGCCAACTTCTCCCTGGACAGCTCCCCTTCCTTGACTGAATCCAGAAATTCTTCCACTGTGAAAGGAGAACACAGGGACTCTGCCCCACTCCCCAGAACACCTCTTCTGAGTTTTGGGTTGTGAAGGGCCCAGGCTATCTTCCCTGCTAGAGGCCTGTGCCGGGGAGACACTCAAGTCAGAACTAGAGTATGACTGAGGAGGTGACTTCTGGGACACCTACTAGGTTTCCATGCTCAGAGCGCCTCTTGTGGCCTTGTGATCCGAAGGGGAGTGGGAACTCGAATTTCCTTCAGTCCCTCCAGAAACAACAGCTGCCCCGGTTTCTACCAACTCTTGTGCCAAAAATGCCCTTCTCCACGCCAGAGGTTGTGGAAAGTCTCATCTGACTCCTGATCACGGACTCATTTTATCCCACCTAATTTACAAGTATACTGTTAAAATTAATTCCAATCTTTTCGCGCCTTCTTAGATCTAAAAGGGGCCTTTGATAGCATTGACAGACATCTTCTGTGGGTGAAGCTTGAAAAAATGGGTATAGACATTAACTTGCTGTCCCTTATAAAGTGCTTATATACCAACACAACTTGCCAGATAAGATGCTCTCTGGAGGGCAATTTAACAGAGGAGATCTCTGTCAATAAAGGTGTAAAGCAAGGCTGTCTCTTAGCCCCTACCCTATTTAATTTATTTTTAAACGATTTGGCCCCTGCTTTGTCAGCGGTTGAGGGCCACCCCCCTAAACTGGGGGATCTTAGGGTGCCCTTATTACTATACGCCGACGATGCTGTCATTTTGTCGCACTCTTGGGTGGGGCTTAAAAGGTTGGTAAATAAATGTCTGGACTATCTGACACAGAATAAATTACAGTTGAACTATCAGAAATCCAAGATTATGATTTTTGCCAAGTCTTGGAAATTACACAATTGGAAATTTAACAGGCACACTATTGAGCAGGTGAAAACTTTTAAATATCTTGGCATTTTATTTTCATTTAACCACTCCTGGTCTGACCATCACAATATGGTGAAGGCAACGGCCAATATTTCAATGGCCGCTATTACCAGATTTTTTTTACAATAAAGGAGGTTCATTTGTTCCAGCTGCTCTTAAAGTGTTTAATATCAAATCTATTTCACAAATTCTCTATGGGATACCGCTTTGGATAAACTCATTCAACTATTCTATCAAACAGATACAAGCCGCCTTTTTAAGAAACATTTTGGCCCTACCAAACTGCATGCCCTACTCGGTCTTATGCCTTGAGTCAGGCCAATCTAAGATTGAAACTCTAGCCTGGCTAAGAGCAACCAAATTTTGGCTGAAAGTTTATTTAATAATGATTCAAACAGCCTTCTCCATCAGTTTAGGAAGGATACCTTCTCCTCTGGCGGTGTTTGGAAAACCAAAATCAAAACATATAGGTATTGGGTTGGACCTATTGGGTGCAGTACCCCAACTAGAGGCTTTTCGCATTATCAAGCAAAGGTTCCTAGATATCCAATCCCAAGAGCTTTTGAGCTCGGCTAATAGAGCCTGCTCGCCTTTGAACTGGCAAATCCCCATTGTAGTAGGGAAAATCCCAAATTACTTGTCCTTGCTAACTAAACCGAATGAAAGAAGAGCTTTTCCGTTCACCCGCTGCAAGGTTATACCATCTGCAGTCTTGTGGGGGCAGGTTCAGAGGGTTACCATACACTGACAGGACCTGCCCTTGCTCTTTGGGGGTGATTGAATCTGTGGCCCACCTCCTCTTCCACTACCCTCTTCACGCTGAGGCCAGGAATAACCTGCTAGCCCCAATTCTATCGAGGAGGCAACAGTTAGCGGAAGGGGAGTGGATAAAAATTCTCCTGGCAACGTCAGACCCTGAACTGTTAAAGCAGGTAGCAGCCTTTCTAAATATCATTGTGCAGACTAACATTAGTCGTGAGTCTACTGCGGAGAGCTATTTTTCTTTTAAATGATGTCTTGTGTGCATTGTTCTTGTATGTTATGTAAATACGTTGTACCTCCCTGTTGTATGCCAATAAAGGTATTTTGAATCTGAATCTGACTCCTGAGAGATGTGGAAGGGATGACGGACAGCCAACTGAGTCACCCTCTGTGGACCCTGGACAGAAGAAGCCTCCGACCCCCCCCCCATGTATCCCATCCAGTTGACATACCCCTAAGGGGTTGGTAGAAAGGCATACCTAGAGCGGGATCACAGCAGTAGGTTTTGCAAACAGTCATTCCCCCTCCTCTTCAGAGCCATTCCCAGCGGCTAGAGCAAAACAGAGGCTACGTTGGCTACAAATGTTTGCAAAACCTAGTACTGTGATCCCCCTCTAAGTACGCCTCTGGCAGGTAGAACTGGGCAAGCACTGACTCCGCGAGTGCCGCAGCGCAATGGAAGGGGTGTGTATGTGGGTCCTCTGCAGGTGGGGCGCTCTACCCGACCCGGCCTGCCCTGCAGGGAAAAGCGTTCCGGAAAGGGGAGGCCAGCGCTGGGGAGAGGAGGACGAGGGCGCCGAACTCCGTCCCGCTGCCCAAGCGCTGGAGCACGCCCGCTTCTCCCGGCCAGGAAGTCCTTTCTTTGCAGCAGCCGGCATGAAAGCGGAGCGCGGAGGCTTCGCCATTGGCCCGCCGGAGATACGGGCCTGCTGGGCTCCCTGCGCCGTCGCGCAGCCACATGCACCCCCCCCCCCGCGCGCGTTACTTCCTCTGCCAGCGAAACACCAGGAGAGGCGGGCAGGGAGCGCGACGGTCCGTATCCACCCTCGGAGCACAGCGGGAGGGGGAGCGTGCCTGTGCGCGCGCGCCACCCCACTCATTCCCCGTTTCCTGCTGCCGAGGTCGTCGGCTCTCCACGGCACGCATGCGCAGCGCCACTGCGGAAGCGCGGGTCGACCTGTGTTCATGAGGGTCGGCGGGGCCTCCCACTGGTGAGTGACTGAGACGCGAGTGAGGCCAGGCGCTGGGAGGGGGCGCTGTTGCTGGGACGCGCCTTGGCTTCTTCTGCAGGTGGAGGTGGGGTTGCTGGGAGGGACTTCTGGATTCAAGGTGATGGTAGTGGGATAGGGGAGGCTCGCTGGATGGGCTGGAGAGATCCCATCCCCTTGGGTTGTTGTTCCTCTGCCTCCTTTCTCTCTCCTATTAGGAAGAAGCAATTGGCCCAGGGGAGTCCCAGTCCCCACTGTCAGTGCATGCTTGAAGACCAGTGTTTTTCCCTCCTGGTGAAGTCAGCCAGCTATTGGCAGCAAAGTGATATTGCTAACGCCTTCTTGAGCATGATCTGTGTATGTGCCTATGTGTACACACACACACACACACACACACACACACACACACACACACACACA
>JAJKFI010000001.1:9664908-9757408 GCA_029204185.1 Lerista edwardsae
GAATGCAAAAATATACTATCACCCAATATATACCCAACACCTTGACAGTAATCTTGTGATTTGATTACTGTAATGTGCTTGACAGAGGACTGCCCTTGGAATCCTCTGGTCCAACTGATCCATGTTGTGGCAGGTACTAGCCACTGGGATGATGTATCCCCAATCCTTGGTGAGCTCTATGGGTTGCCAGTTTGTTTTCATGCTACATT
Organism: Lerista edwardsae; assembly: GCA_029204185.1. NCBI lineage: Eukaryota > Metazoa > Chordata > Lepidosauria > Squamata > Scincidae > Lerista > Lerista edwardsae. The sequence goes on from JAJKFI010000001.1 coordinate 9,665,118, forward strand.
CTAGTCAGTGGTTTTGAATTTTAACCTATGATATAGCCTGGGCCTGGGATAGTTTGTGGCGCACCTTCCCCAATGTTATATAACTATGGGACAGTGATGTGTAGTGATATTCTGTGCCACTGTGTCACAGAATGTCACTGAAGCCCAGTTACCCAGAAGTGACATATCACTTCTGAGTCACTAAGCTTCTGAACATGACCATGCTTGACCTTTACAGGCTTCAGAAAGCTGCCTAGGGGTGGTTTCACATTTAAGGTACTTATATACTGCTTTTCAACATAAAGTTCACAAAACGGTTTACAGGCAAATAGTAATAATAAAGTTAAATGGCTCCCTGTCCCCAAAGGGCTCACAATCTAAAAAAAATGCAGAACACCATCAGCAACACCCACTAGAAAAGACATTGTGCAGGGGCGAAGAGGGACAATTACTCTCCTCCTGCTAAATATAAGAGGAACACCACTTGAAAAAGTGCCTTCTGCTCAGTTAGCAGGGGAAAAGTGTTTTAAGAGCACTTCCAGTCAAAAAACAGCTGTGGGCTTCAAAAAGGCTCCCAGATATAACCAAAGAGCATGTCCAAATCATGTTCGGGAGCCCAGGTTCAGGTTGTCACATGTCCCTGCTGGAGCACCGTTTTGTTTTCCACAGCTATGTAGCAGCCAGAGAGGGGATATGTTTAGGTCCAAGGGGCTAAGGAACTTTTTTTTAAAAAAAATCGTTTTAGCCTCCACCATTTTTCCAATTAAAAGCGGTGCATGGGTGTGAACGAGCGATCAAGTAATTGAATGAAAACAACACAGGAGGAAAGAGTTAAATTACCATCTCTCCCAGTTAATTTTTTTAAGCTACCTTAATTAAAAAAAAAAAAACCCACTACAAAAATTGTAACCATGGAATTGGCCATATTACGTCTAGATGTGTTCTGAACAGAATGCTATCTGCCAGTAGGAAAATTTGGTGGTGTTCATCTAGCAGTTGTTCTGCTTCTGATTTAGAATGAAATGTTTTTTAATTGATCTGTTTTGACTTTGTAAATCGCTTTGAACAGCTCTTGATGGAGATGTACTTTGTAAGTTTACATAGAAACAAAATAGAAACAAAAACATATCTGGACCCTTTAAACTGATAAAATCCTTTTAGTATATTATCTTGGATATTTTCCAATTAGTCTGGAATGTGTGTTTTGATTGTCAATATATTGGCTGGACTGAAGGGAACGATGGCTGTCCTTTTCTATCTTTTTGGACCATTTTTAAAGTTAACCCTGGAAATACAGTACAATTGCCCTGTCTCCTTTAGGCTGCTTTCTCCTCAGTTGTAGTGGCAAGTCATCACCAGGAGATGTTACTGCTGTCATAAGAACATAAGAACATAAGAAGAGCCATGCTGGATCAGGCCAAGGGCCCATCTAGTCCAGCTTCCTGAATCTCACAGCGGCCCACCCCAGGTGCCCCAGGGAGGCAGGAGACAACAAGATGCTTGCATCCTGTTGCCACTCCCTTACACCCGGTACCTGTAGCCCACCACCTTTGTAAGGAGGTTGCACAATCCATCATTGCCTATAGCCCACAATGGATCTTTCCTCCAGAAATCGGTCTAATCCTCTCTTAAAGACATCAAGACCAGATGCCATCACCACCTCCTGTGGCAAGGAGTTCCACAGATTAACTACCCGCTGGGTAAAAAAGTACTTCCTTTTATCTGTTTTAACTCTCCCAACCCTCAGTTTTAGCGGATGCCCCCTGGTTCTGGTGTTGTGAGAGAGGGAAAAGAACATCCCTCTATCAACTCTATCCCTTCCATGCATAATTTTGTATGTCTCAATCATGTCCCCCCTCAGGCGCCTTCTTTCTAGACTGAAGAGCCCCAAACGCTGCAGTCTTTCTTCATAAGGGAGGTGCCCCAGCCCCGTAATCATTTTTGTCGCTCTCTTCTGCACCTTTTCCAACTCCACTATGTCCTTTTTGAGATGCGGCGACCAGAACTGGACACAATATTCCAGGTGCGGCCTTACCATTGCTTTGTACAATGGCATGATAATATTGGCTGTTTTATTCTCAACCCCTTTTTTAATTACCCCGAGCATGGAATTGGCTTTCTTAATTGCTGCCGCACACTGGGTCGATACCTTCATGGAATTGTCCACCAGCACCCCAAGATCTCTCTCCTGAGCTGTCACAGACAGCTCAGAACCCATTAGCCTATAGGTGAAGTTTTGGTTTTTGGCCCCAATGTGCATCACTTTACATTTGTTTACGTTGAAACGCATCTGCCATTTGGCTGCCCATTCCCCCAACTTGGAGAGATCCTTCTGGAGCTCTTCACAATCCTCTCTGGTTTTCACCACCCGGAAAAGTTTTGTGTCATCTGCAAACTTGGCCACCTCGCTGCTTATCCCTGTCTCTAAGTCATTTATGAATAAGTTGAAAAGCACGGGCCCCAAGACAGATCCCTGGGGCACTCCACTTTTCACCTCTCTCCATTCTGAAAATTGCCCATTTACCCCCACTCTCTGTTTCCTGGCCCTCAACCAATTCTGGATCCATAAGAGGACCTGCCCTCTTATTCCCTGATTGTGAAGTTTCTTCAGCAGCCTTTGGTGGGGGACTGTGTCAAACGCCTTCTGAAAATCCAGGTATATGATATCCACAGGTTCACCCACATCCACGTGCCTGTTGACCTTTTCAAAGAATTCCAAAAGGTTTGTGAGGCAAGACTTACCCTTACAGAAGCCATGCTGACTTTCTTTTAGCAGTACTTGTTCCTCTATGTGTTTTAGGATTTTATCTTTGATAAGGCTTTCCACCATCTTACCCGGAACAGACGTTAGGCTGACCGGCCTGTAGTTTCCAGGGTCCCCCCTTCTCCCTTTTTTAAAGATTGGCGTGACATTGGCTATCCTCCAATCCTCTGGCACCGTGGCCGTTTGAAGGGACAAGTTGCATACTCTAGTTAAGAGGTCAGCTGTCATAGAGATATATGTCACTCTTGTTTTTGGCTGCCATACCAGTGAGGAGAGTAGTTTATGTGTTTTCCATGTGTAATTTGGAAATACTGTAGATGCACAAAACTACTGAACAGGATAAGCAAATTAAGCCGCAAGGGCGGTGGATGAAGAATAGGAATAAGTCCCAGGTTGAAAGCAATTAAAGCAATCAAGGCAGACTGAGGAGATGGATGGAGTTTGGGTGTGCCATGTGGAATGCTGCGTGCATGATGGGATGAAACAAAAATGGAAACAGTCCTAATCCTGTGCTGGAATAGGGAGGCCGGCTAGCCTGCCCATGTCCAGCATGGGGTTGGGGCTGCATGCAGTGCACTCGGTAAAGGAGGTAAATTAATTCCCCCTTCCCTGAATAACGCCCCAGCAGTCCCAATAGGACTACTTGGAGCTGTGCCCGCGAAATTGCTGATGCAACTCCAAATGGCCCATGTAGGGCTGACCAAGCTGGGGGGTAGGATTCGTCCTATGTCGGCCAGGTCGATCCCACCTCCCTTCCTGGTCCAGTCCACCCACGGGGCCACCCTCCCCCCCACTGGAAATGTATCACTGGAAATGGTTTGAAGATATTTTGTGTTTATGCTATGCCATGTACAAGATACTGCTGCTGCTTTTCAATATGCAACTTCATCTGTCTTTTTTCTGCACTTACTCTGTAAGAACTTCAGGTGGCTTTTTCCTGAAATTGTTGCAGAAGAAAACTAAGGGCATTTAGATTATGGGTGTAAATTTTGTTTTGTCGTTCAATATAGACTGAAGCCCAAAGCCCAAATCCAACTGTGCTGCATCCTGCAGTTGGGGAACAGTCATGGGGGCCTCCTTAAGGAAAGGGACTGTTTGTTCCCTTACCTGCATTGTCCTTACCCCAGTGCTGGAAAGTTGGGTGGGATTGCGCCCTCAGTCTCTTGCATATAGTCCCCATCTCTTTGCTTCTGTAGCACCACATGCATTGGTATGGTCAGGCACATTTTTTTGCCCGTTTTTTAAAAATCATGTTGGAAAACTTGCTCTGAATATTTCTCAGCCTTCTGTTAATGGTAACTCTCTTATTAAAGACTAACACCTTTGTGACATTGGCTTTATGGGAACAGATTGAAAATCAGTTTCCATCTGGCATTATTACTAGTTTAATGATCTTGAATATTGGGTTTCCATACTGCCAGTGTGCAAATGATGTCATTTTTCAGCAAGATGAGAAACATGGCAGCTCTCAGCAGGAGGCTTACAATTAATTCTATATAAATACATGCAGCAAGGAATTCTTTACTGCCGAATGTATAATTATATAAATATATGACTTGTATATACACTAGTAAGAAGTTTAGCATATCCATGTCAATTTTGCCTAGTTACATTTCCATTTCACAGCAGCTCAGCTTTATTTTTATTTTTTATTTCAGCTAAGCATTATTTTTGATGCTGACAAATATTAAGATGTACAGTTTCTTCACAAAGAAAGAAATATCTGTACGTTATTTTTGCAAAATTGCATTTTCTTCATTCTCAAAAGTAAATTTTAAAACAAATGCATATACAGAAAGTTAGCAGCATCTAAATTTATGTGAAACCAAGTAGATCATGTCCCCTTCAATTGTATCTAAGAGCAGATTTTTCATGATAGTAAGTGCATTTGTTTGAATAAGACATGTGGTCCAGTTTTTTTTAGCAGTCCACTGAAAGGAAAGTTCTCAATGATTATGTGAAATGCCTCATGACAGAATGAGGAAGCTTGTTTTGTACCACAAACTATAGAGAATAGGCCTTAAAGAATGACATGGAACATTTAATAGTTTAACCTTGAACATAATGATGAATGGCAGGTCAAAATATGAAGGAAGTGTAGGATTTTAATCAGAAATTGTATCCAATTCCTAATCATAATAGCCTGTATAGAAAAGGCAGAACTAGTTTTTTTTTTCTTTTTTTGCACGTAGATCCAGGTTTCTCATCTCTATGTTCTCTTCTTAAAAGGAAGCCTACACTGTGAGGAGCCTGGGAACTCATCTTTTCAATGTGGTCAATAATTCTAATTAAGAGCAATGATTAAAATGTATTCAGGTGTTTTGAACCTAACATAGCAAATAGCCCTTTGTGTATTTTTTTTGTCTGCCTAATCAAGTTTGAAAGTAACTGATTTCAGCAATGCAGATTTTTCAGCCACATGCTGTCTGTGTTTACATTCTATTATGTTTTCATCTTGCCTGATAAAAAGTTCTATGAAGACAAATGCTTTTGCATTCGCAAAAAAGGCGGTCAAATAAAAGAGAAGTCTTCTGTCCTCTCATACTAGCACAGGAACACTGTGCTACTAAAATACGTATCATGATACTGTTTCGATTTGTTTGCATAAGGAACATTTTTGCATATTGGCTTCCTTGTAATTTTTTAAACAAATTTAAGATATTTGCTACCCCATCTTTCTACCATATAAGTAGTGCCCTGGGAGACGTCCAACAACAAGAAAATATAGAACATTATCTACAAGTCCAGAAAATCTAGCTTTTGTTTCTGTTGAGAATCAAAAACAATTGAATTTCTTCAAAGATGTTTGCATTAACCTGGTTTGTATTTCCTCTTTCTAGAAAGAGACTTTTGGGAATTATGTAATAAATGTAACATGATGAGACCAAAGCGTTCCCATCATTGCAGCCGATGTGGACACTGTGTTAGAAGAATGGATCATCACTGTCCATGGTATGACGTTCAATTCATTCCCATATCACCATCTCTGTTGGTACATTGATTTCCTCATTTAATGATTGCTTGACTGATTATGCTTTTCTGGTAATTACATCCTTGGTAATACTGTTATTATCACCATATAAACATCAAGGATGTGTCATTAGATAATGAGATGTTAATTTTGGTTTTCAAAATAAAAAACATTTCTTTGGCAATAGATTATTAATGCTGAACTACATAAACTAGCATAGATTTATGCTGTATGTGACATTAAGTGTTAAATTTAAAAAATAGTACATAAGCAAAATGTTTAAGCAGCTAAACCAGCAACACTAATTAAATGTATAGCACAGAAACTAGGACATGGTGAAATTTCCATTTTCAAATATTTATATAGCTTTCATTTTTATCCTTAAAGGAAACTATTCTGCATACCTAGATTGTTCTTTTTGTTTCTTGTTGAGGTCAAGCATCCTGAATTGGGAAAAGTCACTCAACTGTACAAAAAATAGATTTAGAATGCAGTTCTTTAAACACTTATCTTGGAGTAAGTCCCATTGAACTCGGTGGGACTTGTTTCTGAGTAGACATGGTTAAGACTGTGTGACAAATCTTTTGATAGCAGTTACAGTGGAGGAGTCAGTGTAAAACAACAGCATTCAGAGACATGTCATATTCTTTTTACTTTGGAACAAAAAGCATTGAAACTTAGAAGTGCTAAGTGTGGTGGTGTTTTGTTTTACTTAAAGAAGGAAAACGTTTCATTTTGTATCCCCTGCACTTATTGAAAATATATGTAGGCATATGATTTCAAAAGAGAAAGCTGATGCAGTACAGATTTTTCCTCTGTTTGGAAATAAGGGTGTTAGATAAAACAAGGCAGGATGTGACTCTGTTTCCATGTGCACCAAGAACAACCTAGACTCTATGTGTGAATGGTCAGAGTGGATATTTGGACAACCTAGGGACTGTTTGCAAAAGCATGTGAAAATGGAGCAATGAGGTTTTTCTTCTGCCCTCATCCTTCCCACTGTCATGTTATAGATCTCCACTTGTAGGACGTTGATTTGGTTTACCATTCATATTTCAGTGCTAAGATCAAGATAACTCTAACATTTCCTTGCATATGATCACACTGTTTTCTGCAGGATTAATAACTGCGTTGGTGAAGACAACCACTGGCTGTTTTTGCAGTTGTGCTTCTACACACAGCTCCTCAGTTCCTATACGCTGCTTCTTGATTTTTGCCACTGTTACTACTTTGAACCACTAAAAAAAGTTAATTGGGTAAGATAACTTTGTACTTGCAGAAAGTGGATACAAATACATAATACTGTATTTTGCAAATATTGGTACTTGAAGTACTTTTTTGGATTTTACTTAATTGCTAATGTTAGTGAGATGTGTGATACAGACTGCAATTCTATACTCACCTGGGGGTAAGTTCCATATAATTCAGTGCAGCTTACCTCTGAGTAGACGTGCATAGGATTGCACTGTAAGAAAGACATTTGTACATCTTTGTATATATTTCTAGTAATTCAGCAAATGAAAAACTGATAATAAAGGAAGACTTTACTTCTAAAATAAAGCTATTGATTCTTACGAAATGCTATAAAGTTGGTGCAAAATAAATGCATACAAATGTATGGGGAAAGTCAAGTGTACTAGTACACCTGAACGCTAACGATCCACTCATATTTATTAACATATATGCTTAAGAAGATATTTGCCAATTCCTAAAATGTTTTTTAAATGCAGCACAATTTAATAAGCATTATCATTGCATATGCAGTGGTATTAGTTTGGTGGTTACAGTGGTGTACATTGGGAGTGAATGATATATATGTGAGTATATGTTTTTAGATACTTGGGTACATAGGTCAGGAACCTCAGTTAAGTCCAGATTCCCACATATTTGTACAAATATGTTTAAACATATAAGCAAATTGGGCGAACTCCGGAAGCTAGTGGAGGACAGGGAGGCCTGGCGTGCTGTGGTCCATGGGGTCGTGAAGAGTCGGACACGACTTAGCGACTGAACAGCAACAACAATACACATATTTGTTGATGATACTGATGTAGAATGTACGGATAGCAATTGTGTTTGCCCAATAAATTCTACAGCTTCCCTCAAGTTTGTATGCTTGGAGGAGTTACTGTGCAAAAAATAAGTACAAGCAGAAATACCTAGCTGCACATGTGCAGCTCCTACCTTGCTTGTGATGAAATCTTTCTGAATCAGGGCCTAAAATAAATTTTCCTGGTTTGGAGCACATTGATTATCACTGTTGTTTATGTGAAGGGCAGCTCAATCCTATCTAATCCTATCTATTGCCGATGCAGCCACACCACCAGAATGTGTGCTGCATCCTGCAGGAGAGGCTATATCAGAGGTCTCTGAACATTATTTCCCTTATCCAGGGGTAAGCCTCTGCTGCTGGAATGGGTATACCTGGATTTGTGCAAGTGATTATCTGGTACAAGGCCAGATGAACCTGAAAAGGCAGATTAAGGCCTGGAAGGGGAATAAGCATTGCTGCCTGCTGATATAGCTCCCTTCCAGGCCTCATTCCACCTGGTCTTCTCCCTGTTCTGCAGGGACTGCTGGTGGGCCCTGCTCACTGCTTTTGATGGCAGCCCAGCTCTAATATGGTGTGTTGCCTTTCATGACAGCCATAAAGGACCTTACACTGTTGGAATACTAGCTCTGGTAGCATCAGGCCCGCATAGGATTGTGGCCTAAATTAGACAAGAGAATAATAGATTTGCTATCCCATATATGGACAGTGATGAGCATGTTATCCTCATCACTGGAGATGGACAATATCTATATTCTTGGGGGCCACTTGATTCTCTGGACAGAGGTGAAACGTGTTTTGTCTTTCAACTCAAACCTTTTACAGTTGCTCAAATACTAGAATGAACGGCTTCAGGTATTATATCATATAAATATTCTAAATAATAATGTAATACTTTTCAACTCAAACAGTTCATAAAGCAGGGAATAGAGAAAAAATTTCTTTACTTCTTTCCTATCTCAAAAGGGCTCATAGTCTTTTAAAAAGAGACACAAAGGTGATGCCAGAAAACAGTGAGCAATAGGAATACTACGTTGGGATGAACAGAGACAGTTTTCTTCTATAAATATCTTTTCTGCCTGACCCTCCTTTCTCCATTAGTTGCCTTGGGGAATTTGTGGTTGTATTTCGTTTTATTTGTTACTAGTTTGTCCTTACCCAGCGTTGCCCGGGTATTTATTTATCCCAAGCTTCTATTAGACAGGAAAAGGAATGAATTGTATCTATAGTGTAAAATCTTTTACAAATTCACTATAATATTAATTTAACTCAAAACTTGATTATAAACAGTTTTAGTTTCACCTCCAGGAGCAAGAATAAATAAATTCTTGGGCGGACCCACCCTTACGCAGGCAACATAAAGTTGTCCGTGGGAGAAACAAGGCGATCTCAAATCCACTCTGCAGTACTTAATAGACTGCCCCTGTGATTTGTTCATCATGATCGAGAATGCAAGTCTCACTGGAAATTGCAATCTCTTAAAGTTAAAAGGGAGATCCGTCGGAATGAGTGTTATCCATGGGATAAAAACTGTTTTACCCTCTCCCTGTCTTGTTAAGATAGTCGCTTCAATTACATTACCCAGCATCTTCTTGGCACACAGCCTTGTGCCATTGAAAAGTTTTGGTGGGTTGAGGTTCCGTAGTAAAATAATTGGAGATCCCACTGTAAGTAAAAGACGATGTGGTGGCATTCCAGCCGGATCAAGTGAGTGTAGGAAGTCTGATGGGAAATTGACAACCTCATAGGCATCTACTACAGTATCAATAGACTTGTATTCAGTGACTACACCTGGTAACATGGCAAGTATTTGATTGGAGTCCAAGACCGGGGCATAATGATTTCTAAAAATTTCTAGAAGGTTCTACAAAGTTAATAATAATAATACCGGTATTTATATACTGCCTTTCTTGGTCATTAGATTGCTCCTTTGACTTTAATTCAAGGCGGTTTACATAGGCAGGCTTTTCTAACCCCGAAGGGTTTTACAAATCACAAACAGGTTCTATCTTTCAAGAACTACTACATTCAATGCAACTTTCATAGTCCAGTCTTTCTTTCCGGCTGCACGATCGCCTTCCCGCTGGCTGATAAACGGCTTCTTTGCTCTCACCAAAGAAACAGCTGACCCAGCACAACCCCTCTCTCACAGGCAGCCAGAGACAGCTCAGCTCAGATCTTATCAGCCGCATTCTTCAAGGTCTGCCGCTCACGGAAACTTCCAGTGTTCTCAAACTGGCAACTATACTTGGGCTTAAATGTCATTGGGATTGTCACCCATTAGCTTAGCGACCCCCGAAAACTATGGATTCGACACTAATGTCGGTCATTTTGGACATTTTATTTTTCACCCCTTCTCATCCCCCATGCTGTTGGGGGCTGAACTTGGACTTAAATGGCATCGGGAGTGTCACCACTCATCTCAACTACCCCGAAAACTATGGATTTGACACTAATGTCGGCCGTTTTCTATTATTTTTACAGCTCACCCCTTTCCCACCCCCACTCCTAGGGGTGCTAGGGGTGTCTTACACCCACAGTATTTGTTTCCAGAGTGTAAGGCATATGTGTACCAAGTTTGGCGTAAATTGCTCCAGGCATTCCAGCTTAGCGACCCCGAAAACTATGAATTCGACACTGTCAGTCATTTTGGACATTTTATTTTGCACCCCTTCTCACCCCCAATGCCGATGGGGGCCGAACATGGACTCAAACGGCATCGGGAGCGTCACCGTTCATCTCAGTGACCCCAGAAACTATGGATTCGACACTAATATCGGCCGTTTTTGATCATTTTTACATGGCACCCCCTTCGCATCCCCATCCCTAGGGGTGCTAGGGGTGTCTTATCCCGGCAGTATTTCTTTCCAGATCGCAAGGCATATGTGTACCAAGTTTGGTGTAAATCGCTCCAGGCATTCCAGCAGATCATTTTGGACATTTTATTTTGCACCCCTTCTCACCCCCCATGCTGATGGGGGCAAAACATGGAGTCAAACGGTATCGGGAGCATGACCGTTCATCTTGGCATCCCTGGAAACTATGGATTCAACACTAATATCGGCCATTTTCGATCATTTTTACATGGCATCCCCTTCGCACTCCCATCCCTAGGGGTGCTAGGGGTGTCTTACCCCCGCAGTATTTCTTTCCAGATTGCAAGGCATATGTGTACCAAGTTTGATGTAAATTGCTCTAGGCATTCCAGAGCTATGCTGGAATGAACACACACACACAATTTTATATATATAATTTTTTTTATGGTTACTGTGTTTTATATTTCATTTCTATTTTGGCATTTTGCTTCTTTTTTCTTTATGTTGTATACCTCCTTTTATTTGGAGGGCAAGGTGGGATATAAATTATGTAAAAATAAGAGAACTGCCACTTTAAAAGATCCCTCTTTGTCCAGTTTACAGGGGTTGATACAGGGAGTGCGATCATTAGATACAAAATCCAAAGAGATTGGCTATCACATTGAAGAGTGAAGTCCGTCTCTCAGTTTTTGATAACACATTTCATTTTCTGAGTGAAACCTTGCATAACATTTTTACTTCATCTTGGATAAGATATCGAAGGGACAGATGAAATTGCTTCGAGATCAATCCAGGCAGGACCAGCCCATTCACAAGACCAGGTTACATCAGCAGCAGATTGCAAGGGCCCAAGGGGCTGGAGGATTCAGGGTGCCTTTCATCCCTGATCTGCTGCCACCTCTGCTTCCTCCCTTCAACCAGCTGCCAATGCAAACTGCAACGATCTGCTTCCTGTTCACTTGAGTGAGACAGCATCTGGGTTGCATCGCCCCTGAATCCAGATCCCTGTTGGCTATTTGCATATTTCTACTGTATAATTCTCTTTCCTTCTTGACCTAAAGTTTGGATAAAAAAATTGGTTATTTATTGCTCCTTTGACATATACTGTATTCTGCTGGTGACAAGCATGCGATTGTCAGATTGAATAAGCTCTTTTGTCTTAAGTAATGTTTGGCCAGCTCTGCGGCTAACATAAAGCTGTGTTTCTGTCTTGTCAGGTGATAGTCTTTTACTGTAGTGTTCAAACATTTTTGAAGCAGTGAATGTTTTCCTTAAGATAGCATCCTGAAATGGTTTCCCAAATGGTTAGTCTCCCCAATGTGTCCTATTAGCATGGATGAGAATCTTATTCCGTACTATTTCATTCATGGTTCATGTAGGAACAAAAGTGATATTAACATTAATGTGTTTTTCTAATAAGTTAAATGTTAAGTGTTTCTTAACAAAGACTTTTATGTAATTTGGAAACTTGTTCGGGGTGATTTGTTTTGTGTTTACAGTTTTCTACCTAGCTGGTATAGAAGAACAAGCAATAATTAGGGAATCATTTTAATATGAATGCCTAAATAAGTCAACCCTACATTTGGATGATGGGGGGGGGGCATGTGATGGCTACATTTTATTTGCTTATGTTCTGATTAAAAGGCCCAGATGATGGAGTTGGATTTTTTTTTTTTTTGTAAGGCACTTGCTTCAGAAAATTACGGCTTTGGCATTCTGTGTTGTTTACATTTTGTTAACGATTTGATTCAGATGATTTGATAGCCACATTCTTTAAAAAAATATTCATCTGCTGAATTGGTAGCTGAGTGAAATAAGATAAAATTAAATATAATTTGTTTGGGAATTCAGCCAGATTTACAGCTTCAGAAATGACATCAGAGTACCATTTGGCTGATTTCTGACCGTGTTGCTAAGGATTTTATGTCCCATAATCGTGTGCCACCCAACTGTTAATTCTGCCCTTTGGCACTGAAGGACAGAAACAGCAAGCAGAACCCATGTAGTATTTCCGTATAAATTATGTGCTGTAGAAGATCAAGATGGAGGCTTAGGGTGCAGTCCTAAGCATGTCTACTAGAAGTAAGCCCCACTGAATTCAGTTGTACTTATTCCCAGGAAAGTATGTATGTGTAGGATTGCAGTTTTAGTGTATTTTGCATTTCACAGCAAGAAATATCCTCTGCAAGAATGAACATTTCATTTCGACATATTTTTGTTCTCTTGATCTAAAACATTTCTGCTTATAGCTTCCAGTCAATGTTAATGATGATGTGGAAAATACAGTACACAAAAATGCAGTAATAATTACACTTCTCAGATTTTAAAAACAGAACAATCCTTTAAGTTGACTGTCACTCAAAGATTCAACATACTGGTTTCAGCAAATAGAATTGTGTGTTCTGGCTACATTTGAATTGAAAACATATTTAATATGTTTTTATATACAAGAACAAGAATATACACAAGAACTGAAAAAAGAATATACACAATTCTTTATATACAAGAATTGAAAAATCCAATTTAAATTAGGCTAACTTGAAAAAATTATTGTTGAATTTTATCCACCCCCTGTTCCCTTATTTATATCAGTATAAGAGCTTATGTCAGTGCCCACTGTAAAGCCTTCTGCTTTTTTATGGGCTAAGAAATAAAGTTCAGCTTCATGAAATGGGCAGTTTATTTTCAGGATCTGCACAAACCAAATAGAAGCACTATTAAATAGTCATAATCCTTAAGGAGTATAATGTAGTATCTCAATAGTTTTGTATTGTATTACAGTTATTGCAACTATTTGTCCAGTAGGAGGCGTAGTGTAACTGCAAGAGCTTCCTAGACACAGAGTAAAGCCATTATCATAACATTGTTTATTTCCTATGCTGGCCACTGTCAGAAAATTGTCATTTATTTCATATCTGACAAGCTATAATGTTTGGAAAGCATGAATACACATTATGTGTGTGATGTGCTTGGCCAACACACATCCAAAATGCTGAGATTAGGTCTACACGTATTTTGTATTTTTAATTGTAGAAGAATCACAATCATTTGTATAGTGCTTTCTGAGCACACAAAGCACCTCATATACATTATCCAGATGCAATCCTTAACAATAATCCTGCAAGGGTAAGTATTATCATCCTCATATCGCAGCCAGAGAGCTGAGGTTAGCTGGAGCCTAAGAGGAGTGTCTGGTCTAAAGCCACCTAGTGAGTCCATTGCAGACATGAGGTTTGAACCAGGAAAGCTCAAGTAGGACTGCAAGTGTTGTAATGAGAAGCAATTGAGGATGATCTGAATGATTATATTAGTCTCACACTTCATTTGCTAGTGAGTCACTGATCTTCAGGTTGCCTCAGTTTCCCTTTGTGGAATTCTGCACTTCATCTCACTCAGGGTTCTCAGTCTAGGCCAGTGGTTCTTAAACTTTTTAGCATCGTGACCACTTCTTAGAATGGCACTTGTTTAGGACCCACTGGAAATGATGTCATAGCTGAAAGTGACACCATTAAGCAGAAAGTGCCATCATTGTGATGTAATTGAATGACACTCTTGAAATGCAAATTGGCTTTCTTGGACTGCAGCAATTGTACAATCATGAAACATCTCTGACAGAAAGCAAGATTAGGACAAAATATTATGCAAAAGCACTGAACTAAAAACAATTAAACAAAACACCCTCACTTGAAAATTCAAAGTGTTAACACTCTCAAAAGTTACATAGTAAGGTCTACAGCTTCTAAGATGGCTGCTCCCATGTGACGCACCTGACATCAGGTCACAACCCACCAAGTAAGTCCTGACCCACTGTTTGAGAAACAGTGGTCTAGGCCATTCCTTTCCCATTTGGCCCCCCAGTTTCCCCAGTTTCAAGGCTCCGCTGCGTGTTCTGCACAAAGTTTCACACGTCAGGTGCCAGAGAATGCGGATTTCAGAGTGAAAGGCATGGGGCAGATGGAATCTTTGATTAGAGGAATGTCTCCTTATAGCTATAGTATTTTAAAGACTTTTGTTGAGACAAGCATTTGGTTTGCCTTCTGTTCGATTTTTTATGTTTTTGTTTGGCTTTGCTTTCTATTTTTATTCTTGATACGATTTTATTGCAGTTCTTGTATTGATTTCAATATTGTGAGCTACTTTAAGTGCTCATGCTGGAATGGGAATGGAGTTAAAATAACCCTAAGTACATATAAAATATATATTTTCTTAGGAAACTGGCTTTCAGCCACAGGTGGGTGTTGATTTGTAAATTGTGCCCTATTGTTGGGATTTTCTATTTCCACCAATCTTTAGCATAACTGAATTCCATCCTTCTAGAAGTGGGAGGCCAAGTGTATTGTTTTCATGGATACCTAGTCCAACAAAGTATGTGCCAAAATGAGAGTAAGAAACATTCCCGAGTGATTTTGGCCTAAGCACCCCATCCTCTACTATGGGAGGACAATATTGTTTCCCCACCTCCAGCCAGACAAACTTAAAATTGTTTGCACATCTGTGTATAGTGGGTTTTGTAAAGCTACTGCTTCTTTGTACACTTCAGTAGGTACCTACTTTTGGATGGACAAATCTAGAAGAACTCTGTGGCTGGAAGTACAATTTGCAGTTCGAAAGCACCTAAAAAATGCAAGTAGATAAATAGGGACCACTTTGGTGGGAAGGTAACGGCGTTCCATGCGCTACGGCGTAGAATCATGCTGGCCACCATGATCGGACAAAAACGCCGGCTCACAGGCTTTGAAACGGAGATGAGCACCGCCCTCTACAGTCGGTCACGACTAGACCATTCGGTCGTGGGGAAACCTTTACCTTTACCTTTACCTTTTACATATTCAGAAAGTGTTATACAGAAGCAGGAGATATGTACTGTGCTGAAAATGTTAACCTTGCTTTAATTGTACTTACTATAGCTAAATAGTTTGCCTCAGTTACAGTTTTGGGGATCCATGTTGTTGACGTAAGCAAAAACTGAACATCTTTTTCTGTTTCCCTTCATTTATAGGATCACTTTGTTTTTAGACATGAACTTGCCCTGATAAGACTATCTACCTTCATGGGATTAATAATGCTAGTTGGAATTAGTGGACTGTTTTATACTCAGTTAATTGGCATATTCAATGTAAGTATTTTGCTCTTTGCTTTGAAACAACCTTCCTCATGTGTATTATTATTGAAATGCTTAGAAGTAGAAGAATGAAAAAGCCCAGAAAACTCTTGTCAGTTTATACAGAGAGCTTTCAGAAACTTCACAGCATGAAAAACCCCTCCTCTGGTATAGTTACTATAGCCTATGCAGGGCTTGAGCTTGCTCAGTTCCTTCTATTCCTTCCTGAATTTGATACCTAAATTCTGTTTCAACAGTTATCGTCAATTGCTAGAATCACAGAAGCTGGCCAACTTTTGATTTCTTTAGACATTTTTTTCCTCTTCCCTGGATTGAGAATGAGAGCTAACACTAGAAAACAATGTAAAAATTCAGGATTGTAACATCACTGCAATTGAGCAGTAATAGCATATCCTTCTCTTCAAATAAAAAGGAGCAGAAATGATAATTCCTCCTTTCCAGTCAATGAGATATGGTTATTATTTTCTACATCTTGTTGCCCTAAGCATTCTGGGAAGCTTACTAGAAGCTCAGAGGACTTTTCTGGTGTTTCAAAAAATATTTACTGGCTCTACATGGGGCTGCCTCTGAAGATGGTCTGGAAACTGCAATCAGTGTAGAGTGCAGCTGCCTGTGTGTGCTCGCTGGGGCTCTCGTCTGTTCAACTTGGGCCATTGCTTCAACTGCTGCACTGGCTGCTGGTTCGTTTCCAAGCCCAATTCAGAGTGCTAGTTTTGACTTTTAAAGCCTTTACAGCTTGGGACCAGGGTATTTGAGGGACCACCTCCTTCATCTAATCCTACCTGTACTCTTAGGTCATCTGAGAGGGCACTTCTGATTGAGCCACCACCAGGCAAGGTGAAGGGGATGGTGGCCAGAAATAGGACCTTCTTGGTGGTGGCTCTGTGGTTGGGCCTTACACTGGGCCAACACTAGTTGTAGCATCGGCGCAATGGCAGCAGCGTTGGTGCGAGAGCGCTGACCAGCACCCTGTTGCCGCTGGGCTAACACTAGCAGTGGCATTGGCCCAGAAGCACAGGCAGTGCGACAGCCTTGCACCAGCTGAGTTCAGCTGCACAGGGACGTTTCTGGGGGGAAGGAGGGCATTTCTGGGCAGGCTGGGAGGCGTGCCGGCCTGGGGAGGGGGTGGTGGAGCTGGGATGTGGCTGTTAGGCCGCATCGAAATGCCTGTCCCCAGGCCGTGTGGCCCCGATTCGGATGGTGCTTGGGTGGTGCTAAACAGGCTGGCACCTACCCTGGGTAAGGGTGTGAATGTGCCCTTGCCCTGTGGAGGCTCCAGCCAGCTCCTAACTAGCGCTGGATACGGCACAGGCATGCTGGCCTGCCCGTCCAGCGAAAGTTAGGATTGTGCCCTGGGACATACTAAATTATGCAAGAGGTGGATACGTAGATGTTCTTTTCCCTTTCTCACAATACCAGCACCAGGGGACAGCCACTAAAATTGAGTGTTGGGAAAGTTAGAACAGATAAAAGAAAATACTTTTTCCCCAGAGGGAAATTAATATGTGAAACTCCTTGCCACAGGTTGTAGTGATGGTGTTTGGCCTGGATGCCTTTAAAAGGGTATGTTGGGATCCTGAAGGAAGTCCTGGAAATTAACAGGCCTGAATGGGCAAAGGCCTAACACTAAGCCGACTCAGGGTGTAAAGTGCTGAGTCATTCAGGCCTAGCAGACCAGCAGTAAAGTGCTGAGTCATTCTGACTCAACTTCAGCCTGGGGATGAGATCATCTGATCTCTGATTGGATGCTGGGAACTATTTAATCAAGACCAGAAACACCTGTGGTTAGTTGCTGGAGATGTAAATGTTGCTGTTGGAAGAGCTTTGCTGTACCTGTTTGCTGTTCTTTGCTGCAAGAAGCCGCCTTCTGAGAATATAGAAGTTCTTGCTACCCTAATCTCTGTTGTCTGAGTGATTCCTTGCCGGAGCTCTGTGATCTTGAAGCCTTTCCAAGCCTCACAGCTGCAAGCTGCTTCTATGCTATCATCAGGGTATTAGACAGATTTCAAAAAGCAAAGTCCATCACAGGTTGCAAGCCATGATGTATATGTGCAACCTATGTGGATATGTTTTAGAAGTAGGCTACCTCAGAATTCCAGATGTGAGGGATGCAGGCATCTTGTTGTCTTATGCGCTCCCTGAGGCATCTAGTGAGGCTACTGTGAGATACAGGAACATAAGACGAGCCCCACTGGATCAGGCCAGTGCTTCAACATCAGGGTGGGCTAGGGTGCAGGTAACAGGTGAACATTAACAGGCCCTAGTCCAGTGATGGTGAACCTTTTGGGCTCAGTGTGTCAAAACTTAGGAAAATGCTTAACTTGACTCTGCTGGTGTGTCAGCTCATCTCCCAAACAAAAGAGAAATGATTCTTTATATTCATTTATTTAAACAAAAAATACAGTCTAATCATATATGATGCTATGTATTATATAAAGAAGTATCAAATAATTACAAAAATGAAAAATGAGTAAAACAAACTCAGTTTTTGTCAGGTATTGGTGAATGCTGGTGTGTCACTCCAAACGTTGTGGTGTGTCAGCTTTGACACGTGTGTCATAGGTTCGCCATCACTGCCCTAGTCCCTTCAGGGCCCCTAGCCTTTAGCTTAGTCAGCCTAAATGTATAATACTGCTCTGACCACAGGCAATCTGAAAATGATAATATGGTGACATTGTGGTCCAAGGGTTGGGTCCAGGATGGGACAGGATATTGGTGGCAGTGCTATTACCTCCAATACCACACCTTCCTGACCTCAATCTGTCCT
Source organism: Lerista edwardsae (assembly GCA_029204185.1). Classification (NCBI taxonomy): domain Eukaryota; kingdom Metazoa; phylum Chordata; class Lepidosauria; order Squamata; family Scincidae; genus Lerista; species Lerista edwardsae. The sequence goes on from JAJKFI010000001.1 coordinate 9,683,587, forward strand.
CCTCCTCACCTTGATCTCTGTCCTTTTCTTTCCCCTCCCTGCCCTCTTCTGCCCACCCTTGTGTTGACTCATCAGCACCTCCAGCTGTTGGTGTAAGACCCAGCTGCTTGCCATGGCAGGAGCCATGTTGCACTGAATGGTGTGTCACATCTTGCGATAGCCATAAGGGGCCTTACGCTGCTGGAAGGCTCATTCCAGCAGCATAAGGCCTTTCTAGGACTGGGGCAAATACATTTACTCCTCATGTTAAAGGAACACACAGCTTGTCAGAAAAAAACAAGGGAAAGGTTTGTTGGAATAAAGCAAGAGGGGAAGCAATGAAGAAGGAAACACAGAAAAGAGTCAACTTCTATACTTGAGATCATGGCAAAGGTTAAAAGAAAGTTAATCAGTTTCTGGCTAAAACTTCTGGCTAGCAATTCTGCTTGCAACACAGTATGATTCAGCATGTAGCCCTCCTCCTACACAAAAAGGTAAAGGTTTCCCCACGACCGAATGGTCTAGTTGAACCAACTGTAGGGGGTGGTGCTCATCTCCGTTTCTAAGCCCAAGAGCCAACGTTTGTCCAAGGAGAAGTTTCCATGGTCATGGGCTGGCATAACTATATGCCCTAGTGCTCGGAACGCCGTTACCTTCCCACCGAAGTGGTACTTATTTATCTGCTTGCATTTTTACGTACTTTCAAACTGCTAGGTTGGCAGGAGCTGGGACAAGCAACGGGAGCTCACTCCATTGCGTGGTCTCAAACTGCCAACCTTCTGGTCAACAAGCTCAGCTCAGCCGTTTAACCTGCAGCGCCACCACGTCCCTCCTGACATAGAGGAGTGTAAATTAGAAATTAATCCTGTCCTTGCAAGAAAGTACCATTCCCTTGAGATGGTGGAGATCTTGCTTCTGACTCCTGCTGCTCAGTGCCTTTTTGACCTTTTTGGGGTAGGCTAGCTCCCCAGGCTCTAACAACAACACCCAAATTTTCCACCTTTAAGTCAGGTGTCCAGACTTGGATAAATGACCAGATATTAAATAGACGCAGTAGGCATCCAGGAGGTTTCTTCTGTCTTTTTGATGATACCAGACAGACTTGCCCCCATCTCGAGGGGGGGCATCAACCTGTTATACATGACACAGAACTCTTGGAAGAATGAAGAAGGTGACAGGTCAATTTCTACGTCAGGGGATTTTAGTCATGGAGAGAATGAGTGCCTGTACATTACACATTTCTTGCACTAGTCATGTTGGTTTGCTCACAAAATTGAGTCAATATTCCAGAATTCTCTAAAGAATCCATATATATCACTACACTGTATGGCTTGTAGTTGGAAGTTTAAGTTTAGTTTAAGGCAATCTGGATGTTTAGGTTAAAATGAATTTATATTATAACTAGCGTTTTGTGACCCGGCGTTGCCCGGGGGCAGAAATTATCCCCAGGCGCTATTGGGAGGAGGAATGAGTGTGTTCTGCAGTGCACCCCCACCTCTGGGGGAGTATGGGGGGCCCTACCCCCATAGTATATCTGTCCAGATCGTAAGGAAGGAGTGTACCACGTGTGGTGCACATCGTTCCAGGCGTTCCAGAGTAATGGTGGAACATACACACAAATATGCAAACCTCCCTCAAAAGCATGACATAGTGAGATCCATATATAGACATATAGAACCCGTCCCTGAAATAAAACAGTATTGATGACCTGGAACCCACAATGCACACTATCACTGTGAAATGAATGAGGAAACAGGGACACCATCAACTAAGAGAGCAACATGAAGGTCCCACTTACTGTGTGCAGGTCCTGTGGCAGGAATCCGCCCTGATGTATGAGAAACAGGCAGAGGTGGCCTGTTAGCTCCCTGGACATAGGCCCCTCTCAGATCTGAGTGGCTGCTGGAATTCTCTGGATCCTGCTCTTTCCACCCTGGCCCACTCAGGCAACACTGGCACAGCTGTGTAGTTAACAGTATTGATGACCCAGACCCCAAAATGCACACTATCACTGTGAAAGGAATGAGGAAACAGGGACACCAGCAACTAAGAGAGCAATAGGAAGGTCCCACTTACTGTCTGCAGGTCCTGTGGCAGCATAGGCCTGACGTATGAGAAACAGGCAGAGGTGGCCTGTGAGCTCCCTGGACATAGGCCCCTCTCAGATCCGACTGGCTGCTGGAACTCTGTGGATCCTGCTCTTTCCTCCCTGGCCCATTCAGGCCACGCAGGCGAAGCACTTTATATTAGTTTCACTTTCTGTTCTGCTCAGTTTCAGCTGAGCTGCTGCAGAATCGTCTGTGACCACAGGGTGGCAGCAGACCTGTAGCCCCATGCAATCCCCTTGGTTCCTGACGATCCGGCCCCCTCCCTGAAAAACGGGGGGCTGTAGGGGGGTCTGACCCCCGCAGTGATTCCTTCCAGGCTGCAAGGAACGTGTGTGCCAAGTTTCGTGGCCGTGGGTCAAGGCACGGAGACGTGTATAAGGAACATACATACATACATACCCACATACACACACACAAACGTCCATTTTTATATATATAGATTTAAGGAGAAGATTCATTATTTCTATTTAAGATTGAAGTTCAGAATTTTACAGGGATGTTACACCGATAGAATATTTCAAAACAAAAGTCAGGCAGTAGCTCTTCCCTGGCTGTAGTTTATATTTCTTATTATTTTAATAGTAAAAGTAGTCTTTTTTTCTATCTTTCTTTTTTTATTATTATAGACTACTAATATAGATTAATAAATGAATTTTGATGGATATATTTGCTTTGAATACTATATGAGGCTTGGCTTGCTAGTAGCTTATTATTAATAATTTTTCAAGAAATGTATTGTAGTTAAAATATATTTTACCTTAGTGATGTAATTTCTCCATAACCTTTTGTGTATACCTTGTGTTACCCCTCCCCTTCCTCTTCGTACAAATGTTTTCCCTTCCCCATTACTGTATAGTAGAAAAATAAAATTATCATGGGAAAAAAATGCCAGAATTCTCTAAAGAATCCATATATATATATATATATATATATATATGTCACTACACTGTATGGCTTGTAGTTGGAAATAGTTGGAAAGCACTCTATATGTCTTGTTTCTCCCTTATGAATAATACATTGTTTACAACTCCACACAATATATACATTCTACAAATAGGTGCTATTTTTCAATATCTATGGGCCATGGTAACAGTCTACCACTGGCACAGCAACAGTACACAGAAGAGTCCCTATAGACCCAAGAGTGTTCTGGTCTCCTTCTGTCTACACATGCAAAAAGACAAGGGGGATTTTATACCCGCAATATCCATATCCAACCATCCTTTTGTTTCCATATAGCTGTAGTCTCTTTCCATTTTGTGTCTCAGTTTGCTTAAAGGGCCCTGGTAGAAAGAAGGGGAGAAAAGGAGAAGGCACAGCAAGGGGGCAAAAGCTGTAAGGGCTGAACTAAATATACAACGTGTTGGCTTTCAAGCCTGTTGCATGCTTCTTTGCAGATATAAGACGCAAACCCTCTAGCCCTTGGTACTAGTTACTTGTGCTGTGTGTGGAAGAGTAGGGGTCTTTTGAAACTATAGGAATCATGGACAAGCAAGTGTTACACATACAGTGGTTTTAATTATGCCCATTAAATTTCAATGAATTACTGGAAATATATTAAATTTGTAAAGGAGAACATCTATTTTCCATCCAGAGGGTTTAAGTTCATATTTATAGATGTTCATGATGCTGTAAAATGTTCCTGGCACTTGTAAACAAACTTATAGGAACCTGAGACTGTATGTTATCGAACCTAGATGACGGTTTTTTATCAGTGTACAATTGAATGACATGTTATTCCATAAACCAGTCTTATTTCTTTGAAAGGCTAACCTCTTAATAAACATGAAGAAAATGAATCAAGGGGTTTAGTACAGCCTGTCTTTGTCGGAGCTCTTCTTCCATTGAAGCCATCCTTCCATAAGAGCCTTCAGAACTTATCCGGATCATTACACTGTTCACCACATCTAAAGAGAAAAAATTCTTCAGTCAGATTTTAGCGCTTTTTCCAGCCTCTGCCATATGCTCATATACTGGGCTCACTACAAATTCAGTGTTTGCCTGCTTTCATCTATTATTCTCTTTGGGACTATGAAGCACATTACTAGTCCAAGATCTGTCTTTGAAGAAACAGAGTGGTGGACCAAAGCTGCACCACAAAAGGTATATCTTATATGATTCTCAGAGCTGTTGATCAGCACAGATGCCATTTCTTGGCCCAGAACCTTCGGAATATTTTGGAAGTTAGGTTAGACAGCTTCTTTTTAAAACTCAAGGGTATATTCTGTGCTACACATTCTTTTTCTTCCCATAATACAACATTTCACAGTGCAAATCAAAGGTAGGGCAGAGCTTCTTTTCCCCCTTTCAAGAAGACCACCTGACTATGGAGAGGGCCATTCATCTCTGGGCGACACTGTAGCTTTGCCATCTTGTAGACAAGATGAATACTATTTCATCATAGATTATCTCAAGGTCTTCTTCACCTACTTGTGACTTCAGTACTTCTTGTTGTTGACCTTTGCAAAACATTAGGCACCTTAGATTCATAACACTGGATGCTATCTAGAAATGACCAGAAAGAGATCTTTCTGTTCATTGAAGTAACTCCATTTCCTTTATCCTAAGGACAGTCAACAAAATACACCAGATACAACATTAACACTGATTGCATCTGTTTGGCCATATTAAGAGCCAAGCAGTAGATCAGGATAAGTATGTCTCTTAAGAAGGTCCACCTTTCACATTCTTGGTCAATCCATTGGAGCAAATACCTTATAATTTCACTTAATGGTACTGTTGATAATCAAGCTAATCACTTGCTTTCTGTCTTTGTTTGCCACAATTGCAAGTATGCTTCAATCACACCTTCCTTAACATCTAAAATGACAAAAGACTGTTAGTCTGGGGTACAGTAGCTCCAAACCCAGGTCAACTCTTTTGTAGGGTTGATTCTTTTACACTTGAAAGAATCAAACTTTCACGATCTTTACACTCCTTATAAGAAGTTTTCTGCTTTACATTCTGGTAATGCATTTATCAAATAATGTAGAAACTATTGTCACACTAAGAAACTACTTCTTTGGACCTCAAGATGGTTCTGGCAGCACTCCAGTAGCTATTGACTGCCTGGGCCTTTCCTTGCTAAAATAACAATTCCCTTTACCTGCATATGCCAAACTTCACACTGAAGGGACAGGCTGGGACATCCCCAGCTGTCATCTCATAGCTGTGAGAAACTTCCAAATAGAGTTATTTACTTCTGATCTTAGGGTCCGGTGACTTAAAATAACTGTTACTAAAGTGATAATTTCCTAGCATGACAATTCTTATTCTAAGCACATCTGCCTATGGTCCCATCACTCATCCATGTATGTTTGTTCTGTTTGAATAGGAATATGTAACTTCAATATACCATGTGTTACGGACACATCTTCCTTCCTGCACTCTAGCAATCTTATCTGTCTGAGGGATATTAGTATTACAAAATATAATTAAAATCATAAATCATGTTAGAATGTGCTTTGCATAGCATACCTCTTAAAGAAAATAAAGATCACACTAATGTAAGGTCTTAGTATTTGACTTGTCAGTAGTTTTGGATAATAAAATTATTTGGAAACAGTATGTTTTCTTACCAAACTCTGTATGGGTCTTTGTGTGGTTGGACTGTGTCTGGAGCATTTGACCATTTCTCTCTCTGTACAAATGGAAAATCCAGCTTTCCAATGGCTGCTGGAAGGTAACAGGATAATCACTTAAGCAGTGATCCTCTGATGTCATTGTGGGAGGCCAGTAAAAGCGGATTATCTGTGACCCAGATAAAATAATTAGAAATTACTTGGACACTTACAAATAACTGATCTACTAATCTCATTTCCAAAGTTAAAAAAGGTCTGTCTCTCAACATAACACTACCAGATGTTTCAGCTGAACTGCATCCTTTGAAGAGACTAATCTGAAGCCTAATTTTAAGGATTACCTTTGATTGTTTTTTGTTTAAAATTCTAAACAGGATGCATTTTCATTTTTCCATATGCTCCTGCAAATGATTAACTTTAAAAGTTAAAAGGATTTTTAAAAAGAATTTTAGCTCAGACCTCAACATGTCATACAATGAAGAACACAAATATAAATATGTCATTATGCAGGTAGCATATTTTGCTTTTTGTACTGTTTACAATGTAACTTGTATGTCTCCATCTGCTGAAATATTTCTGGATATAGTCTCATAGTTTTGTTTAATAGGTATTTTACAATATTCTCAACTGAGTGTGCATTGACATTAGTAATATGATTTTTGTTACCAGGGTTTGCTGTTAATTAAATGTTTCAGCAGTATACAGTAGTATGATGGTACTGTTGAATGTAAATACTGAACAGTTAGGTGGGGTGATTTGTTTATAATGCTTTGAGAAGGAAAAGAATAACATAATCAGCGGGGGTTGAAGATCATACACATATAAATTGTGAATTCAACATTCCTGTTAAGTTCTTGCTCTTACTTGATATGATGCTACATATAAAATCCTTTTTTATATTGTGTAATAGATTTACATGCCTTCTGAGGATAGGGGAGATTGGTCATTTTGTTGTGAATTTTATTTTTTAATTTGGAGCACAATTGGTTAAAAATTGTCTTTATCAACCAATCAGAAGCAAAATAAAAAAAACCAAAAATATTCTAATGTTCCCATTTTGTTCTGCATTCAGATCTTCCCTGATGGCAATGACCTCTCCCTTGATTTTGGAGAGAAGGCAAATTTAGCACGTGCAAAGTTTCATGCCTCCACTGTAATTAATGAGACACAGAGGAGCTTGGTGTGTCCATCAAATTGTCCACAAAGCATACAATTCCAGAGTTTATTGTTTTTAGGGTAGTTGGCAAATTCTCTTCAGGTTACCATCATAAAGTATGTTATGCATATAGTACTGCCATTTTTAACTGCATGCAGTGGCAGACCTGAGGGGAGGGCAAGGGGTGCAAATGACCCAGGCGCTGAACTGGGGGAAGGCAGCAACGAAGCCTGCCCGTGCCTGGCTGCCCCCCCGCCACTGAGTCAGCGTGAAGTCGTTCCAGGAAGCAGTTTCAGCGGCGTAAGGAGGAGGAGTGGCCGGCCCTTTTGGAGCCCGCCTGGTCGCTCAGTTGTTGGAGCAACCAGGCACTCTCCGAAGGGCCACCCAAAGGTCACTCTGTGAAGTGGCCATGAAGCCGCTTGTCAGAGCAGCTGGCATGCTCTGAAGGACCACCCGCTGCTTCTCAGGCAGGCGGTGGCACCTGTTGGGGGACACGGCCCTGGAAGTGTGCCCCCACAGGCTGACCCCCCCAGGATCACCCCTAATTACATGTGAGAATTGCAGTCCTAATAGACTTGTCCTCAAAAAGCTCAATTCATTCTATTTAATTATACTTCACAAATTTAATACGTTTGAGCAGAATTCTTAATTAGTCCGTTTCTGTTCTCTTTGAATGGTATTCTCTTTGACAGTATGTTGTAATATGGCATTAAATATGAATAGCAAAATAATACAAACATTAATTTTAAAATATTAAGAAAGCAATTGTAAAATGCGTGACTCAGATTAAAATTTCTTTTATGATTTCTAGCTAGATGATGTGAAGAATATCAGTTTTAAATCTCACAAACTGATTCTGTAATTTGTAACTGGAAAAAATAATGCCAAGCCTAATTCCCTGCTCTGTAATATATATCATTTTCTTATAACAATAGATCACAAACTGATACAGCTGTAATGTAAAACGATTTTCATCTCAACAAATAAGAGTCTTATTATAATTAAGCAAAATATTTTAATCATATGTTTAATCAGATAATCTATTAAATGCTGTTTTGATTAGTTTTTAATAATGAGGGCTTTACTTTTTTTCAAATATGCTAGAAATGTAATCAAAGGCAGTATTAATCCTTGTAATTAAGTTTTAGCAGAGGAACAATCAGGATCAGGATAGCATGTCAGTGTTCTTCTAAGACAAACATTGCCTGCACCTGCATATATTAAAATACATAATAATTATGCCATCTATGTTTGTTTTTTGGTGGGACTTTGATATCAGATGGTCCTTTATCAGTATTGGAGGTATAAAGACCATCTTGTCTTTGACACTTATCCTGGTCCTGTTTCAGCCCAGAGAATCTGTGCTGAAATTCAGTTAATTACTCATTGAATGAACGCAAGACATGCTGTTGTTGTGAAGGCTAGGTGTTTTAATAAACTCTGTTGACAACTTAAATCATCCTAGGCCTAAGTGGAATTTGAATGGTCTATTCGGTAAGTGGGGAACTATTCTAAAACCTGATCAAGGGCCAGCATTACTCTACATGTGTAACATGGCCTGGTCAATGTGCCCCCAACTCTTCCCATTTTTAAATAGCAGCTGGGAGGGATGGGCAGATGGACTGTGAGTGAAACTGCAGCAGTGGGTTGGGAAGTTTTAAGACTTCTTAGTACTGGACACTTGGTATGGTTCCACTGCTGATTAACATACCACCACCACTTAAAAAAAAAATTCATTCCACTGAAAGCCAATGAATGTTATTTCTCCTCTCTTTATAGTAGGTGTGAAGGGAATGCAGTTGGTAGTGAAACCACAACAGGGCAAACTCCTAAAGCCTCCCTGTAACCCCCCTCCGCCATTGTTTCATTTTTTTTAAAAATCTACTGGGTCAACATGCACCATGATGCTTAAAATATGCCCTTTGAGTAAAACAGTACTTGGTTTCTCAGAGGAGATATACTTAAGAATTACCTACAAGAATTCCAAATATCACCCCAGTTTAGACATAGTCTGTATTGTCGGCCCAATCTTGATATTTTTTTTAATGCACATGGGAGTTTTTTAAAATTTAGATAGATAGACAAAAAGACAGTAATTTATATTTGAGAGCAAAATAAGAGCAAAGGTACTAATGTACTACTTATGTTATTCTCATAGCTTGATTAAGAGAATTTTTTTAATTCTGTTCAGTAGAATCCATAGAAGTCTAGATTCTGCAAAGCTTATCTATTAATTAAGAACAGCCAAAGCCACACCTGCCGTCATGCACATAGTTTCTATAACATAAGTATAAACTGTTGCCATTTTAGGAAGCTTAACCATGTAATCCTATGAATGTCTACTCAGAAGGAAGTCCCATGTGGTGAATGGGATTGACAGCCCAATTTTAAGGGCTCTAGTGCTTTTTATCCAGCTATACGGCCCTCAGAATTGGGCCTTAACTCCCTGGAAAGGCTGAAATTCTACGCACAAGCGCTTGGAAGTAAGTTCCATTGAATGTATTGGGTCTTACATTTGAGTAGACAAGTACAGAATTGCACTGTAAGTATTCCAGACCCATAGTGTATTAAGTGCAGTATGAATTGTTTCTGGACTACATTTTATTCAATTTGCATGTTATGTCTTTTTTTAAAAAATGGAGAAAGAAAAGTGGTAAAAATAAAAGACCTCTGCTGTCCTAGAAGTATTTTGAATTTAAACATCTGCGCATCTAGATTAAAGCTGTGATTAAAAACAAAAATCTTGATCTTAATTATGTCAGTGTATACCAGCAATATTGTCACAGCGTTGTATGTCATTGTACTGATGTAACAGGGCTTCTCACCGTGGGGCATGGTTAAAATCCAGTTACTTCGACGATTCTGTCAAAACGTCTTCCTTCTAGGATTTACTTTTTAAATGGTTTCAAGCTTGTAGCTCCCCTCCAATTCTTATCCAGCTAATCAACATCGTCTTTTGCATTGTCCAGAATGTAGTGTTGTAACTGTGGGCGCAATCCTAAATTAAATTAGGCTGGCATAAACTAAGCCAGCAAAGTTTGGCCGGCCCAAGGGCCACCGTAAAGTATGTTTGGACCACTGTCGGAGTCAGAGAGGCCAGCCCACAGATGTGAGCCATTCTCCCTGACTCCAGGAGTAGTCCAAACATACTTTATGGTGGCCCTTGTGCCAGCCAAACTTTGCTGGCTTAGTTTATGCTGGCCTAACTCCAGTTTAGGAGTGCGCTCTGTGTCTTAAGAAGGCTGAATTGCAGGATTGCTATTTTCTAGCTCAGTGGCTCCCAACCTTTTTAGCACCAGGATCCCCTTTCTAGGTATGACAGTCTGTCGGCACCCCCTTAAGACCTAGGGCCAGAAGTGACATCATGAAGGAGAAAATGGTTTTTGATAAATCACACTTTTTAAATAAACCACTTTAATTAACAAAAAATTAGTTCTTTTTCAAGAAAAAATTTTTTTTTGTATTTTTGTTACTTATTCATGTTTATATACTGCAGCTGGGGAGCGAAGTCTCAGAAGTCCAGATCTCCCGCTCAGAGCGCAATCCTAAACTGGAGTTAGGCCAGCAGAAACTAAGCCAGCAAAGTTTGGCCGGCACAAGGGCCACCATAAAGTGCGTTTGGACCATGCCTGGTGTCAGGGAGGATGGGGCACGTCTGTGTGCTGGCCTCTCTGACTTCAAGAGTGGTCCAAACATACTTTATGGTGGCCCTTGTGCTGGCCAAACTTTGCTGGCTTAGTTTATGCTGGCCTAACTCCGTTTAGGATTGTGCCCTCAGTCTAACAGCCGCTGTGTGGGGAAAGGGCTGGATTGGAGGGTAGGAGGAGGAAGTGTGGAGGAAGAGGGGGAGACTGGACAGCTGTGGAGGCCAGTATTATTATGTCTCCATACTGCAGCTGAGAGCGGAGACTCAGAGGGAGCAGCATGACAGAGGTTGCCTAGTAATTTTATGGAAGAGACCAGATTTAACAGGGGAAGTTGTTTATAATCTAGAACAGTGTTATTCCCACTTGGTGGGTCACGACCTGATGCCAGGTGGGTCGCAGAAAGCTGGGAGCAGCCATCTTGGAAACTGCAGACCTTACTCTTTTGTGAGTGTTGACAGTTTGAATTTTTTTAATTTTGTTTTTAGTTCACCATTTTTCATCGTATTTTGTCCTAATCTTGCTTTCTGTCAGGGATGTGCCATGGTTGTGCAATTGCTGCAGTCCAAGAATGCCAGTTTGCATTCCAGGAGTGTCATTTGATTGTTACAATGACAGCACTTCCGGCCTGATGATGTCACTTCCTGCCACAACATCACTTCCAGGTTTATGCATAACTTCCGGTGGCTCCTGACTCAAATGCCATTCTAAAAATGGCACTTTTTAGAATGTGCCACTTTTTAGAATGAAGTGGGTCCCGGTTTAAAAAGTTTGAATACCACTGGTCTAGAAAAACTGGCTGCCTTAGAGATGTCAACCTATTGTCAGCGTCAACCTATTTACAAGACGGTGGTGCCCAGCTATCTGTGGCCCCCCTGAAAATCGGTTCATGACCCCCTTTGGTCATGACTCTCAGGTTGGGAACCAGTGTTTTAGCATAATTGAAAATTGAATTTCTTCGTTAACACAACATAGGCCTTCTATGCTTCCTTATTTTGTGGATTCATCAAGTTAATTTTATTCTTTGTTGTGAACTCTAAATCCTTCTTGTTGACAATTCCTCATTGTTCACTTATGGACTTTTCCCTGTATGAAATACTTTTCATTAGTCCTTATCATGGTTTGAAATGTTTCCAACTGTCCAGCTCTTTCATTTTAGTTCACTTCTACTGTTCAGCGATTTTTAGTCTCTTCTAGTTTGCATCATAGGCAGTTTTGGAACAACCATTAATCAAACAACGCTGAGCTGATTTCGACCCTTGCAGACAGTTGCTGGATTGGCCCTTGCAACCTGGCAATGAATTGTATTGTTACCCATACAGTACAGCTATTAAACCAACTGTGTATCCATCAAATAGAAGTTTCTGTCAGTACAGCATTCTCAGCCACACTTATGAGTCAATCATATGAGACTATTTCAGAAGTGTTGCACAGTTGTTACCAATTGTATGCTAGCAAATCAATTACTTCATCTTGTACAACTCTTGGCACAGTTTTATCTAACCACTCCCAGTATTCTAGAATCTACTTTTTTAAAAAGAATGCAGACTGTGCTTTCATTATTATTCCAGCTCAGTTTATTACTTGTGGAAGATGTATTTCCGCCATGCCACTTCAAGCTGTGATCTCCTCAAATGTACTGGGCTAAGCAGGGTCATTTTAGGTCGGTATTTAAATACAAGGCTACTAGAGAAAGCTTAAACACCACAGGAAATATTATTGGCGATTCAGAAAGCGAAACATTTCTTTGAGCTGGCAGTGAATCAATCAATACTGTGAAAGGCTGTCATGCTGTTGGATATCTGGGATGTGAGATAGATCTAAATAGAAGATAGGTCCATCTGTATCTTTTTAACTTGGGTCCTTCTTACAGTAGCAGAGATAAACATCTGCTGCTGTAGCTGTCATTCCTTAAATGTAGTACATTTAAGGAAATGTAGTACATTTCCAGAGAGAGAGAGAGAGAGAGAGAGAGAGAGAGAGAGAGAACTGATTTGATACTGCACAGTTGGAAAAAACTAATCTTTTCGGCTGGCCTCCAAATAGCCCCATGCATAAGCAGAAGACACACAGTAGGGACTTGCCAATTTCTCACCACCACCACCCCTTGCACTGTAACAGACCTATGCGGGAGAGTCCTCCAATTCATGAGCAGCTTTTAAGAGGGGGCATAATGTCTACAGTGCAAAGGGAGACCAGAAAACTTCCAGTTCATGTATAATGTTTCATATGTAGCTGTTTCGCTGTCATTTTTAAAAAGATTTGTTACTGAAAATTTGTTACCAACCTAATAACAAACCAAGTTAGCAAACAGTTTGGTATCAAACTATGGGTTTATCTTATTGCAATTTATTATAATTTGAGTTTAAAATATTTTTTTAGAGATGCTAATTTTTGATTTCTTGACTGATGTAAGTCAAAGGAATTGTTGAAATGCTATTAGGTGTGTATTTCTTTATTTGAATAAGCAACATTATTGTTTCTCCAGGACTCCAGCAGGACCATGGTACAATAATTTCCAGAAAAGATGTGTGCAAATTGTATGTTAGTTAGCCACTAATATACTGTACTTCTGCACTTTTTGGTATTATAGTGTCCTACATAAAAGGTTGAAGTTTGTTTTGGCTGCAGTCTTTGGTAGCCACATGTACAGGCAGGGGAGACGTTCATGTCCTGGTGGAGGTGTTTTGAATTTTTTTTCTTATGGCTGGACGAACAAGTCATATTGAAATGGAAAAGCAATCTGCTCAAGGGTAGGCTGCACTAAAAAACTTGCAAAATATCTCTAAAATGCAATTTGTCTTATGGAAAATAAATTTGTGTTAACTCTAGTTGCATTTTAAACATTATTATTTATAAATATGTCATATAACATTAAAAAACATATACAATTAGACTTTATTCAGTAGTATGTATGCTATATGCAAGTTTGTTTGGCTGTGTGCATTTTCATATATAGAAAGGATATATATTCTATATATATAAAGATTCTATATATATAGTCTCATATATAGAAAGGATTTTACATCATTAGACTCTTTAAGATTTTATTTTTTTCCATCACAGGACACTACAAGTATAGAAAAGCTGGCAAACTGTTGTGAGGAAATGTAAGTATCTCTCTGCCTGGGGTTCCTAAAAGCTTAATGGAATTAAAATACTAAATAATATGACATGACAGTGAAAGTGCTAATGAAAGCTGTGCATGACTTTTTTCTTTGCGGTGACTAACACAGTCTTTTCATGCAAAATAGCAACAGATTATTCTTTCCTATCTAATGCCATTGCAATGATATTTTCCAAGCAAAGACCAGAAAGATTTGCTGTCCTGTTTTGTTGGCAAACACTATGTTGACCGTGAGGATCATCTTAGTTTTAAGACTGTCTTCAGTTGATACAGATGCAGTTCGTGCTTTTCATAGTTAAGTCTCAGCTGCATGCCATAGTGAAAGAAAAGCTGAGCTCGTGGTAGCTGGGATGCAATTCATCAGAGTCGAGTAATGGATCCCCAGCCAACCTGTATTGTTCTAGTTGACTGAAGTGCACCATGGGAGTGCTGTCTTTCACTAATAATGCTGTCGTCTGTAGATCGAGACCCCGAAAGCCATGGCAGCAGACCTTCTCAGAAGTTTTTGGCACTCGTTGGAAGATCCTGTGGCTTATTCCTTTCAGGCAGAGACAACCACTGCGAATTCCCTACCACTTTGCCAATCATGTCTAAACAGATGGATGGTGGGCACAGATGGGTCCTCCATGCTGGAAGTGCGTTGCAGGTTTTGTGATAATAGAACTATGACAGTCCTCAAGTCAATTAAAATCTACCCAGCAATCTTAGACGTCACAATGTGCCCCAGGCTTTATTTTAATAATAATGATCTTGATTCTGTTGTGGGATTAATGTACATTTCACTGTTTACTTTTAAAGTGTACTTACTTTTAAATTAGCTTTCCAGAGGAATTACTTTAGTATTTGACACAAAATGCAATGATTGATATACAAACGTTACAAAATTTTGTTTTGATACTGGAAAATATTATTACATGTTTTAGTAGAAACACTGACATTTGCACAGATGACTTGTCTTGTCTGCCTTGAATTTCTAAATTCTTTTTTAAATCAATACAACTTACTGTCTGTGCAGAGACCCTTTTTCTGAAAATCACAATGCCACCTCCTTCTATGTATGATGCATGATATCGAGCAGCTCATCATTCAAAAAAGGTGGCATAGTAATAATGGGGTTTTTTTTAAAGAAAGGGCAGTTTTGTGTCTTATGTCCTCAGTTTTATAAAATATGTTTTATTCTTACGTAAAACAAGAACAACCACCCTAACCCACTGTTAGAGTACGTGGAAAGAAAGAAAATGTATTGCTGTAAACAGTTTCTTTCCTGTACTTTGTAATGCAATAATTGAATTATAGCCCTATGTGGTAGATGTATATTAGAAATGCATATTTTTAGAAAAGGTGGGCTACTATCCAGCCAAAGTTGCTCACTTTTTAAATCCCATTGATTTCAGCGGGAGGGTTGTACCTGCTTAAATCGTTTTCTTTAAAGTCAGTGAAACAGTTAGCACAATCCTATGCATGTACATTCAGAAGCAAGAAATATTACAGTCAATGGAATTTACTTACCACATAAATGTATAAAGCATTGCAGCCTTAAAAGTGGTTAACTTTGGTTGGATTGTGCCAATAGGTTTCACTAATCACAATAATATATCTGGTATAAATATAAAAAATAATGTGTTGTCTCTAATTGTTTTGTATAGTCACTGCTAGAAATATTTAGAATTTCAAGTGTTTATATATTGGGCAATATATGTGGGAGATATTTTTAAATAGTAATATAGTAAGTATGGATGTTAGACATAAGCATTAGCTACTATGTCAAAGACTGTTCTTTAATAAATTCAGTAGGTTATGCAGTTGAGATGAAGCTGACATGCTTATCTGATTTAAGAATACAGCTGGTCCAAATGGTGAATTGACAGCCCAGTCCTATGCAGGCTGCCTGTGCCACGGTACAGTGGTGCTGAAATGGCTGCTGCTGTATACCGCAAAGCCAAAGAGTCAGCCAGAGGTCTCCTCGGGATAAGGGAACATCAGTTCCCTTACCCCTTGTTGGGCCCAGCAGCCCCTGTGGGTCTACTCAAGTTTGCGTCATTCTGCCAGCGCCTTTCCCCTCCCAGCCGCCACAACATGCCTTACAGCATGTTTCCAACTACCGTTGCCAGGGCAGCATGCAATAGGATTGGGCCCTGAGTCATCTATGGATGATTCTTCTGATTCAAGATATATGTCAGTAATATATAATTGTGTCTCCTTCAGACATTTTAGCAACTGAATTCACTATTAAAAGGAGACTTGCTTTTCCAAAGACTTGTTCAAATTGAAAACCAATAGCATATGATCTGTTCTGTGAGTGAGAACTGCAGCTTATAGAATTAGGTGGTAGTGTTGCAAACAACGCTGTGTTGTTTGCAATGTGTTGTTCCAATGGCACTGTGCTGTGACCCCAGTTTTACAGCTGGCATGGAAGCAGCTATCTATGCTGCTGTACTGTTGCTTTTCTCCTATCCTTGCCACTTCTCCAGAAACAGCGCTTCACTGAGAAACAGCGCTACCACTGATCAAAAAGTGAAGGAACTTGCCACAGTTTTGTTTGAAGTCTTTGTGTTTACAAGAGCTGCAAGTGCTGTCCATGAGAGGCCAGTAGTTCTTGAGGAGGGAGAATTGGTGGCTCGTAAGATAAAGCCAGATAAAGATAAATTATTTTGAGATTGACACATAGTAGATCTGCATTTAGGCTCTTAAGTTAAACACACTACTCGCAAGGGCAAAGCACTTCCTTAGGTAGTATTGCACATAGTTGGTGGCACTTACAAAAGATGTAACAAGCTATCTGTGGCCCATGTTTTGCTAATGTGCAAATTATGTAAGGGCCAAACTACATGTTATATACCATGGCCCAATGTGTTTTCTTTTAACAATATTACTGGGTGTGCCCAAAACGGAGTGAAACTGCATCAGGAAAGTAGGGGGCTTTTTGAACCCACTGCAGTCTCCTTCCCAATTGCCACAACAGCATCATTACCCATGTGTACTGTTTAATTAGCAAAGAATTTTCCACTGGCATGCAACAGAAGGGGCTTTTTTTTTCTTAATTAAAATAACATATGGAAGGGCTATGATTGGGGCTGGAACCATGACAGGCACAAAGTGTTAGAGCCTTCCTACTCCCCTGCTGTAGTTTCACCCAATTTTTGGGTGTCCCCCCAGCACTACTGTGAAAAAGGAAAACACACACACACACGGCCATATCACAGATTTCACATAACATATACTGTGGCCCAAAGGTGGCACATAGAGTAACTGCACATGCAGATTCATGGAGTATCCACAGAGGTAGGTACTTTGTCAATTACAGCATCAGTTTTAAATCATGCATTTGTTACAATGGTACATGCCATTGTGCTTATTTTCTGATGAAGCCAAATTATAAATATCAGGCTTCCTGATAATTGCCTTATAACACAGAATCACAGAATGTGGATGCTCGGAGTCCTTGTTAGAAGTTAGTCTGTCATCCTGTCTTTACCCTTTACAAAAATAGAACCAGTTAATCCTAAAGTATAGTATATCTGAAGATGGCTATATACACTTCAGTTATGGCTATTAAATACTTATAGTAAGCACATGTCGTTATAGTATATAGCAGGCAATGGTCAGTGCTTTGCTCAGACCTACTTACAATTTTCCACCCTTACCCTAAACATTTATGTTGGCAGGTTTGTTTGCATAACCATAATAATTACTGTGAGCCAGTAATTTACGTCATGTTTTGCAATGGAGTTCTGGCTCAAGCATCATTTTTTTTCATCATATTCTTATGTACTTGGTATAACATTGAGAAAATCAGCCATTTAGGAAACATTAAATTAAAAAATTGTGGAATTTCCCCATGTAATTTGTTTAGGCAAAGAGATGAGAGTGATAGAAACCATTAGGATTCTTGGACCTAATTAGTATATAAGTTTAGTTGCTGTTGAGAATGCAGTTCTTGTTTTACTTTTTTCGCTAGGGTCATTAGAGCTGGCTGCTTTAACTTCATGCAACACATTTTTTTAATTAGTTGAACAGCTGCTATATGGAGAAATGCTAATCACTAATATTTATTTTAAAAACCAGATTCAGAGAAAGATGGCACTTGAAGCTAAACACTTATCACACTGACTGTTTACTATTTTCTCATACTCTTTGATGCTGAAAATGTGAGCAAAGATGACAAGTACAAGTCTTCCACAAAATCTAAATAGAAGGTAATTTTGAATGTACTACTTGAACAAGCTCAGTGCTGCCAAAAACTGTGGCATACTGTAAGAACTGGAGAGAACCTTCCTTCTCTTGTTCTCAAAGTGCCCTCTGTTGGTTGATTTGTATAATGACATTGGCACAGCACCAATGAGTAAAAGTTTTGTTCTCACTTCAGAAAACAAGATTCTGAATCTCTTAATGCGTCGTTTTTTCATACGTGAATATTAATAGTTGTGTCAGGAAAAAGTGCTTGTATGACATTGTATGAGTGATGCAGCAAGTGTCACATTACCTGGCTGAGGCCCAAATCTTAACCAACTTTCCAACACTGACCTAGCTGTGCCAATGGGACATGTGCTGCATCCTGCAGCTGGTGGGGAAGTCACAGAGACCTCCTCAAGATAAGGGAATGTTTGTTCCATTACCTCAGGGCTGCATTGCCCTTATATTACCCCGGTGCTGGAAGGTGCCCTTAGTTTCTATTTGTTACTGATATATTACCAAACACACTAAATGGCAAAAGTTAAATAAAATGTGATAGCATCTAAAAAAAGTGTATTTTAACTGCTTTGTGCTCATCTTCACCTCACATAGAATGTACACTGAGATTGTCAGTATAAAGGAAGTGGGAAGAGTAATGCTGTGATATTACTACCTTTTTTCTATTGATAAATATTCCTAGGGATTATTTTCATAGTTACTAAATCACAGCTTTAAACCCTAGGAAATGCATTTTGTGGTGGATTTGAAAGATAACATTAGGATAATAAAATAAGAGATTAGTTAGAACTAAATGTGTTTTAAATATGACTGGGGCAGCTGCTTCGTTTTCTCTCCTATTTTGCATCTGTGCAGTTTGCTTTTAATCCCTTAATTTTTGGATGACTGAATTGAGGTACTTTAAAATGGCACGGTGTTGTTCACTGAATGCTGTGCATTAACCATTGAAAACAAGGTAGCTTTTTGGAAAAGGCTGTCATTTGGCACTGAAAATCATTAATTATATATCTATTCCAGGAAAAATTAGTATTTATCTTTATTATAGGAGTAATGTAATATTATTATTCTGTCACCAAAGTAACGGCTACAGGGTAATGACCAACACTATCACTTTCTTGATATATTCTCTCATTGTACTTTTTAAAAAGATCTTCTGTTTTTGTAGTGACTTATTGGACCATGATGCTTATGCAGTGAGTCTATCCCTCTGCCATTTTCTATGTACGCTAGGCCCGCCACTGTCCAAATCTGTACTATGTGAAAGTCATGACTTCTTTGTTTAATGAGTTTGACCTTTGCACTCTGCTTCCAGAAGTTGGCACTGCCAGATCATCAAGGCCAATTAGTGACTGAAGAGAACCCAGGAAGGCCTTCTTCAGTTTTATGGGCAGCTGCCTGGTAAGGGTGGAGTGGAGTGGGCAGACTTGTCACCAGCGTCACCAGCAACTACAGTGGGCATAATTATAGGGTTGGGCTACACTGTTTGCTGGGTTTCTGAGAACTAGCATACTAGTGTGCTCCATCATCCACAAGCCTGGCAAATGAATTAGGCCTGCATACTCCTCTGTGCTGGAAGCTGGGCAAAACTGCCCTCCCACAAGGACCATAGCCTAATAGTCAGGCATGCAGCTCTGCATATCCTTTTCTGCACTCTGGGTAGCCTGTATGAGAGACAAGTGGTAAGGCTGTAAGTGTGTATTGCATGTGTGTGTTGGATCAGGATACAGGTATAGGACTATTGTAGTATTGCTCCCAGCTGGCTTGCCCAAGAGCCTCACATGTTGGCTTCTGCAGGTGCTGGACAATCCCATTGTAATCCTGTGATAACATTACCATGTCAGCATGATCAATAGCAAACAGCTACCCTCCTCCCCAATTTTTCAGGGATCTGAGCAGGAAATGTAGTATAATATACATTTGATTATGATTCAGTGTACATATGCCAGCAAAATTCAGAAGAAAGTGTTATGACTGGAATAGTATGATAGGGAAGAGATGCAAAAATAGCTGAACTTTTTGTATTAGTAAGAAAAAGTTTTTTTCTTTAAATAACCAACACCACGGGCTACATAGAAATTTATACATACAAGGGGCCCATGTTATCCATGGGTCTGACGTCCGCGGATGCGAGACTGATCAGTCTGGCCCTGCCCCCAGGCTCTCCTAGCCCGACTGGAGCACAGCTCTGGTTGAGTATGGCGCCATTCTGAAATCTGCAGAGGCCATGTGCGTCTATCCGCAGCCTCTGCAGGCTTCAGAACACCTGCAGTCAGTTTTGGCCCACCCCCAAAAAACTGCAGATTTGAATATCCTCAGTTTTCCTTTTCTGCAGGGATTCCTGGAATGGAACCCCACTGTATATAACTGGAAATTGCATCCCAGTCTTGAAAGTTGTAATGCTCTGAGCTTAGTGACAAGAGTCCTGATAATCTAAACCACTCAGCTACAGTTTATCTACAGGTCATCATTCCCATACACATTTCTACCACCTGATAGGTATCTCACTAATAAACTCAAAATTTCACACTGAGTTTCACGGTAGGATGGTTTGTTTATATTAGTTTGAGTGCTTTATACTATAGCATGCAGAGCTTTCGTAAAATAGGATTTGTCATATCAAAGTCTGTTAAATATATTTACGTATTTGTATCTTGTAAGCCTGGTTGGATTTTAATATATATTTTGAAGATTGTCTTGAATTAATCTAAGGATTGATGTATAAGTACTACACCATTGCTACTGATGAAGAGAAAGGTGGGCAGAGTCAGATAGTTCTACTCTGTTTTGCAGAACATCCTACCCTCAGAGTTGTGACTGATGGTGTTTTGAATAGCCTCAGTGGTTTAAGATCAAGTCCTAGATCATGCACAGCAGCAGAAAAAGTTGGGTCATGAGATAGCAAAACCTTAATGTAATGAAACCTATTGTGGATCACTAATTTTACAAGATTGATCCAGTTCAGCCATGGGCATTGGATAGGCAGTCTGATCCTGTGCACATTTCCTTTGGAGTATGTTCCATAGTGCTCAATGGTGCTTGTTCCCCAGTAAGTATATAACTGACTTAGGATCCAATCAAGTTTTTAGAAAATCAACTTTTTTTGATCCCATCAACTCGCAGGTAATTCACCTTGGTGGCTAGGGTATATTTTCCCCTTAGTCCACATAACACCTGAGCCTGCTCTATGGGGTTGCTCAGTTCTATACCATCTATGGTGAAAATCTGAGTAGCTGGTTCAGGGCTCTGAGGCTTAGGAGGGTGATTCCGCCTCCGGCATGTGGTTCCGCCACCAATCCTGCACCCTCCAGGCCCGATCCTCCCTCTGTTTCAGCCTCCCCTGGACTACAAGTCAATTTACATAATAGAAATGCTATTTATTGTACTTGAAAAGGTTTTTTAAAAATCAAGTTTTTGATTCCATCAACTCACAGGGTAATTCACCAAATTTTACTTACACTTAACAAGATTTAAGAAATAAATTAAAATAATAAATTGGTTACTAGAAGAAAATACCTATGAAAAGGCAAGGTGCATTTGGCAGTATAATTAGTAATGACATTGATATTGTAAATTACATATGGCTAAATTTTGTTTCTTCTATAATATGTAGATTTAGATAACCCCCCCCCAACAAGGAAAATTTTTAGTATTAGTAAAGCAAATAAATTGTTCTTGCATTTGAGATTTGCAATTCTTCCGTTGCTGAGGATCAGCAAAGGCTTGCATATGAAGACATCATGCAAGCAAGATATGCTTTATTTAAATTATTAATTTTAAAACATTTCATGGCTCAAAATAAATACATTATGGTTTAGTGAATACTATTTGATAATGATGAAATGCAACATTAAAACTATTTTAGTTCCACATATTTAAATTAATTTACCAATCTGATTAAATGCAACATTTAGACATGAAAATGATTTCAGAGTTCTACTTTTGTACCGAAAATGTAGCCATGAATAGAATGCAGCAAATTTGGAATTGATATCCTATTAATGCTAACATACTGTTATGGCTGTGCACTATAGATCAGAGTATTATATGTGTTTTGTGTATCTTATCTAAATTGTAGTACAGACTGAAAATAGACTTCATAATCCATGCTAGGAGTAACACAAAGCCTCTCTAAAGATAAAAACACTAGTACAACAAAGCCAAACAGTTTGAGTGTAGTCCAGCTTCATTAAAATCAATGGGAATTCTGGCCATCATCTTAAACGGCATGTGAACTCTGGCTTTAAGCCTTTAGGGCTTAAAGACAGGTTACTTGGTTTGTACAGGTTATTTAAACTTCTAAGTAATCTTGTTAGGACTGCAAGCTTGTGCATACTTGTTTGGGAGTAAGTCCCATTGACTTTAGGAAGACTCACTTCCCTGACAAATATGCACAGGATTGGAATATAATTTGTGCAAAGGTTGCAGGTAGCCATATTGGTCAATTAAAAACAACCCCAGAATACCAGCAGGGTAAAAACTTTAACCAAAATGTCACAAAATAGCGAGCAAATGCCCTGGTTCCCCAGAACTCTTTTTCAGACTTGATGTTAAGTAAAGAAAATGAGAAGGAAAGGGAGGAGAAAAAATTTGATACGAAAGTCTGTAGTTTGTAATCTTTATAAGACTTAATAGCACTATCCGAAATATGAAGTGAGTCTGTTCTAATTCAGTGGGGCTTATTCCCCAGGAAATGTGCATATGATTGAAGCCTTAATAAAGTTGAAATATGAAGTTAGAGAGCAAACAGGTTTCAGATTAGCAGTGGCTGTCAGGCTGCTATGGGCTCATCCTTGGTTTTTGTCTTGTTTTGCACATTTTTCAAGCATTAGAGCCATGATATGTTCTTTGAAAATGAGAGGTGCGTTCTACTGCATTTGTCTATTATTATAGGGCAAAGAAATTGTGTGCTGTATATACCTTTTAAAAGTGAAAAATTGGACACATAATTTCCCCTAATAACTTGGGGGGACCAATGGGTTTAAAGTAGGATATTTGACATCAATAAATCTGCCTCAAGTTGCTTATATCCTATAATAGTGAGGGCAAAATCTGTTATCTAGCAGGACAAATCCAAAACTTAAATAGAATTTCCAGACAGCAACATTTGAAAAGATTGTGTGATAGTATTAATAGTTCTTTGTTCATGTAATATTTCTAACAGCATCTGCTTCTGAACTGGTAGATCAAGGCACAGATCTTGGAAAATATCTGAAGGTGAAAGATCTGAACCTTGTTTACGAAGAGTGGTCACAACCTCTCCTGGGTTATAGCTTCTCTTCTTCTTATCTGTGCTTGAATCTACTTCCCTTAACCATGAATCTGAGAAACATGCATGACAACACTTGCAACTTAATGACTTAGTACTGGCTGTGTTTCAGCTTGGAAAAGTAATGTGTAAAGGTATTTTCAGGTGATATTTTCTTCTATAATGACTGCAGATATGTGGTAACCCAAAACTATGAGTGACCACTTTGATTGCTTTATCATAGTTGCTCTTGTAGCCCTGATAAATCATTGCACAATACCTGGAGCAACTTCTAGCAAACAGCGGAACATCCTCCTGCAACAAATGCCTTCAGCTATAACTTGGAATTGCTCTTACATTGACAATGCAGTTCCATAAGGCCCAGATAATTTACGCCTAGTTCACTCCCATTAATTCTTCATAGTCGTAACTGTATAACCATTGGGTTGGATCAAGAGTTTTTACTTAGTGAGCTGAATGAGCTTCGGCACACTAAAGTCCTTCCATGAGTGCAGCTCCCTTTCTGGTCATGGTATAAGAACTCTGAATCTAACTCATTAGCAGGCTGTAATGTGTTAAGATGTTTAGAGGGTTGTTATTGTGATAGCTGCATGTTGGGGTTGGTTAGGCTCAGTACTTCCTTAATATACTTGGTGGCTTTTTCCTTCTCTGTTGTCATATTAAAGATGTTATAGGGTTGGTCTGCCGAACAACTTCCACCCTAAGTGCCACCATAAGCTGTATTCTGTTGTGGCACATATGAAATATTGTAATGAGATGTTTACCATTTTACAGCATGTTTAATCTGAGTGTCATCTTCCTTGTTTCTTTTCCTTCCATTGTACCTAGGCTGCTTATAAACCACACTGTTAAATTGTTTACATTTGGCCTTGAGAAGATGTATAATGCTTGTATTTAACAAAGGGTGATTGGAACTTGATGTGTTATATGATTGAGAGATGTGAATGTATAAGTATCACCAAATCAGGGGAAACTTGCTGTGCTCTACTGTATAGTAATATCTCAAAATAACGTGTGTGCTTTATAAACAATATTTTTGTATTTATGTTGATATTTTGTTCATGTAATATTTCTGATTTCCTTTTATAAATTGTTTGGCAATTTTTTTTACTTCTATTAACAGGTATTGTGTCCTGTATTTTTTTAATCTTATTTTTAAATAAATATAAACATTTGTATGTTCCTTCTTTCCTTTAAAAACCAGTGTACTGTATGGGAAAAAATGCTAATATTCCTTATCTGACTATTAGAGGATCATGATAACATTGAATCACTTGAAGCAATGGTTAAAATGTCAACCTTGAAGAGCCACATCTAGAACAAACATGTTGTTAATTATATAATTTTTAAAAAATAAATATTGGCATCAAACATAGCTGTGGTAACATTTACAAACAATGATGATGAAATAAATGCAGTCACAAAGGAGCAGGGTACTGTCATTCCAGTTTTTGTCATGACAAGAGTTTTCCTGGGTCTAATAGTTGCTTCACTCAAAGTGATTTTTGTTCATAAATATTGCTTCCCAAGGATGTATGGCTGACTATTGGTAAAGCACAATCCTAGGCATATGTACTCAGAAGGAAATCCTATTGGGTTCCATGGGACCTACTCCCAAGTAAATGAGTACAAGACTGCAGACCCAGAGACTAAATACTGGGTTCCATGGTCCTATCTAGCCAAAGCAGATAGCACATTCTGGAATTCCATGTGTAATATTCTCTGCATGTATTATCATGTGTAATGGCGGCAGACAGGGCTTCCCTGAAGTGGAATTATATCATGGTACACAGAATCTCCTACATAAAAGAAGCGTCAATGTGATGTCTTTTGCATGAACCAGAGATACTGTTGCCACTTTTACATTGTTCCTTAGCTGTATGAATGCATGCATTTTCTTTTGCCAGTGTTAATTGTCTAAAAGTTTTCTCTACAAATATGCTATGTCCAATTATCTGCCTTCAGCATACCTTCTTTATAGATCTGTGTCAGCTTGTCTTTTTTTTTCATATATTCAGCAGTGCTTGGAAGTGAAACATGCATTTTGAGAAGCTGCCAGGTAGTACAGATGAACAAATGCATGCTAACGCTGCTGTAGGCTGACCAATTACCCATATGAGCAACAATTATATTAGCGTGCAAGGGCAATTGGAGGGAAAATTGGACCCTCTGGACATCCAGCTGAGTAAACAGGCTCGAGGAAGGATGGAGGATGTGCTAGTTTGACTAAAATACGGCTAAGCTAATTTAAAAAAAACAACCTGAACTTATAAGAGACAGTAAATGCTTTGTCCACTGTATTAAAAACATTTTTGTTTAGCTTTCCTTTTTTCAAACTTCTCCTTTGCTAAAAGTAGTTTGGGATCAACCGTGGCTCTGATTTAAAGGACCCCTTATAGATCCTGTACACACTCCTTACATCAGTGGTTCCCAACTGTGGGATGCAAGCAGTAATGGGATCTGGGGATTGACTACAGGAACGCTGGGTGGGACTTACGCGTGACTGGCAGCCCGCCCGTTTCGTTCCTTCAGCTGCCTGCCGGCCACGCAGGCTTCTCCTGGGGAGCGCGCCCCACCGCTGCTCGTCCGATCACCCGGCGCGCCCCACCGTCCCCCCCCCAGCAAGCCGGCACCCCTCCGAGGCCAGGGCGGGTGGTGGGCCGAACGGATGGGCAGCCAATGACACGTGAGTCCCACCGAAGTCCCGCCCAGCGTACCTGTAGTCAATCCCCAGATCCCATTACTGGATGCGAGCCAATTTCAGGTGGGTTGCAAAGCATCTACAGCAGCCATATTGAAAATATGGGAAGATGGGATGCTGGAAAGAGGGAGGGCTGTGTAGTTGTGTTGCTTGTGTCAAGGTTGTACATCGGCATTTTTCTTTGTGATTCACTTTGCTATTGGAAAATGGCTGAGAACCCAACTTATTGCTGCTTTTTAGGAAAGCAGAAGGTTCTGGAGTCACAATGATGGCACTTCCAGCCATGACAACACTTCTGGTGGTGTTCTGCCAAATTCCCTGCTGGGCCTCCCTAAGGGCCCCAATGCCCACACTAGGCTAACTAGTTTCCACTTCAGAGCTGCCTCAGAGATAGGCAAGAGGAGGGGGTTCAGTCACCCACTGGGCCTCCTCTCTTCCAGCAGCTTTGATTGGGATCACAGGCTGGCCAGCCTCCTCCAGACTGCCCTTATCACTGGCTTAGCTCCAAACTACCCTAACACCAACAAACCCTGCCACCAAACAATAGGCAGTCAGCTTGCCCAAGCCACAACTGCCTCCTCCACTTGGTGGCTCCAGGGGCATGGCAGACATACAACAATTCTCAATGGTTATTCCCCACAATAACCTTACCTTATCCAGTCCATCAATCAGTCCTGCAGGCAGGCAGTCCAACAATCTGTCCATCCAGCACCTTCCCAGGTGCCCTCCTCCAGCATCTTCCCAGGTCCTGCCTCCAATTTTATACTGAGGCCAGCCAATTGGTGTCTGTTGTTGGGCAGGCTTTACCATCAGCCACACCCATCTGCACCTGTGCTAACCTCCCTTCAGAGCAGGAGCCCTTATCAGCCTGCAGCGGTGTTCCTGCTGCAGGAGTTCTGGGATTAACCCCATAATCCCTGGTTTACCTGGATAAGGGGCCATTGCTGATACCATTCCCTATCTCCTTGGGGTATCTCCTGCCTTTTCCAATATTGTTGTTGTTGTTCAGTTGCTAAGTCATGTCTGACTCTTCACGACCCCATGGACCACAGCATGCCAGGCCTCCCTGTCCTCCACTAGCTTCCGGAGTTCACCCAATTTCATGTTCATCGCTTCGGTGACACTATCTAACCATCTCATCCTCTGCCGCCCCCTTCTCCTTTTGCCTTCAATCTTTCCCAGCATGAGGGTCTTTTCTAAAGAGTCCTCTCTTCTCATGAGGTGGCCAAAGTATTGGAGCTTCAGCTTCAGGATTTGTCCTTCCAGGGAGCAATCAGGCTTGACTTCCTGGAGGATTGACCTATTGGATCTCCTTGCAGTCCAGGGGACTCTCAAGAGTCTTTTCCAACACCATAATTCAAAAGCATCTATTCTTTGGCGCTCTGTCTTTCTTATGGTCCAGCTCTCACAGCCATACATTGCTACTGGGAAAACCATCGCTTTGACTTTTATATGCGAACCTTGGTTGGCAGGGTGATGTCTTGGCTTTTTATTAAGTTGTCTAGGTTCGCCATACTTTTCCTCCCAAGAAGTAAATGTCTATCTAGCACAGGAAGGCAGGAAGGAAGAACTTCCTGTATATAGCAGACGCTCCAGCTGCTGGAGAAAGGAGTCTCAGGGCTGGAGGACGTCAGCTTGGAACAGAGGGAATCAATCCCCCAGCGGGGGCCCCTTCTTCCAGCGACAAGCCCGCATCCAGTCGCACTAAGGATGCTCCTCAGCGGGAGGGGGGTTGCGGTCTCCTTGTTGTGGGCGATTCTATAGTTAGGAATATAGAGAGGGGCATCTGCGACGGATGTGTGGACCGCACGGTGACTTGCCTGCCTGGTGCGAAGGTTGCGGACATCACGTCTCGTCTAGATAGGCTGGTTAGGAGTGCTGGGGAGGAGGTAGCGGTCGTGGTGCATGTTGGCACCAATGATGTGGGGAAATGTAGCCGGGAAGTCCTGGAAGCCAAATTTAGGTTGCTAGGCAGGACGCTGAAGGCCAGGACCCCCAAGGTAGCGTTCTCAGAAGTGCTACCCGTTCCACGTGCAGGGCCAGCTAGGCAGGCAGAGCTCAGGGGTCTCAATGCGTGGATGAGACGGTGGTGTCGGGACGAGGGGTTTAGATTCGTTAGGCACTGGGGGACATTCTGGGACAAGCCAGGCCTGTACAAGAGGGACGGGCTTCACTTGAACCAAAATGGAACCAGGCTGCTGGCGCTTAATATTAAAAAGGTGGCAGAGCAGCTTTTAAACTGATCCCTGGGGGAAAGCCGACAGGAGCCGAGTGGCGTCCGGTTCGGAACTCCTCATCCCTACGGGAAGAGGAGGGTGGAGGAGTACCAAAGAGTAATGGAGGAGTAGGAAATAGAACTTCTAAGCTGAGTGTAAGTTACGGTTTGTCCAGTAAAAAGAGAGGAGGGGAAAAGGGATCAAAAAACAGTCCCTCTTTAGACAACCCCGTATATAGGTGTTATTATGCGAATGCTCGAAGTCTCTGAGCAAAGATGGGGGAACTGGAATGTTTGGTGGCTAGGGAAAAGATTGATATAGTAGGCATAACGGAAACCTGGTGGAATGCAGAGAACCAGTGGGATACTGTAATCCCAGGCTATAAACTCTATAGGAGGGAAAGGGAAGGGCGTGTTGGCGGAGGGGTGGCCATCTATATCAAAGAAGGGATAGAATCCAGCAGAGTAGAAACTGAAGGTGGGCCGGACTCCACCATGGAGTCACTGTGGGTTAAACTGCCGGGCCGTAAGAGCAATGTAATAGTGGGGGTGTGCTATCGTCCTCCCGATCAAAAACTTGAAGGTGATCTTGAAATGAGGAAACAAATCAGAACAGTGACCAAGAGAGGCAGGATTGTAATCATGGGGGATTTCAATTATCCTCATATTGACTGGGTCAACTGCTGCTCTGGTCAAGAAAGAGAGACCGGATTCCTTGACGTGCTAAATGACTGTGCCTTAGAGCAACTAGTCATGGAGCCGACCAGAGGACAGGCAACTCTGGATTTAATATTGTGTGGTACTCGGGACCTAGTTAGGGATGTAAGTGTTACTGAGCCATTGGGGAACAGTGACCATGCTGCGATTGGTTTTGCCATGCATGTCCAGGAAAGAGTGCAGAGCAAATCTGACACAAGAACCCTTGACTTTCGAAGGGCAGATTTCCCTCAGATGAGGAGACTAGTTAGACAGAAATTGAAAGGGAAGGTAAAAAGAGTCCAATCCCTGCAGGCTGCGTGGAGGCTGTTTAAAAAAACAGTAGTAGAGGCCCAGCGGAAGTGTATACCGCAAAGAAAGAAGGGTTCGACAAGGTCCAGGAGGGTGCCTGCATGGCTGACAAACAAAGTTAGAGAAGCTGTAAAGAGCAAAGAAGCTTCCTTCAGTAAATGGAAGTCTTGCCCCAGTGAGGAGAATAAAAAAGAACATAAACTCTGGCAAAAGACAAGTAAGAAGGTGATACGGGAGGCCAAGAAAGCGTTTGAGGAACGCATGGCTAGCAACATAAAAGGGATTAATAAAAGCTTCTTCAAATATGTTAGAAGCAGGAAACCTGCCAGAGAGGCGGTTGGCCCGCTGGATGGTGAGGGAGGGAAAGAGGAGATAAAAGGGGACTTGGAGATCGCAGAGAAATTAAATGAATTCTTTGCGTCCGTCTTCACAGCAGAAGAACTTGGGCAGATACCACAGCCCGAACAGCCCTTCCTAACGAAGGAATTAAAGCAGATAATGGTTAATAAAGATGTTTTAGATCAAATTGATAAACTACATATAAATAAGTCACCAGGCCCAGATGGTATACACCCAAGAGTAATTAAGGAACTAAAGAACGAAGTTGCTGACCTCTTAACTAGAGTATGCAACTTGTCCCTTCAGACGGCCACGGTACCAGAGGATTGGAGGATAGCCAATGTCACGCCAATCTTTAAAAAAGGGAGAAGGGGGGACCCTGGAAACTACAGGCCGGTCAGCCTAACGTCTGTTCCGGGTAAGATGGTGGAAAGCCTCATCAAAGATAAAATCCTAAAACACGTAGAGGAACAAGTACTGCTAAAGGAAAGTCAGCATGGCTTCTGTAAGGGTAAGTCTTGCCTCACAAACCTTTTGGAATTCTTTGAAAAGGTCAACAGGCATGTGGATGTGGGTGAACCTGTGGATATCATATACCTGGATTTTCAGAAGGCATTTGACACGGTCCCCCACCAAAGACTGCTGAAGAAACTTCACAGTCAGGGAATAAGAGGGCAGGTCCTCTTATGGATCCAGAATTGGTTGAGGGCCAGGAAACAGAGAGTGGGGGTCAATGGGCAATTTTCAGAATGGAGAGAGGTGAAAAGCGGAGTGCCCCAGGGATCTGTCTTGGGGCCCGTGCTTTTCAACTTATTCATAAATGACCTGGAGACAGGGATAAGCAGCGAGGTGGCCAAGTTTGCGGATGACACAAAACTTTTCCGGGTGGTGAAAACAAGAAAGGATCCAGAAGGATCTCTCCCAGTTGGGGGAATGGGCAGCCAAATGGCAGATGCGTTTCAACATAGACAAATGTAAAGTGATGCACGTTGGGGCAAAAAACCAAAACTTTACCTATAGGCTAATGGGTTCTGAGCTGTCTGTGACAGCTCAGGAGAGAGATCTCGGGGTGCTGGTGGACAATTCAATGAAGGTGAAGGTGACAATTCAATGAAGGTATCGACCCAGTGTGCGTCAGCAATTAAGAAGGCCAATTCCATGCTTGGGGTCATTAAAAAAGGGGTTGAGAATAAAACAGCCAATATTATCATGCCATTGTACAAATCGATGGTAAGGCCACACCTGGAATATTGTGTCCAGTTCTGGTCGCCGCATCTCAAAAAGGACATAGTGGAGTTGGAAAAGGTGCAGAAGAGAGCGACAAAAATGATTACGGGGCTGGAGCACCTCCCTTATGAAGAAAGACTGCAGCGTTTGGGGCTCTTCAGTCTAGAAAAAAGGCGCCTGAGGGGGGACATGATTGAGACATACAAAATTATGCATGGAAGGGATAGAGTTGATAGAGGGATGTTCTTTTCCCTCTCTCAAAACACCAGAACCAGGGGGCATCCACTAAAGCTGAGGGTTGGGAGAGTCAAAACAGATAAAAGGAAGTACTTTTTTACCCAGCGGGTGGTTAATCTGTGGAACTCTTTGCCACAGGAGGTGGTGATGGCATCTGGTCTTGATGCCTTTAAGAGGGGATTGGACAGATTTCTGGAGGAAAGGTCCATCGTGGGCTATAGGCAATGATGGATTGTGCAACCTCCTTACAAAGGTGGTGGGCTACTGGTACCGGGTGCAAGGGAGTGGCAACAGGATGCAAGCATCTTGTTGTTTCATGCCTCCCTGGGGCACCTGGTGGGCCGCTGTGAGATACAGGAAGCTGGACTAGATGGGCCTTTGGCCTGATCCAGCAGGGCTCTTCTTATGTTCTTATGTTATGTTCTTATGTCTTTTAATTTCATGGCTGCAGTCACCATCTCCGGTGATCTTAGAGCCCAGGAAAATAAAGTCTGTCACTGCTTCCATTTCCTCCCCTTCTATTTGCCAGGAAGTGATGGGAGTGGTGGCCATGATCTTAGTTTTTTTAACGTTGAGCTTCAAGCCAATTTTGGCACTCCTCTTTCACCCTCATCAGAAGGTTCTTTAGGTCTTCCTCACCTTCTGCCATTAGAGTGGTATCATCTGCATATCTGAGGTTGTTATTTCTCCCAGCAATCTTGATTCCAGCTTGTGAATCATCCAGCCCAGCCTTTCTCATGATGTACTCTGCATATAAGTTAAATAAGCAGGGTGACAGTATACAGCCTTGTCGTACTCCTTTCCCAATTTGAAACCAATCAGTTGTTCCATGTCCAGTTCTAACTGTTGCTTCCTGGCCCGCATACAGGTTTCTCAGAAGACAGATCAGGTGGTCTGGTACTCCCATCTTTTCAAGAACTTGCCACAGTTTGTTGTGATCCACACAATCAAAGGCTTTAGCATAGTCAATGAAGCAGAGGTAGATGTTTTTCTGGAACTCTCTTGCTTTCTCCATGATCCAGCGAATGCTGGCCATTTGATCTTTAGTTCCTCTGCCTCTTCAGAAACCAGCTTGTACATCTGGTAGTTCTCGATTCACATATTGCTGAAGCCTAGCTTGTAGGATTTTGAGCATCACCTTGCTAGCATGTGAAATGAGTGCAATGGTGCGGTAGTTCGAACAGTCTTTGGCATTGCCCTTCTTTGGGATTGGAATGTAAACTGATCTTTTCCAGTGTTGCGGCCACTGCTGTGTTTTCCAAATTTGCTGGCATATGGAGTGCAGCACTTTGACAGCATCATCTTTTATGATTTTGAGTAATTCCACTGGAATGCTCCAGGATGTCAGGTTCGAGCTCAGTGACCGCACCATTGTGGTTATCAGGAACATTTAGATCGGCCTTATAGAGTTCCTCTGTGTATTCTTGCCACCTCTTCTGAATCTCATCTGCTTCTGTTAGGTCCTTGCCGTTTTTGTCCTTTATTGTGCCTACCTTAGCATGAAATTGTCCTTTGACATCTCCAATTTTCTTGAAAAGATCTCTAGTCTTTCCCATTCTATTGTTTTCCTCTATTTCTTTGCATTGTTCATTTAGGAAGGCCTTCCTATCTTTCCTTGCTGTTCTCTGGAAATCTGCATTCAGTTGGGTATATCTTTCCCTTTCTCCCTTGCTTTTGGCTTCCCTTCTTTCCTCAGCTATTTGTAAAGCCTCGTCAGACAGCCACTTTGCCTTCTTGCATTTCTTTCTCTTTGGGATGGTTTTAGTTGCTGCCTCCTGTACAATGTTACAGACCTCCGTCCAAAGTTCTTCAGGCACTCTGTCTACCAAATCTAAGCCCCTAAATCTATTTGTCACCTCCACTGTATTTTCGTATGGGATCTGATTTAGGTCATACGTGGAGGGCCTAGTGGTTTCCCCTACTTTTTTCAGTTTAAGCCTGAATTTTGCAAGAAGCAGCTTATGATCTGAGCCACAGTCAGCTCCAGGTCTTGTTTTTACTGCCTGTATCCACCTTTGGCTTCAAAGAATGTAATCAATCTGATTTCGATGTAGACCATCTGGTGAAGTCCATGTGTACAGTCGCTGTTTGTGTTGCTGGAAAAGGGTGTTTGCTATGACTAATGTGTTCTGACAAAACTCTTATCAGTCTTTGCCCTGCTTCATTTTGTACTCCAAGACCAAACTTGCCTGTAATTCCTATTACCTCTTGACTGCCTACTTTAGCATTCCAATCCTCTATGATGAGAAGGACATCTTTTTTGGGTGTTAATTCTAGAAGCTGTTCTAGGTCTTCATAGAAATGGTCAACTTCTTCCTCTTCAGCATCAGTGGTTGGGGCGTAGACCTGGACTACTGTGATGTTGAAAGGTTTGCCTTGGATCTGAATTGAAATAATTCTATCATTTTTAAGGTTATACCCCAGTACTGCAGTTCTCACTCTCTTGTTCACTATGAAGGCTACTCCATTTCTTCTAAGGGATTCCTGCCCACAATAGTAGATGTAATGGTCATCTGAATTAAATTCTCCCATTCCTGTCCATTTTAGTTCACTAACTCCCATGATGTCGATGTTCAGCCTTGACATCTTACATTTGACCACATCTAGCTTACCCTGATTCATAGATCTGACATTCCAGGTTCCTACGCAGTATTGTTCTTTGCAGCTTCGTACTTTCCTTTCACTTCCAGACACATCCACAGCTGAGCTTCCTTTTGGTTTTGGCCCAGCTACTTCACTCTTTCTGGAGCTACTAGTATTTGTGTTCTGCTCTTCCCCAGTAGCATAATGGACACCATCTGACCTGAGGGTCTCATCTTCCAGTGTCATATTGTTTAGCCTTTTAGTTTTGTAATCCATGGGGTTTTCTTGGCAGGAGTACTGGAGTGGGTTGCCATTTCCTTCTCCAGCGGACCACGTTTAGTCAGAACTCTCTACTATGACCTGTCCATCTTGGGTAACCCTACATGGCATAGCTCACAGCTTCATTGAGCTACTCAAGCCCCTTTGCCACGACAAGGCAGTGATCCATGAAAGGGTTTTCCAATATAGGGCCCCAATATCTATCACGCCCCCTCCCAGCACCCTATCCATCCACCCCCAATCTCCATTTCCAGCAGTTCATTGTAACTAAATATTCTTATTAGAGAGAGTAGAGAAAGTTACCACAAGCCAGTCTCTAGTGAAAGCTATTTTAGCACAATTCCTAAGAACCTGAGCAGGACTGGGACACAATCTTCTAGTACCTGCAGGAGTAAGTGAATGTTTGTAATCCATTCAGGTGGAGAAAGTCAAGTCAATATATTTGTTATATAGACAAATAAGTGTCTATATTTGGAGACACTTGTGAAGACAAAATCTGTTCCCCACACCACAGAATGGTCCTGTAGGCTCTCTTCCCCACCACTGTCATTACGTTGGCATTTTAGCAATTAAATAAATAAAAGTTATTCCCCCTTTCACGATTAGGGGAAGCACAATCCTGGCTGCCCTGTAATGTCGACGCAACGTCAAGCGGCAACCCCGCGTAGGCGCTAAAGCTCTCAGCTACGAGCTATGAGTAGCATTGGCTTGAGAGCGCTGACGGGGAGCCTACTTTGCTCTAACCGAAGCTGGTCGGTGCGAGGGAGGTTCCATCCCGTTCTAGGACGGGGATTGGCAGGGGAGAGCGAGATTGTGGGTGGGGAGAGAGCGGGCTCTGGATTCGTCCATTATGCCGAATCCGAAGCCCATCCAGGAGTCCGAGCGGCCCCGATTCGGACTGCGTGGTTTCCTCAGATCTGCGCCTGCTGTTTAGCAGGTGCAGATCCGAGTAGTGCATTGGGGAGGCTGGAGCCTCCCCAACGGTAAGGGTGCAAATGTGCCCTTGCCGTTGGGAGGCTCCAGCCTCCCTAAAGCAGCATTGGATTTGGCACTGGCCGGCCTGCCTTGCCAATCGAACACTGCTTAGGATTGCGCCCTGAATCAGACAGAGATTTATGTATGTTTAGCATAGGTATAGCGAGAATCCCTAGCTTAAACATTTTAGGTCTGATATCAGAGTCATGTATTTCCCTCACTGAAAAATATATGACAATTGCAAAAGAAAAAAAACAGAGTTATCATCTTTTCTAAAGGCCTTCTAGACAATTCAGTCCATACTGACTCAGCATTGCTCATTAAATTGCCATCATTGTTATCCTTCTCGAATATGCTCAAGTTTTCAAAATGTTAAATGGCTTTTTAAGCCAATTTCCCAGCACCCTTAAAAGGATGCCTACAAGCAGGCTTTTTAAAGGTATCCCACGGTTAATGCAGTATTACTGGCTCCTACAAGTTTCTCAAACATCAATGGTATTATTCAAAAGTAAACAAATGTTTGCAGTTGTGCATCTGCTATGCTGATTGATGGCTATACTGATTGCAAAGGAAGGGGGAAAACATGACGAGAGGAAAGATAAATGTAACTTTGATGAGGAGAAAGGCAAGACTTTTATCTAAAGAAAGGGCATTGTGCTCCTCCAAACATGGAAACAATGGAAGCCTTATGCACTTCACCCCATCCGCAGCTCTAATACTAAAGGTTCAGTAAAAGGAGTAGAGGGGGAATGCCTTTGTACAAGAGAAAATAAAGAACAATTCATAAGCACAGGGAGTGGGAAGGTTTGCTGGCTGACAGGTATTTGCATTTCATTAAAGGAAAGGCAACCTGTTGGAAAGGAGCACCTCAGGGAGATTAAGGTTTACATTTGATGTGGCCTATCCAGGGATATCATACAGGACTGTGCATATCACTTGAAAGTACTCAACAGGTGTGTCCCCAGTACGCACTTCACTAGGAAATGTTGCCTATGTGTGCACCACAGATCATGTTCCATAGTTTAACAAGCAAGCTTTTTGAGAAATGGATGAAGAGCACTTGGTTGCTAGAGGA
The DNA here is from genome assembly GCA_029204185.1 of Lerista edwardsae. Taxonomy (NCBI): domain Eukaryota; kingdom Metazoa; phylum Chordata; class Lepidosauria; order Squamata; family Scincidae; genus Lerista; species Lerista edwardsae. The sequence continues at coordinate 9,719,278 of JAJKFI010000001.1, forward strand.
TGGGTAGCTTTCTATACTTTCTTGTGACCAAAAACTTTTTGTGGGAAGACGGTGGTCACACTGGTTGCCTGTGTTACTCTTTGCTGTCTGATCCATAGAGGAGGTCCACAGCGAATAACTGCAGGAAAGATATGCTGTAGTGCAGGGTTCTTCAACCTTGGGGTTGGGACCCCAATTGGGTCGTGAAGCCTCAATTGTGGGGTCATGAGAATTTACAGGAATAAAAAAGGTTGAAGTCCACTGGACTAGAGCACCACTAAGTAACAGGGGAGGCACCAGTGCAACCCTTTTAAGTACGAGGAGATTGTGCCCCGGTCCTGCTCAGGTGCTTAGCAACTGGGCTAAAACGTCTTTTCACTTGTGCCAGGCTTCATGGTAACTTCTTCTGCTCTCTCTAATAGGAATATTTGGTTACTGTGAGCAGTGCTGAGAGGGTGTAACTGGGATGGGGAGTGGGTGGCAACGGATAGGGTCCTAAGGCGGCGGCAGGTCAAATGGTGGGTCCTCAGTCTCATATTATTTATATATTGGGGTCGTGGCACAAAAAAGGTTGAAGACCACTGCTGTAGTGAATACCAGCAGGATCAGTATCTAGGGTTAGCTTCAGAAGACTGTTGGCTCTTATTAATAATATGGGCAGGGCAGTGGTTTAGTATTTTTTATTATTATTGTCACTGTTATTTCACAAAAACAATGCATGTGAGCCTGTGGCACACTCCCAATTTCCAAGCCATGGAACATCTGTAATGTAACATCTGCACCATGATTATTTCTCAGTTATCATGTCCAGAAGCATAGCTACAGGGGCAGGGGGCAGCGTGGTAAGTATTGCAGGCACTGCAACATGCCACATAAGCAGCCCCGCCCACTCATCATTGGCTCCCCGCTGTCCCCCTGTAGCTACACCACTGCATATCATATCCCCCCATACAACATAGGAAATACCCTAATTAGCTCTATCATTCCTCAATGATCTGTCCTTATTCAAATACCTCAAATGTTTCTCAGGACCAATGGGCTACTTACTTGTACATTAACAGCATGTGCATGGTGTAGCTGCGTAAGAGCTGAATACTTCAGTAGCAGTTTCCATGAATAGAGGGGAAGGAATATGTTTCTCTGTACGTAGAAGTTGCTGCTGTATTACTGGGCAGTTTCTTGCCTCATATGAATGAGCAGAATTAACAGTAAAATGCACAAATAAGCACCCAACTGTACTGCATGATTCAGTTCTCAAGCTCTTAACCTTTTCAACATTCACCTGTCCTCACTGATTTCCCCTGGAACAACCCCAGCTTCCACAAATTCTGAATCACAATTGGCAACCCAATGCCCTGTCCACTAGCCAGATGTAATTTCCTTCCAGCCAGGTTCCTGCATTTGTCACAGGGTCATGCCTAGGAAAAATCATCATTGGCTGTTTGGCAGGAGGGGAATAAGCACCTGAATTGAGAAATATCAAGCTCATTGGCTGTGATATTCAAAGCAATAAAACTAGGATAAGACAATATAGAGAGAGTTTAACTTTATGTTTTCTTACTTTCATATGCAAGTTGTATATATGTGTGGATTTTCCTGGAGGAGCCCCGATCTTGGAACTGCAAAGCCTCTTGATGAGAATCTGATGTGGTGTACGTTATAGGGTGTCTCTTTGCCTCCATTTTGTTCTGTAAACAAAATATAAAACATATTTGTAAATAAAGTAAATAAAGTAAGTATTCAAAGACATTTTAAGTCTCCACTGGTCTCTCTTTCACAAACCCAGGTACTAGTATGGAGCAAGGTGGAGCCAGTCCCAAAACTGCCAATATTTTAAAAACCAAATAGGGACATGCTTGTGTGACATCCAAAATCATATACCAAAGATCAGAGGATGGGATTGCACTTCCCTCTGCTGTTATGCATTGCTTAAGACCCAACTCAGCCTGATGTCTGCTGATCTCTTTACTCTGCAATGGCCTGTTTACTGATTTAAATGTCAAAAACAAGGTGTTTGTTTTTGGTAGAAATGTCCTTGAAAAAGTTCTAAGTTTATGAAATTATACATGAGCAAGCTGTGGGTTGCATGGTGTCTTGTTTGCTCTTTCCTGGGAGTCAACCCTATTGGACACAATGTGACTTACCTCTGAGCGGACATGTATGGGATTGCACTGTTTGTGTTTATGAGCATGCATTTAAATGAATGTAAATTACAGACTCTCTGCTCATGTTGCTTCAAGAAACCAGAGAAGGGACAAACTAGGGGCAGCAGCTTATCTGGGATAGGTATTTTAATATTGTTTTTGTCTTATTGTCTTATTGTGACTTTATTGTATTTTAATGATGTAAGCCGCCTTGAGTGCCCATGGGGCAGAAAGGCGGGATATAAATTAAATAAATAATAAAATAAAATAAATATCAGAAAACAAGGAATGTATATGTAACATTACCTTCCATATTTTCCTCACATTAACATTTTCCTTTTCAAAATGTCCGTTTTAGAAATGTATATTGGTTGATACCACTTGAACTAGACATTTGAAAAAACATAATACGTATATGAAATGGGCCAGTGTGGGGCTGAGATGATGATTTGCTCCATTTGTATCGCATCCTTTTCAAAGGAAGGTTTGAGCTTTGCAACAGTCCCGACTGGCCAATTTACATAATAAAGTCAGAGCAGGTTCAGACATGCGTTTCCTGTAAGAGAGTTGCTAGAAACCTTACTGGAAAGGGTGTGTTGATGCCTCCCTGCTGTTTGTGGGGATTGTCACCACACCAAGAGGACCACACCGCTGAGGGTATGTGTGTGTGCGCGCGCACCACCTTCAGGACCAAACACTTGGGAGGGGGACCTGCTGCAGGCAGAACCCACAGTGCTGCCTCAGAGCTGGCACCGAAACATCCTTGTTCCTTCTCCTACGGGGATTCCAGAGGCCTCCTAGGCAGACTGTGGCTTACGCCCAGGAGGTAGGCCCCCTTACCTCCCCCAGCTCCTTCCTCCAAAGGCTGCTCATAGGCAGGCAGGGCAGGCTCTTTTGTAGCTGGCATCCCTCTCCTCTTCCTGCCTCCTCCCTGCTTTCCCAGGTGTTTCCCCTGCGTGCTTGTTTGCGTCAGCTGAGGCACAACGGTCTCAACTTGCTTTCAGGCCTGCAAACTTCCCGGCTGTTGACCTTGCTGTGAGGCCTTTTCAGCCAGCCAGGTAAGCCTGAGGTGGATACTTACAAACAACACAAAGTAAACACACACACACACACACACACACACACACAAGGCTGGGATTAGAACTTGGCATTCCACTGAGTAACAAACAGTATGTAAAACCAATAGGTTGAACAGAACAGGAGAATCAACATAACCACCAGCTAAGCGTAAACTATGACAATTGAAGTGGATTGCGCCCCCAATGAGGTCGGCTGGGAAAGTGGGGTTGGTGCTTGGAGGCCTCAAGGAGTGGTTCGCAGCCCGTTCCCACACAAGCAGGCCAGCCCTGTGCGCTGTGGCACAGAAAACAAACAGCCCATGAATCTGGCTGTCTCATATTTACTGCCCTCAGAAGGGCAAACCCTCAGAAGGAAGTTCCCACCCATTTCAGCAGGGAAGTGCTGCTGGGATACATGGAGTCACAGGAAGTCGGCTGAAGGATGATTGCCAGCACCAGAGGAGGAACTAGCACAGAGAGCCCTGGATTGCCATGAGTGTGTGGTTGTAAATGCCATGTGAGTTGAAATAAGTGGATGTGATTCACAGCTGTGTTTTCCTCTGGAATAATTGCACATTGGTTTGGGCCGAAGCTTAGGATTACCAGATACAAACTGGGACAGAGTGCCTATACCTTTAACCATTGTATAGAAACGGGAATGTGGACATGTGTAGCTCATCATGGAAGGGTTTCAAAAGCTGCACTTGCCCAAATTTCCTCTTCTACACAATGGTTAAAGGTATAGGCACCCTGTCCAATTTGTATCTGGGAACCCTACTTATAGCATATGTTCTAATATTTTCCTAGTTGGCGGCTTCTTATACCATTCACCAATAAAAACGATGAAAATACATTATGTTGGCAAAAGAATACCCTGATATGACAAATTCAGATTGTTTGGTTGTACATATTAAAATATGGTTTTCTCTGTACAATATATGTACAAAGTGCCATATAGAATATGTCTTTACAGAAATAATAACAAAGAGTTCCTTACATATGAATCCTTCCCTGTATTTTCAAGTGGGGCATCATCATTCTAGGAAGACATACTTGTGTCTAGGAATCATTCTAGGAAGACATTCTAGGAAGACATACTAGTATGTCTACATACTTCCTAGACATACTAGGAAGACCAAACTACCTGCATGTTTGAATTGACTCTAATTCCAAAGTGATTGATTGAAAAAAATTAATGTACACGAAAGCTATGATGATCACACAGTACTATTTTCTTTCTGAACAGAAATTAAAATTTGTCAGGGACTGGAAACAACGGTATCTTTTTTCCAAAGAAGAGGTTGTTGCAATTGTGTAGGAGATTGTTTATCTCCTTATCTGCCACAGTAGAGCTGTGGCAATGTGATTTTGGAGGCAGGTTTAGAACCCTGTGTGTTGAGGCAGGATTGGAACCCAGAGGTCAAATGTAACTAGGGCTGTTTCCTTGTTTCAGGTTTTCCTTGACTGAGTAAAGGAGACCAGCCTGCTTACTTTCTTTCTACTTACTTACACTACATTCTGTTTCACAGATCACTTCTTCCCTTTATTCAGTTTTCAGTATGCACTTTAGAACACATGTCTTTCTATTTCACAGACAATTCCTTTTGGACTCCCTCTTATTTTATTTTCTGCTTTATGTGTTTGCTCTATGAGGGAGTTTTTTTTTAACCAGATGCTGAGGATTGAACTTGGACTTTCTGCATGTCATGCTACAAGTGAACTACAATTCATCATCATCAACAACAACAACAACAACAACAATGTGCAAGGTCGTTATAAGGATTGCATTACGATAACCTATCTGAAGAACTGGGCATGGTCCAGAAGTGCTATAGAAATGTATTATTAACATTGTTGTTAGTCATAGTAAGTAAACAGTTTTTGCAATGTGAATATCTCATAGGGCATAACTGTCGTATAAGAATACAGTTGGTTGTTGGGCTATCACCATGTCAACATTTTTATTAGCCATTTAACTACATTTTATTTCACTTATATGGTGTAAGATAGCAACAGCACATAATCATAATGATTTTCCATGTGATACAGGAAGACTGCCAGACTCGTGGCAACATTTCGATTCCAAAAAACTTTTATTGTTAACCATGTGTGTTTCTTTCTCCCAATTTTTTCTTAAAGTTATTTTTCAGTTGTGATAATTTTTATTGTATCAAAAGACAAGTAGATAACTACATAATATACAGTAGATAATAGAAATGTTAAAGAGACACTTCTCTGTCCACAAAGCTATGATCTGTAGACATGAGATGTAGAGAAAAGAGATAAGAGGAACTGAAAAAAGGATATGGAGAGGTTTACAATCTTTAAATTTAAAAATGGAATTCTCTTAGCACATTACATGATCGGGTGCTTAAGAACATAAAAGCCTTGCTGGATCAGGTCAAAGGTCCATTTAGTCCGGCTTCCTGTATCTCACAATGGCACACCAGATGCCTCAGGAGGCACCTGTTGCCACTCCTTTGCATCTGGCATTTTGGGGTAGCCTGCTTTTAAAACCAAGAAATTGCACCATGGCTTGTAGCCGGTGATGGACTTTTCATTTATAAATTTGTCCAATTCCCTTTTAAAGGCACCCAGGCCAGATGCCATCACCCCATCCTGTGACAAGAAATTCCACAGATTAATTACACGCTGGGTAAAGAAATACTTTTGTCTGTTCTAACTCCTTCAGTTTTAGTGGATGTCCTCTGGTTCTGGTATTGTGTGAGAGGGAAAAGAATATCATTTTATCCAACCTATCCATTCCATGCATTATTTAGTAGTCACAGCTCAGAAGAAAAGGTCTTCTTGTGAGTTTCTCCATATTTTTCAAGTGTTCACCTTTGCGCTTGGCAAAGTATGTCATCCACATAACAAAGCAAGACATTTCAAAAATGATTGTTTCAAAAAATGATGCATTCCTCCACACAACCCAGAAGTGGGTCTTTTAGTGCTAAAAAAATTATTTGAAATGCATCCCAGTGAAAGCCTAATCTGTTGATATGTTTCAGATTGTCCTTATTAATGGGAAATGTATCAGGAGAAAAAAAGCAAACACCGATTTGCATCACAAATTTACAAATCAGTGATGCCATATTTATTTATTTATATTTATATGCGTAAACAATGTATATTATTATTATTATTATTATTATTATTATTAATTCAGTTTATACCCCGCCTTTCTGCCCATAGGCACGCCCTTGCGGCTTACAACAATGGCAATAAAATACAATAAAAATTACAATTTCACACTAAAAACAATAATTTAAAAACAACATTAAAACAATTAAAATTTAAGTATATGCTTGTCAGCTCCTAAAAGTCAGGGTGGATTACAATAAAACAATGGAAAAATACACAAATCAAATCATACAAAACAGTAAACAGAGGTAAAAACTTGTAAATTAAAAAAAAAAAACTAGCAAGAGACATTCAACATGGTTTGACTGATGTCCCAGCCCAAGGTTGTCAGACATAAGGCTTGCAGGTTGAATGTGCCTGCAGAAGCTCCTTATCCCATCCACATTATAATTGGGCATTTGTATGCCTAATAAAGGTTTTTTTATTTGATTTGATTTGATAATTGGGCATTGCCACCAGCTGCTGTCAGCTGCCTAACTGTGAAATGACACCTCAGCAGAAACAGCATTGCTGAAAGGGAGGTACTAGGAGAGCCCAATTATCACCTGAGCCATCCTTTCAGCAGTGCCACTTCTTCTAAGACATCACTGCTGAAACAGCACGATAATTGAATTCTCCCAGCACCTTCAGCACTGCTTCTGTCAAGGTATCACTTTGTGAGCACCTCATAGAGCGCAATCCTAACCTGAACTTAGGCCAGCACAGTTAGGCCAGCACAAAGGCCACTGTAAAGCGCGTTTGGACCACTCTCAGAGTCAGGGAGGCACGACTATGTCAGGCACAACTATATCCTATCCTCTCTGACTCCGAGAATAGCTAATGAGTTTCTGGGTAAGAACAAAGTGCTTAGTTCTGGTCATCACCTGATGTAACATTAATGATGTCACATACTGCTTAATAACATCGTTTCCTGCCCTCAGCAGGAAGGCTATTACGAATGCTATTAAGCCTGCTGTATGAAAAAGGTTTGATACCACTAGCCTAGCCAGTTTATGTTTTAATTTAATTTCCCTCATACTCTGTATATTGAAGAACATAGTATTGATCCAGCCTGTTATAGAACTCAGTTCACCTTCTTTCCTGGGCTGTCTAGTATTTCTTGGATTTTGGAGAGACCCAAAGTCCTATGTGTGTTTCTTTCTGTTCGTAAATTTTTTGGCTTTTTTGTTTTTCTTTGGTTCCTGGCTTTAGCTGAGTAATGTGAGGGCTGTAACCTCTCTCTCTGTCTCTCTCTCTGTCTCTCTCTCATTCTCACTCTCCCCCCCCGCCCCCCCCCCGTAGCTCCTATTGAAAAAAAAGCTTATGTCTGATTAGACATGTTGAGGGTTGCACTGTAAGTTCCTTGAGTGCAGACCAACAGCCACATGGTTGTAAAGGAAACCTGAATGGGCCTCAACAATGGTCAGCATGGTGCAATACATATGTTCTGAGGGTCAATCAGAAATGGGAAAGTTAGGAAAGGTGTACTTATGGTAAAATATATTTTTCATTATAGTTCTTAGTCAAATACTTTACACATTTACCATTGTTTGACAGGATAGTTGACCGTGCACAAACCTCCTTGGACTTGAGAATGGTAAATTTCTATGCCTAAGATTTCCTCTGCATTTACGGAAATGATATTTCAGCAAGTAGGATGGTTTGGCATTTCCCCTCCATGTTATGATGGCCTGTGTTGCTGTGTTGGTGTAATCAGAGGCGGAGGAAGATGCATAGAATGCAAGGCTATCACTAGGTGAGAAAAAAGGCCTTTCTGTGTGGCTTCACATAAACTTTGAAAGCTACATAATTGTCATGTTGTATTTAGAATGCACTTAAAACAGAAAGTTGAACCAAGCACCCCAGATTAGGTGGGTTTTTTCGTCCCCTACAACTTTTAATGGAAAATTGAAAAAATGTATTTGGAGAAAATACACTTTGGGAAAAAAGTATTCACTGATAAACATTCATCCCTTATAGCAAAAACATTATGAAATCAGACTTCCATAGTCAGACATCTATGCTCTGTCAACTTCTGTCAAAAAATTACTACTCTAGTTGCTTACTAAAATGAATGAAAATCTGTTAGAATAGAAATACTGAAACGTTTCTTTTAAAAAAACCCAATAAATGACCTTTTACACCCACATATTACAGTCCTCAAAGCCTTTTTTATTGCTGTTCATGGTAATTGAGGCCAGTTCTCATGACCTGCCACTTCATTGTGGGTGTTTGTTTTCCACTGCATGTTGTAACTCCTCCTTGCTTGTGGCAACTCACATTTTTCCACCACTCGTCTGTACTGAAGTGGTCTGTGTAGATGGATGGTAGGCATGATCACATGATCAGGGAGCAACCAGCATGTGTAAACAGAAAATGGGGGTGCAGGAGTTGCAGCCAGCGCTCTCTTGCATGCCGGGCCTTCAGCATGCCTCTCTCCACTTCACTTGAAGCCTGGGAGAGGCTCAGGAGCTGTCAGCGCCCCTCCCCAGCGGGGAACACTAAGGACGTTCTCCTGCCTGCTGGGCCTTCAGCATGCCTTCCCCCCCCCCCCGCTTCACTTGAAATCCATCTCCTGCCCAGCCCAGCCCGGCCCGGCCCCACCCCAATCCACCCCTGTCATCAACATACCTGCGACATCCCACCGACCTGTGAGTCGGTGTCACCTGTGCATGGCCTCCAGAGCTTTTTGTTGGTAGCAGTCCCATCCATTACATGTTTAAGTCCCACTGTGTTCATTGATGTTTATTTCCAGGTACACGTGCATAGGACTGCAACTTCAGATTAGTTATCAAGAGATGTATGTGCAAACACTGATAATATCAACAAGAGCAAATTATACCAAGCAGTCACTCATATTCTTCTTTTATACTCTTGTACATAGTTAATATAAAAGAGCCTGGTTATTAAGCCTCCCAAATTTACTCATCTGCCAAAAAAATTAGTTGCCTGCTGGGCTGATGGTCTTTTGTGGTGGCGGCAGAAACTTAAAGAAAAAGAACAGCAACAACTTCTTTGGTCATGCTTCAGATCGCAGTGCAGCTTAATCTGTGCTTGAGATGCTGAAACTTTTCCTTGTGATTTTATCTTTTCTTTCTTAAAAAATAGCATCTTGATCTTGGCAACTGGTTCTTGCCAGTCACCCCTCCCTTTAGAATGGGCAGGTGATGACCTCCAAAAACGACTCTGTGAGACATGAAGGGCCCGTTTCTGCCTGTTTTTAAGAACCAAAAATGCTGACTGGCAAGAGCTGGTTTCTGAGTACGCTTAGGGCTGGGCCCATCGATGTGACCAACTGAGGCAGTTGCCTCAGGCAGCAGGTGGGTGAGGAATTCTCATTTCTGTCTGGCTTCTTGCTTTCACTGTTCTACTAGTCCCTGATTAGAAAAAGAAGAGGGAGACAGACAGGAAGAGGAACAATGTCAAGTTGCTTATTCAACTTTTCATTCTGCCAAGAATATACTCTGGAAGCCAGTTCAGGAAGTACTGTGAGACAGGCCTGGATCCTAGTTTCATGCAATATTGCCTAGGGTCAGGGTACAATATTCCTGGCTGGCCATTTGAGTGCAAAGGGAGAAAGGTGTCTCCTTCTGATGCTGGCTTAGAAGAAAGCAAGATCTGCAATGCTGTCCAACCTGAGTGATCCTAGTACCATCCCAGCCACAGATCTTGGTTTATTTCAAAACTTTGACTAGAATACACCAGGATTGTCTGGTCTGGGTGTTATGATAGGTCCTGGCTTGTTCTAAACTAGGAAGCGGAATCATTTCTCCCTTTGGGCCAGAGTATATTCAATCAGGATTTGGATCCACTCCAGGTGATATCTGAACCAGGACTAGGAGCCTCTCTGAGTTCAGAGCTTTCAGAACTCACATTGGATGGGGCTGTAGCTCAGTGGTGGAGCACATGCTTTCTGTGAGAAAGCCCTAGGTTGAAGCCCTGGCATATGCAGGTAGGGTTAATGAAATATTCCTGCTTGACCCCTGGAGAGATGTTGCCAGCTGGTATAGATACTACAGAGAGAGATGGGTCAATGGTCTGACTGTATAAGAGCCCAAGCCTATGCATGTCTACTCAGAAGTATGTCTCATTGTAGTCAGTGGGGCTTACTCCCAGGTAAATGTGGATAGGATTGCACATGCTCCTTTTTCTGGGCATTTCCAGCATAACATAACATTTTACTTTGTCAGTGTAGCTGACAAATCTTTTAGTGGAAAAATTATTTAATCAAGTCTGTTTATATCCGTTATTAAAAACAAAACAAGCCAAACTTTTCCAGTAAATTTACATAATTTATTCTGTTTCCGCTAGTAACATGGATGGGCCAAGACAGCAAAGCTCTGCTTTCTGTCTGGCACATAAAATGGGAATTGGTCCTAACACAGATTCTTTTACAATTCATTCATTGAATAAGCTCTATTTTTTTTATTGAGTGAAAAGAACATTCAGCGGGTTATGAGAAATTTTTGTTTAATAAATAGAAACAGAGTGTTGTGGCTCAAGCCAGCATAGAAACTACATTATGAACCTCCTAGGAAATCTCATCTCCTAATCTCATGTGGGGTGGCAATGGTTAATCAGTGGTAGTCTACACAAATTCAGAAACACTCTGTACTTCACCTCACTGATACTGAAAAAATTCAAAATCTAAGCTCTGGCTCAAATTAAAGCTTGGATGTTATCAGGGAAAGATGTATAAATGTGGAAAAATATATCCTTTCTTCCACTGTATCTTTCATCAGATATCACCTATTTAGAAGGAAGATGATACAGTTTTATTATGAGAAGTTTATTATGTGAAGGAAATGTGTTTTAACTCTATCCAGTTTGCCTCTGCCCTGCCCCTTCCCAAACTTGATATACTAGCCCCACCTCCAGTCTTTATGCAGATTTATATCATTCCAGTCCGCTGGTTTCTTGTTAATAAACAATGATTGCAAAGAATTAAACTGTTTCCATATGTTCAACATGTTAATAAGGTTTGTAGCCTTTGGCAACCCTATCTGCAGCTGCTACCTGTGAGTTCCACTTCGTGTGTACGTGTGCGTGCGCGCGCGCACTCACACATGCATATGCACATAAGCAGTGACATTTGAACTGTGCTCCAATTGTTGTAAATGAAACTATTATGTCTTTGTTGGGGGAGATATTAATTCTGAGCAATTGTTACCCCCCCCCGTTTCTTCTGGTCTCAAAGTTAACCGAGGAGCATGTCAAACAATATACAACAGAAAAGAATGCAAATAAACTTTAGCCTACAGAGCCCAGCAAAGCATTTAGCCGCCCACTTGCAAAATACTTAACTCTTGTACACATGATACACAAAGAATGTGAGCTAGTTGCATCAATCCTTTCAGACACACATGCACCCTACCACACAAACACAAAACCTGATCCTTGTCTTTATATCTGAGAGGTTGGAGTTCTTGCTAATAAAGGAGCTTTTCCCATGATGCAGTGTGATAAGGATTGGCCTACATGTAGCCCAGCAAGCCACTGCTGATGTTTTCTTGATTAGGTGTCTTATCTTCCATTGAGCTGCATCAGATGAAGGTTGCTGACAGCGTAATGGCAGGGAAAGCGTCGGACAGCTCCATAAAATGGCAGCTATGTTATGACATGTCAGCCAGGACTTGGTGGATGGTAAGTTGGCGTGATAACACCTTTTTTTTTCTTTCCCGAAAGATTTTTTTTCCCTTTTTGAACTCCTCCTTCATTGTTGCAATGCACGTGTTATAAAGTTCACATCCGCGCACAAACTTTCCAAGTGCAAGTGCAGTGCCTCTGCGGAAACCCCTGAGCATCACAGCATGTTAGAGAAGGTTTCTCCTCTATTGTGGTGGGGCCACGGGCTGCTTTTTTTGAGATCTGCTGCAAGGGCAGTATGAAGGACTTAGCCCCCTTTTCGTTGTCTTTCAACAAACAAACAAACAAACAAGAAGCCACAGAAAATGTGAATTTTACTATGTGCCCAGGCTGGCTGGGTGTGAGAATGTAGACCTAGCAGCAGACACAGGGAGGAAAAAAAAAGAGAGCAGCAATGTCACCCTGTTTTGGCTAATTGTTCTTGAGTTGGTCCTAAAACAGAGCAATCTGCCTATTTATTCTGTTTCTTTGGAATAATTATGCTGAAAGTGCATTGTATCACGTTGCGAGCAGCTTCCTAATCAGTATGCAGTGGTCCCCCACGCTTCCCTTAATTTGGAATCCTCCTCCCTTTCAATGAATACAGTAACTAGAGCAACTCCTGATTAATATGCCGCTTGGCATAATTAAATTTCGTTAATGAAGCTATGCATATTAAGTCCAATTCTTCTTTGTTTGGGCAAGCATGGGTTGTTGCTTCTTTTTCTCTTCTTTTTTGGGGGGCTCCGTATTTATACAGCTGCAAGCGAAGGAAGAAAACAAAACAAATGACAGGGGTGAGCCCAGGGAGAGACAACTTTTATAATGTTCCTGAGAAGAAGGAGCTTGAAAGTTTCTTTGAACAGAATCCTGGGACTGGGAACAGGCGCTTTGGGAAAGAAAAGCTTGTCTCTTCACCAGTGTTTTCCTGAAATTTTATTCATATGCTCATTTTGTTGTCTAGACAATAGCCCCTTGTATGAAATAGCCATGCCATGAATGAGGACCTTCTGCTGGCAAAACCTTCCATTATGAATATTAATTTCATTCCTGCGTTGCTTTGTCTGCTTGTGTATTTTTGCTCTTTTCAGTCCTTCCTTGATTGCTTTTGCTTGTTTGTCAGGATAATTATTATGCTTACTGCATGGGCTGTTTTTTTCACAATTAGTACAGTGCAGGGACAATAGGAACTTATTCATGGCCGGTGGGTTTGAGGAGTACCAGTGGACAGCCCGTCCCAGTGCCTGGACAGAAGGCAGCTCTCTGATTCTTAGTATCTTCCTACACCACTTAGCAAGGACTTTCTTCTGGTTTTATTTTGACTTTTTCCCCCCCTCAAAAGGTGGCTGTTTTTATGTGCCTTCTGAGGAGGTCATATACGAAGGGAGTATTTCAAGTAAAAGAACATTTGTTGCATGTCTTTTTTTTCTTTTTCTTTTTTTGCTGTGAATGCCTGGTAGAGTGAAGGAAACTATTTCTACTTGTTGAGCATTTGTAGGCTGCGTGATCGCATTAATTTAGTTGCACAAAAGAAAGAGAGTGAGTGATTAAAAAGTGGCTTTGTGAGTCTGTTTTTAATTTGGCATTAGGATGTGATAACAGATTGCTGTTTAACGCTTTAATCAGAATGTAGTGTTCAGTGTGTGTGTGTGTGTGTGTGTGTGTGTGTGAGCTCGTTATTTAAATGAGTTATTAAAGAAGTTCAACGTTGTGGAGAGGATGGTAGTCTAAAATGTATGTTGTGACAGATTTAATTAAATTACTGCATGTTCACAGATTTTTTTTGAAAAAGTAATATGTCTGTGTTTTTAAGAAAGGTTTCTTTAAGGACAGCTTTCCAGTAAGCTGGCACTATTAAAAGAAAATCAATACTTTCACTCATGAGTATTTTGTTAGGAAGTATAATCTGTAAAATATCGGTGATTAATGTAACTGTATTTCCATTAGTTTGCTGCGCAAATTTTTTTTAATCAAAGTGCTGTTTGCTAATATAAGTGTGTCTTCTCTGTGTTAATGTCTATTTAAGTAATGAATTCTATCAGACTTATTTCAGTTCATGTCTTGGGTTTCTGTCTGTTAACTGAAGGATCAGAGCTAAAACTGTATAAATACAGGTATCTTCTCCATCCAAAGAAAATTATTAAGCTGTAAATTTTAGATGTACTATATTTACATGAAGACTTTTCAGGAATGTAAATACATTACAGGGCTTTTTCAGTAAAAAGAACTGACTTTGAATATTATTCTGTAGGTAATGAACAATTTAAATATAGGCTACAAGCTTAAACCTGGTAATGTAGAAATGTCCCATTAAAATAATTGGGATTTACTTTTGAGTAAACATGGCAAGAATTGGTGTGTAAGGCGTGAGCTTAAATGCATTTTCTTGTAAACTCAGATTCAGTGTAAATGAGAGGCATTTCCTTCCAAATAAATGTGTTTAAGATGGGGTGCAAAAAGGAGATTTGCTACTCACTTACACAGGTGTAATTCCATTGAATGTAATGAAACTATGTTTGAATGATTCTTTGAGAAAGATTACTTACATTTTTTAAATGTGTAGTACTGTACAGCACAGTATTGTAGTGTTTTTCCCAAGCCAGTTTTTTCAGCATGCACTTGTTCAAATATTATTGGACAGGTGAGATATTTTCAGTCTTAATACAAATTTTTAGTCTCTTCTACAATTTTTTCTGTTAATTTAATACACTAACTTTAATACTAACAAAACCACGGGCTAATTAAAAAAGATAACAGATAACTATTGTTAAGTAAAAAGATATTTTCTGGATTTTCTTCCCCTCCTCAAGCAATGATACTGCAGTGTTGCAGAGTAAAGTTGCCTTCTTATTACAATGCATTCAGATAGGTTATTTAGCATAGCTTATACATATAGCTTTTCCGAAGGAGACTTTCTTTTTAAAAGAAAGTTGGTAGGTGCTTTTTCGTGTTAATTAATATTGTTTCTTCATTTTTGAACTATACAAGTGATAAGATGTTTGAGGCACCCTAAAAGAAGCAAGCGCAAAGAAAAGGGATCTTTAAATACACTCAAAAAAAGTTTCCATTTTTTCACTTGAGGAAAAAAATAAGTTAAAACCAGGATACTATGCAGTTGATGGGATAAATTCTCAGTCGTGTTGGACAAATTGTATGTTAATGATTTACATTCATGAATTTTTTTATTCAGTGGTCTAGACACTATAGTAGAGACGTTGCATGGACAGGCTCCACACTTATGGTAATATGGTTGATATACTGTAAAGCATTTAGGCTGTGAAGCACATTCTGGATTTTGAACTCAGGATTGTAACTCGATAGACATTAAAATTATGCCATATGAGTGTATAAAACAGAGATAACAAAAGTTCTGAAATCTTGGTGCTTTAGTAATAGCACAAAACTACTTCAGTAATATAGTTCAGTAGTCTGTTGTGACATTTTGTACCCTATCTTAGATTTAATAAACAAATGTTTTCAAGGACGTATTGACAATATTAGTTTTCACTCTATATTAAAAGAAATTATAATACTGTGTACGCATATGCAGAGTAGGAGTGCTTAGGTGCGTGCTAAAATAACTGTGTCAGAACGGTTATGATTATGTCTCAACATAGGTGCCGTGTTAATTATCAGCAACACATCTGTACAGATTTCAAATTTGGATGAATTATCTCTAGAGTACCACAAACATTTGGATGCTCAGTTATGGTAACAACACTTTTGTTTTCAAGCAACTTATAAAGTAATTGATTTAAAAGCAAAGGTTAACCTAACTATGGGCATTGAATATGTTATTCCTAATCATAGACCTATAACAGGAGGTAAATTTAGGAGGCTAGAGTTTACTACGACTGTATTTGTGAGTTGCCTTTTGCATCCCAACATACTACATAATGTTAAAAAGACTCGTTTTCTGTATTTTACACTTATTTGCACTTTGTATAACTGTCTTGATCAGATTATTTATTTCTGTTATGACCCATGGTTGAGAAAACAAATTTGATTTGGCATTTTATACTTTGTGATTTCCAAACATTTTTGTCTCATGCGCTTTGAGCTTCTGTGTCTATAACAATCCTACTTAGTTGTTTGTCATGACTTTAAGGATATAATCCCATGCATACCTACTGACAAGCACTTTCGATATATAGTGGGACCGAGTTCTAAGAAAATATGCACGGGCTGTTATGAGAACGTGTGTGTGTGTGTGTGTGTGTGAGAGAGAGAGAGAGAGAGAGAGGGAGAGAGAGAGAGAGAGAGAGAGAGAGAGAAATTTAACATTAAAATCCATTTCGCCCATAGTATGGTGGAATATCATAAAAATATTGTCCTTTTTATGAAGGCAAGACTTAAGAACTCTGTATAGGCATGCCCCAGTATCTGCTGAGGTTCCGTTCCAGACCCCACTGTGGATACCTGAAACTGTGGATAGTAGGGATGCCTTTCTAAAGATACGGGAACATCAGTAGTTTTGCTGTTAACAAGGTAAAAAATAGAGATTTGTTTTATGTTCCCCTATCCTTTTAATAGGTGCCTCAGTATCCCTGGTATCCGTGGATAACTGAAATTGTGGATACTGCATCACAGTTTCGGGGTACACCTGTATTGCCCTTCCATAAAGTACATCATCAACTACCGTCTTATATTTCTCTTTGGTTGCATTGTTCAGGTACTTCTTGCTCCACTAAGGAAATATGTACATAGACCTTTATTGGCATAAAACTAAGGACATGAAAACACACAGGTACATTTGTCTAACATCAAGTGTGGTTTCAGTAGCAAAGTTTGTATAATTTCCAAATACTGTATATGAACACAATCTTGCCAAGGTTAAGCACTCTCATTCCCGTGATTTCATTTGGAGAGTTAAGGTAAAATATATGGGGCTTACAAGCGCTGATCTTTAACTGGAACATCATTCCCTGTGGTATTTATCAAGGTGAACATACCTTCATAACCAGACATTTAAGTCTATCCTTACTCCCCAAACATTGGTAATGCTACTTTTGTCAAATGTAAAATGTAACCCTTCCTTTTATCTTCATCTGGTTGGCTCTATGAACTGTCCACAATTCCATTTCTTCATTTTCAAAACTATATCCCTAATGTAATTTCCAAAATCTGTAGTTTTAGGTACATGATGCTAGTTTTATATGAATAATAAAATTATTGGCAGAAGCGGAAAACCTGAACCCTGCTCTAGAGAGCCTTGTAAAGGCTTACAAGGCTTATGGCACAGTCCTATCCTCATGGCAAGTAAAGCCAGTGTATACAAGGTACATCATTGCAGCAGCCTCTCTGCTGGTTTATGGAGTGCTGGTGGTGGTGCAAAGGCTGGAAGGCTTTATACAACAAGACCGTGTAGACCATGGCCGCACAGCTTAAAACACAGCCAAGCTGAACTCCATGCAGTTTGATCCCAGCTTTCCTGGAATCTGATGTCATCGCCATATGATCAGAAATGCTGCTGAGCTGCTGCACCTTACGGCAAAAGGGTCCACATAGCAGCACAGACCCCTTAGAGGAAGTACTGCCCAGAAGGTTCTTACACCAGCAAAACAGGTGGCGTGGAACTGAGGAGTCCCATAGGGGACCAAGCAGAGGTGTAGCCAACCGGGGCACCCCTCCAGGTCACCCCTAAAAGTCATTGCGGTGAAGTAATGACATTACTGCAATTGCTGGCCACTGCTGGCGAGGAAGCTGCCAGCTCACTCCGGCTGTGGAAATGGGCAAAACCTACCCATGGAGCCTACCTCAGCCATGCAGCCCCGAGGGAGGCTCCAGGGCAGCAAGTTCTGCCCGTTCCTCTGGAGCCTTTCCCTGTGTGGTTGGAGCAGAGCCAGCTCTGCTTCTTGGGTGGTCTCAGCCTAATCACTGGGGACACAGGCAGGAGGATCTGCCATCCCCCATGGAGAGCCATAGTGCTGCCCGGGACCAAGTGGTACCATGTGGCTGTTTGGAGCTACATCCCTGGGACCAGGCAGTAGCTGGGAAGGTCAGTAACATTTTTCTTGACTTACCTTTCTGAACTGGCCTGGCCCCCCACCAGTGCTCTGGATACACCAGCTGCTGCACCAGTAACCTTGTGTCCTGCATGTGGTCATGTCCAGTGTGGAATTGGGCTATTAAAAACTTGAAGGCTTTCTGAGTAAAACTAGAGATTTTGAGTCCAATAGGTTTCAGCCCGGGAATGGAGTCCAATTGCTTAGCCTGGGAGGGAGCACAGGATATGGTGGCCGAGGTTGCAGCTGTCTCTGTCCCCCGACTAGGTCTGATTTTTCCCCCCTGTCCAGTTCTGCCCCTCCCCACCTCCCCCTGCCTCCAAAAGCCACGCTGCCAAGTGCCAGTACAGTGCTACTTACCCCTAGCAGCTGCATGGCATCCTCAAAGTGGCACTGGACCCAGCACCGGCACTCCCTCCTCCCCAGGTGCTGCAAGGTGCTTTATGGCACGTTCACGACACACAGAATCAGCGATATGTGCCAGAAATAGCAAGCTCAGGATTGGGCTCTAAGCTGCCCCATACACCTGAAAATGGACCATTATAGCCTGCTAAAGCTTTTTATATTTCATCAACACTGTAGAGAGCCTTAGAATGTTGTGCAAGTGGCTGTAAGCTTGGACAACGTTGTGCACTGAGTTGCTTTGCCATGCAAAGGTGTTCCTCATGAACTGATGTAATAATAATAATAATAATAATACATGTATTTATATACCGCCTTTCTTAAGGTCACTAGATTTCTCTAATGATTACAACTCAAGGCGGTTTACATAGGCAGACTTTTCACAAACCCGAAGGTTTTTACAATTTACAGAATGTTCTGTCTTTCAAGAACCACACTCACAGATCTTTCTTTCTGGATTTAGCCTTCTTTCTTTAGCCACCCGTCTGTCGTCTGCTGGCTGATGAGGCTTCCCTGCTCTCACCAGAGACGCAGCTGCGTTCAGCACACTCCTCCTCCCACGAGGCAGCTGAAACTCAGCTTTTTAATTAGCCGCAGTTTGCAAGGTCTGCCGCTCACACAGACTTCCGGGAGTCTCGAGCTCACGACCTTGAGATCTTCAGTTGTTATCTTCGGGCAAACAGAGGCATTAACCCTCTCGGCAGTGTTGATTACTGTGCTGCTGTCCCAGCACAAGCAGGCTGTGTCTTCTAGTTCTGGCAGAGAGTCTAGTGCCTGCCCTAAACTATCCTGCCATGACTATACTTAGAAAAACTGCAAATGTCTCCTTACCACTCTGCAGTCCTGAGGCGCAGTGTGGAGATACGAAGGAAAAGTGATAGGGAAATGATACGTTCTCATTCATACAAATAAAATCAGTAGTTACAACCTGTCCATGCTAAAATGTTTGCAATAATTTTTCTTAGTTGCATTTTGCATGAGAAGATCTGGCAGCACTTTCTGTATAAAATAAATATATAAAATAAGCATATACAAGTAAAAATGATCTCCAGAACAATCAGGAAACAGACGGGAGTGCCTGGCGTGCACACTGCCATGGCCCAGACAATTTCGTCTGAACTGAGGTACTGAGTGCCCTAGTCACCAGGTGCTCCTATCCGCTTCCAGATCTGGGAAGTGAATGGGAATGGGTGATTTTGAAATCATCTGGGTCACGGCTGCGAAGTCACTGTGCTCCTCACTCCTGCAGCACACCTGTGGACCTTTCGTGGCGTACCAATGTGCTGCGGCACATTGGTTCAAAATTGCAGTTCTAAAGTCTTGTTTCAATTCATTTTAATAGATTTGTTGTCTTAAAATTTCTCTGAGGTGTTGCACACACGCACCAGGGCGTGATTCCTTCCTTTCGGCGACAGCCTCTGGTGACCCTTAGAAAGCCACTCCTGAGGGTTAAGGAACACTCAGGAGCCTCATGGGATGTGATGGGTGGTGGGATGTGAGTGAGGAAAAATGGGTGGCCCTGCAGAAGTGCTTTCCATTTTCACACAGGGGTTTCGGAATCCCAGTCAGTTCCAGGATGTTTTGTCAAGAATGGAACAGCACCTGCATTTTTCAGAGACATTTTAGAGGGCAATATCCTCCTCTCTGTCTGCATTCAGTACAGCTTCTGGCGGGCAGACTGAGGTTACCTATGTACAGAGAGTATACGTTGCACGCTACCGGTTCTTTGAACAACGGTTCTCTTTGTGTCTACATCTGACTTGCACTGACCCCTTTCCATACTGCTCAGACTGTTTTCCTATTCATTCATTGACAAGGAGGGATTTTGCTTGCTTTAGGTTCCAAAGGTTGAGCCGTTGAGGTGATAGATTTTATTGGACTGTCAGTCACCTGTGCTGGTGCATATTACACAAATGTATTCAAGGTTTGTGGAGGGCTTCGTCAGATGGGGAGGTGGCACAAATGCTGTATACAACATAAAGGGATTCAGGAACGCATTCAGACTTGTTTCATGGACCTGGATCTTAAGGAGCAGACTTGTTCTGCATATCCAAAGAGGCTTTAAAGCGCTGTTTACCTCAGCTGTCTATGTCAGTGTTTCTCAAACTGTGGGTCACGAGCCAGTTTCAGGTGGGTTGTGCAGCACTTAGTGCAGCCATCATTTAAAATATGGGAAGATGGGACACTGGAAAGGGGGACAGCTGTGTGGTTCTTCTGCTTGTGTCAAGGTTGTAAATAGGCTTTTTTTTCTTTCTAATTCATTTTGGTATTGGAAGATGGCTGACAAATAACCCAACTTATTGCTGCCTTCTCAGGAAAGCAGCAGGCTCTGGCATCACAATGATGGCACTTCCGGTGGGTTCAGGACAGGTTGTCATTCCAAAAAACGCGATCCCAGTGCTGAAAGGTTTGAGAACCACTGGTCAATGTCATATGGCGAACTTCTTTTGCAACTGAGGGGAGCTCAAAAACTATTTCTGATAGAGTATGGGGGCATTTAGGAAAAAGTCAAAAGTGGGTTAGGCACCCCTGTTAGGCACCCCCAGCCATGAAAACAGACTCGGATCTTCGCAAAAGTCAAGAAGCCTTTATTTCAGCTGCGCAGCTGGGTGTCCGAAAGGGAGTGTTCTCCAAAGCTTTTAGAGACACTGTACAGTTGATAAGTTCTTTATATTGAAGTTGCACGCCTCCTACGAGTAATGATTATCTTTAGCATTTTACCATACTTAGCACAGTACATAACAGTTCGGCATTTTGCATTACATAGGTTACACTTGTTTACTGTTTCAGCAAAAGTCTGGACCAGTCTGGGTCTGCGGTTTATGATCTAACTTCCTCTAGCGAAAGGTCATTTGTTCAGTCAGCAGTTTTAATTTTTACTTTATGTGCTAAGTTCACTATGTGCAAAGCTCACTGCGGGGAGGGGGGGGAAAGAGGAGGAGGTGACAGAAGGGACAAGGTTCCTGTGATATGGATTTGATAAAGAGCACATTTCTTTAATCACAATAAAGCACAGAAGCGCCACTCTCACTTGGGTGTGGCTCAAGTAGTTCTTCCCCTGTGTTCTACAGTTTCAACAGGTTAATGGAACCTGCCTCCCCTACACATGCACGCACGCACGCACGCACGCACGCACGCGCGCACACACACACACACACACACACACGCGTGCGCACACACACACAGCCATGAACTGTAAATGAGTTCACACTGTAAATGAGCATTTTAGGGCTGATTCACACTGTCAAATTATGTTATGCATGCAGTGGCGTTTCTACAGGGATGGCAAATCTCTAAGTTTTGCAAGAAGCCTTACCTTGCAGTGGAAATCACTCCTCTCCTGCACCGTTTTAGCCAATCCTCACAGGGAACAGCAACATCTTGGCATTGCTGACTGGCTACAGCAGCAAGGGAGAGGAGGGATTTACATGACAGGGTAAGGCTCCTTGCAACACTTAGAGCTTTGCCATCCCTGTAGAAACGCCTCTGTATGCATGTGTGTAAGCAGCACACTGTTGGCTTTGAAAGGTTTAATATTATTGTTTTTAAATTAGGTAGTAAGCCACCTTGAGCCTTTTCTACTGAAAACATTATAGATATTTTAATAAGCAAATATATAAGTCTGTAGCTGAGAGGGTGGAAGTTTAGGGGGCTGGCATCCATTTTTGTGATTGTGGCTTCATATTTTCTAGCATCTACGTTCATGGAGGTGGCTGCCAGTTCCCTGTCTGTGCAGCCATATTCACACTAGCTTTTCTTTATGTGGACATATATGCTTTATTTGATAGTGCAGAGAAATTCAGTAGTGTGTACCATCTCTACATGACACAATCTGATATATATTCCAGTATCGATTTATTAACAAACGCATGTCTTTTAGCTATATTATGATCAGTGGCGGCATTCAGCCGGTACGCTGGGCGGGACTTAGCTTTGACCGGCAGTCCTCCCATTGCGTAACGGCGCGTTCCACCGCTTTCCCGTCCGCCCCGGCGGGCGAGAAAGCGGCGTAACGCGCCATTACGCAACGGGAGGACTGCCGGTCAAAGCTAAGTCCCGCCCAGCGTACCGGCTGAATGCCGCCGCTGATTATGATGCTGTTGATGTTCTGCTCTACAGCAATTTCAAGCATGGCTGGGTTAAAGATTCTAAGATTCTTCTTCTATCTCTGCATATCTCTTGTTTTCCTCCATGGCTACCTTTTTTTAGTTATTTATATCCTGTCTTTGATTTCCCTAAGGGATTCCCTAGGACAGCTCAAAGCATTTTAATAAGGATCTATAAAATCAATAATAAAATTAACAAAGCCATAAATGATAACATCAAAACGAAATAGGTAGCAAGAGCAAAAAAGAGAGAGATGAAAATCAATCAGCCAATCAGCTCAGCTGGTTAAAACAATAACCATAAGACACCTATTGACAAAGATCTTGGCCAGGTAGCAGGAAAACAGTAGCGAGGGGCCAAACAGACTTCCACGGGCAAGGAGTTCCACTTCCACACAGCTTTCATGATTCTTGTGAATACCATTAGGTCTGTCCTTCTCATGAAACCTTACGGGGAAATACTGTGCTCTGGAAGTACTTCTTTCAGATGAAGCTACTGATATCCTTTCAGATGTAAACATAGCTACTGCTCCATTTTCTTGTAAAACAACCCTTTAAGGCAGCTCAGCATGGAAGACAGGAGAAATTCACATTTGGAAGTTCCTGTGATTACATGATAGTAGGGGAATGTTTTTAACTAGGACTCTGCTCTCCAGCTTACTTGGCATTATAAAAAATACCCTGGAAAATTCATATCTAGACGTGATCCTAATTATTACGCTGGAATATTATTTATTATTGCAAAAAAATCAGTGCTCTTCAGATGTAGTCAAATGCTTATATCAAGCATGTTTTTAAAAGCTACAGGTTTATATATTAGCTTAATGTAGTCAATTAAATGATACATGTTAAAGGGTGTGTATGTGAGTGATGATGGCATGTGTTAGTTTTTAGTGAGTAGGAGCCAAATTGGAGTCATTTAAGCCATTGATCTTCAGAGTCGATTATGCAGCTGTGAGCTATAAGCCTTATGCTGGCTGGCTGGTGAATAAAGCAGTACATTAGTAGTGTTTATCATTATTACTATATCTTCACAAATGGGTTAGTGAGTCTTTTATAGCTTGTTCTTCATTGCCACATGCAGTGGTATGAGAATAGTGATTGTTTTCGATGCATTTGCCTTGACTACAAAATGGCACATTCTCATCCCCTCCCTCTGTGTGAGTGCAATCCTAAACTGGAGTTAGGCCATCATAAACTAAGCCAGCAAAGTTTGGCCAGCACAAGGGCCACCATAAAGCATGTTTGGACTACTTTCGGAGTGTGTGTACTGGCCTCTCTGACTCTGACAGTGGTCCAAACATACTTTACAGTGTCCCTTGTGCTGGCCAAACTTTGCTGGCTTAGTTTATGCTGGCCTAACTCAATTTAGGATTGCACCCTGTGTGTATGTTCCCTAATTTTTTTTCTATTTTCTTTTTCAGTCTTTTTGGGCCCAATCCTATCCAACTTTCCAATGCTTCCACAATGTAGCTCCAAGGTAAGGGAACAAAATTCCCTTATCTTGAGGAGGCCTCTATTACTGCCTCCTGCTGCAGTATGCAGCCCATGCCCTCTTGGCACAGCTGCATTAGCACTGGATCATCGGATAATGTTAGGCTCTAAATCTTTTTAACATTCTTCCCCCCTTTTTCTGGTCCAGTGTTGATATTCTAAATAGCATGCACTTAAATCTAATGAAGTGTTTTGTAGAATACCTTTCTAATAACAAGCATCAGAGAAGAATGCAGAGATGGCAGAGTTCAGTATGGGGGAAAATAATTTGTTTTATTTACTTTTAAACAGGAATTTCAAAGCAGTAACACATCCAGGAGACAGCATTTAGGATGGTTGAGCTAGGTTGCAATCCTACTCATGCTTACAAGGGAGTAAATCTCACTGAATTCAGTGGACCTTCCAATTTGATATGCATAGGAGTACACTGCTAGTTCAGATTGAATTCAGTTTCCAGGTGTTCCTTGACTTCAAGGAACTTATTAGCGCTTTTGCTTTAATGCAAAACTGAAAGTGTGAAAATTAAGCTGTGCAAGAAGAAAGAAGGCAAGGTAAGCAGGCATAGTGCATGGCATATAGACTGAGACTTCAGGAATACAGAAAGAAAAGAGCATGTTATTTGAAAGAGAACAGGAATTTGAAAAAGAGAATTTAGCTCAAAGTTGCAAGATAGCCAATATCATTCTTCTTTCATCATGAAGAAATCCAAACCTCAAGAAGCTGAATACTCACATGCCCTGGTATACGCTGCGTGTTCTGTTCTCGACCACACTGTGGATACCTGAAACCATGGATTGTGGGGACACCTTTTTAAAGATAGGGCAGCATCAGTAGTTTTGCCACAACAAGGTAAAAAAAGATATTTGTTTGATGCTCCCCTGTCTTTTAATAGGTTTCTCAGTATCCATGATATCTGTGGATAACTGAAACCATGGATACCGAATCAATGGCTATTGGGCATGCCTGTATATAAATAATGCCAGAAGGTTTAGTAACATATAACCTTTTTACTCTAAAGGGAATTCCTTTTTTATTATACCATCAGGCATCCCTGAATTTTACCACTTAAAAGGCCACAGCATATTTAGCTTGATCCATCAGTTGCTTTTAAATGCTAACATTTGGCTTGTAGGTTATTACGTCAAATTCCTCAACAGGTGGGACTCCTGTTTCTTTGCACCACCTGTGATGTGTGACACTTCTGTTAAAAAAAAAAATACGATGTGTTTCTGTAGACACAAACAAAATATTCCTTTTACATCTTGTTGCTTTCATTCAACATGTGCTGTGTGATTTATCAGCCTTTTGCTATTCTGCACTCTCCAGACTGAGTTGCAATTAACTTTTTACTTGCATCTTATAATCAGAGAGTCTAGCTATACAATGACAAATGTATCAGGGGAGGAGGGGGCTTTCTTTTCCTATCAGCGTCCTACATTTTACCAGCAATAATGAGCTGTCACAGTGTGAGTTCTGGAGATGAGATTAGTGCATGGAAGAATGAGTAAACCTGTATACAAGAAGAATAATTAAATCAAGCAGAAAATAATAACAAGCATGTTACGGGTCTTCAACATCAAACCAGGGCAAGACTGAGCGAGGCTGTCGGGGTACAAAAACCAAAACTCACTTGTGATTTTGTGAAATTGTGTTAAATTGTAAGACTTTGAATATCGATCTTTACTGAACTTGCCAGGGCTTCATTATATGCAAAACACACATAGTTTTCTGCAGTCTGGAAGAGGAGTTTATATTTTGTTCAGTGTTCCTTTCCTCAAGCTCTTTCTTTTGGAAAGGCTTTTAGGTGTCAGACGCTCCACGTATGATCTTTATTGGTGACATTTCATCTCCATCAAATGGCAGGAACTTGCAAGTGCACAGGTGTAACAGCCAACAGGTATACAGCTAAGGTACATAATCTGTTCCTGTGTAACAAGAGGAGAAGCAGAGTGCCTCGCTCCTTCCCTAAAATATTCACTACAATATCCTCTGCATTCCGCAAAACAGTTGAAGGGCGAAATTCAAGATTTAGCAGTGGGCCTCAGAGTGATGATTGCTTCGTAATGGAACAAATTCAATTACATGAAATATTAGACTCTCCTCTCACTGTTGTAGCCCTCTTCAATCTATTTAGGGCAGTCAAGGAAAAAAAAAGAAGAAGCCTCTTAACAGATGCCTGGCTGCCTCAGTACAGAGAGGAAAACCATAATTTGTCTGTAATCCCTAATGCAAACAGTTGTTCATTAAGAAACAAAACTAATGTAATCTTGATTATTTGCTCGGATTTCTACTCTATCATGTTGTTTTGTACAGCTGGCAGGCTAATGTAATTTTACTAAGAAACCCAAAGCAATCTGGTACTCAGACAACACCATGCAGATTTAGGTAAATTCGGGACCCAGATTAGCATAATACTAACTAATCACGAATATCATTTGCATTAATTAGAGTATTGGGACAAGATTGTTTTTTAAATGGAAGAAAATTGAAAGAAAGATTAAGGACAAGAGCTTATGAACCTAGTTTTCCTGGATGCAAGCATACAACAGATGATTTCTGCCATAATGCCTAATATTTTAATGTTTAAGTATTAATTAAAGTATTGGGGAAATATTGTTTCTAATTGGAAGGAAACTGAAAGAGATTAAGGGCAAAGCTTATGAACTGCTTTTGCTTAAGGCAAGTGTGTAGCAGATGATTTCTCCTATAATGCCAAAGAGCTTAAAACATGTAAAAGATAGGGTGAATAATACACTAAGGAGTTTAGAAAATGTACTGGTTTGTCTAAGTGCAGGTTTTGCTCAATATGAAATTGCCTGTATTCAAGTAAATAGGCTATGAAGTTAAATTCCATCCATCTTCTTAAGGCTTTTTTTTTTTTAACAATTTCCAGTATTCTAGTTGCCATCTAAAACCTAAAAGGCAACAGTGCACTACATGCTAATTAATGCATAGAGGCAGGGTCAGCCTTAAGCCAATGTGACCAATGTTGTCACAGTGGGCCCCGTGCTTTCAGGGGCCCTGCACCAGAGAAGAGAGCATATTGCCTGCTGCTACAGCGGGGGGGTCTCTATGGACTGTAAGGTACTGGGGCGAGCAGAGTAGTTCTACCTTGGCCCCTCCCACCTGTCCCTGCCTCAAAACTGCCCAAAATGGGCCTCCTGGAAGCAGTTCGCGGTGATGTCCTCATATCACCACCAAACGCTTTTCTTGGTGAGAGGAAGCCCTGCTCAGTGGGGGGGGGATTCCCCCCCCCCCGCAGGAATGCCCTGCATTGGGCCTGCCATTCCTAGAGCCGGCCCTGCATATAACTAATCCTACCTAACTCCAACCCCACAACACACACCAATGCAGCCTTGCCACCGGAGCCTTGCCAGCCTTGCACCACGCAGGAAAGCTTCATGTCCCGGAGGTCTCCTGCAGGTCCCGGAGCTCTTCCCCCTGATAACCCTCCACCGCCTAAATGGTCTATTTAGACCTGCACCAGTTATTTTGCTGGCCAAGTTCAAGTGAGCCCCAAAAGGTAGACTGAGGCCAGGAAAGCACCTTCGCACCACCTTGGGAGTTAGCAAGGCTGGCATAGAGACCAGTACAGAGGCCTGTGCCAGCTTCCAAAGGTTGGACCCTGCACTGGTTAGTTTGAGTTGGGGATCTTCCATTCTGCCTTGGCTAGCACAAACGACTGCAGGGTCCAGCCTCTGGGAGCCGGTGTGGGCGTTTTCATCAGCCACACTGACTCCCAAGGTGGCGCAAATACTTTTATGATACCTGGAAGCTGGCGCAAGGGAGTCTCTTAAACTGGCTTAAGAGTCAGTTAGGATTGTTCTTTCTTTGAGAACAAATATTATTTTTCAACCGCTTTGTGAACCTTGTGTTGAAAAGTGGTATATAAATACTTTTGATTGATTTTGATTGATTCTTTACTGAAAATGAGCTTACTTATGCGTAAAATAAACAACACAGTTTTCAAATACCTCTATTTATCCAGGAGGTGGATCGTCCCTGGGAGAGAGGTGGGACTGGCCACAGCCACAGCGGTGCAGGTTGAATCCAATTCCCATCTCTGTCCTGAGCAGAATTACATGGGCTGCTTGGATTTGGAAATCGTGGGTGCAGATGCAAGTAGCCCCTTAGTGGTGGCTGGGCATGACATGGGGTAAGGGGTAAAAATCCCCTTATCGCAAGTTGTGCTCCAGCCGGCACCTACCTTGTGCTGGGTGTAGCACATGCAGCTTGGCCTGCTTGTTCCAGCACAAGTTAGGATTACAGCCCAAGGGCACAATCCTTTCTCAAATCAACAGAAACAAACACCTCTAGCAATAGAATGTCAGCGGTGCTGCCTCAGACTCAGCTCCAGAGCCATGCGCCACAGTTAATCCCAGAACAACATCCAAAGCAACTCACATAAATTCTTGCTCCCCAGGGTCAGTGGAGAAGCAGGTCATATAGGTCAGACAAATAGACTAGCCTGAAAACTTCAATCACCAGCCCCACTACCAAAGGAGAATAGATTTCTGATGCTCAGATTTCCCAAGAGGTTTCCTAAATAGCCATATGCCTTGATTACGCATAGCTTTGCGATTCATAAGGATTACTGCAAGTTCTCTGCTTTACCTGGGGCTGCCTTTGAAAAGTGATCTGAAATTGCAGCTCGTCCAGAATACTATGACTGGAATGCGGACTGGAGGAGGACAGTGGGAGCATATAACTCCCTGGCTGCAACAACTTCATTGGCTTCCTGTCTGTTTCTGAGTCTTACACAGCTTGCGGGCCACCTCTACTCACATGAACCCCCCTGAGAGCCTCTCCTCTGTGCTTCTACAATATTTGATGTGTGTTTGGTTGAAAACAGAAGACAACATCCTCTGTGGGTGGGCTGAGATTATACGACTGGCCCAAAGGAGGCACACTTTGCCTCCTTTCTGGGCAGTTTTTTGCCATTAGACTCTGCCAAGTACCATTGAGGTACTGACCCACTGAGTCCTGACCCTTCAGGATTGTCCAATGTGTCTTCGCTACAAACTGTGTTGCCTAACCATCTATTCATTACGCCACAGCTAGGATCTGGAAGTGACTGTTGCCCTTGACGAATGCCCTGGATTCTAACCATTGGTACTGTTGGCCAAACACTCATTGGAATCCCTTCCAAATGGGTGGAACAGTTGTTTTCCACAGAGTTCCACTGCAGCCCCCTCCAGGAGAAGGAAAGCCGCCATGTGTCCTCTACAGGACACTGCAGGTATGGTCTGGTACCACTCTCCCCCAGAAACAACTGGTACCACTCTCCCCCAGAATCTCAAGCCAGAGAACACGTTATCTGTTGTCAGATCTTTCTCTCTCCATCTCTGTTTCTCTTTGCTCCACGCAAGCACCTGTCCCACAGGGAAAGACACCCCGCAGACCCCAAGAGAAGCCCACAGTCTGCTTGGCTGTGTGACCAGTGTGAGCCCAGCTGCTGCTCAGGGAAGATGCTGGCCTACTCCTTCCAGTCAGGCCTCAGGGAAGGGATAATGGGATAAACAATGATGTAGAGGTCAATACATTGAGTCAGAAGATTTGCTCCCCTCCCTTGCTTACCTGAGTGGAGTATATTGTGCTTGCTTCCCCTGTTGGGGTAAAGAGGTAATGGTTCCACTTGGATGTTTGTGTGCAGAGTCCTCCTGGGGCAAAACACCTGCAATAAGAATTATGAGAAGATAAGTGTTAACAAAACATACCTGCTCTGAGGGACAAGAGGTTGTTTGTGCATAGTGCACCCTCTGTGCACCAAGTGTCCTCTTTCACCATAGTTCTCATCACTGGTTTCCCTTTGAGAGACCAGAGAAGTAATGCCCTATGCCTACTTCTATGCCCTATGCAGTGTGTCTTACCACCTGAGTTGTAGTCTCCCTGGCAGCGGCATATTGCAGGGATTGCTGGGCTGTAATTGGCTGCCAAATTTTGTTTGGGTTCTATGTTCTGTTGTAGAAAAGTGATCAGGGTAGCAGTGGCAGGATGCATAATCTTCCGGTGTTTCCCACTTTCTCATTGTTTCCTATGTCCTGACAAACCCCAGGATCTCCAAACCCCAGCCCTAAAGTTTGGGGTCTCCAAACCCCAGCCCTAAATCTGGCCCTCTAGAATATTTTTATCTGTCCCTTGGCAGGTGGCAGGGCTAGCCCACAGCAACCTGCTGAGGGGGGATAAATACAGTGCAAATTCAGTATCTGCTGGGGTTCTGTTCCAGACCCCCTCGCAGATACCGGGGTCACCATTTAAATGCCGTTATATATATGGCCCTTGTGCTGAAAACTTTCAAGATCCTTGTCCTGTCATATCAAAGGTTTACGCCTTCCTAGGCCAGTTGTCATTGGCATAGCTTTAGCATCTGGGACGTTTCCATTTTCTGAAAGGGGGTGGGGTTAGAATATGGCATGCACTGACTCCTCCTCCCTCTCATATGATGCTCCAATTTCCTCCCCATTTTGGCCTCTCTGCAGAGTTGCACCTGCATCCAAGCTGCAGTGGCGTGGTTTTGTGCTAGTGTCTATGCATGTCTATTGGCAGGCAATAACTAGAAGCATTTCTACGAGGAAGTGTACATCATGGTGCATGTAAACCTAGTATTTGCGGATACATGAACAGACTATACACTTAGAACTTAAAAGCTGTCTTGTGATTAGGACAGTGGAAGAGTAATAGTGGAAAAGTGGAGTGCTAGGATGGTATAGTGGTTTGGGAGATGCTGTGTCCTGGAAGATTCAAGTTCAAATCCTTGCTCAGCCATGAAGGCTCCTGGGTGACCTTGGGGCACTCACTCTCTGCCTCACCTACCTCACAGGGTTGTTGTGAGCTCAAAAGGAGGGGAGGGAGCATGTGAACTATTCTGAGCTCCCTGGAGAAAGGGTGATATAAAATGTGAAAAATTGAATAAAAATTTCCTTAAGCAAGCCCTGGCATAAATTACAGGTATTTCTGAATATGAGTATGGTCCATGTATCTGATTCCTGTAGGTGGCCATATAGAAAACAAATATGCATGCCCCTGAGTGGAGTATATTGTGCTTGCTTCCCCTGTTGGGAAATGCTGAAAATTAGGTAGATGGTAGCTAATACTACTAGTAAGGAAAGAAAACTCTTGTAAGTATCCCTTTTAGCATTTTAGAAATTCACAGCTGCCAGTAATTTGAACCCTGAAAAGAGCATGTTATGTTGTGCTGGCCAGAAACTGTTTTTGCTCTTGCCCAAATATCGAAGTTATCTTCTCCCTGTGTAGAAAGCACTTTCTGAGCAGAAGCCCAGAGAAGTTACTTCTCTAATTAATATGAAACATGAACTAGCATCAGGTGAGCGGAGTGAGAAGCTGCAGAGACAATGCTACTTCCTCTCCAGTTCCAACTCATGCACAGGTCAGTAGTATTAATGAAAGACAAGAGCTTGTTTTCCCTGAATGCTCTGAAATGCCTTTCATACAGTTAAAATGATCATATGCTGTACAAATGCATTGTATTTTGAAGATATATTTCTTTCCAGATAACTTTTTTTTTTTAAATGAGACCATTACAGTTCTGCCAAGTGGAAGATTTTGACAATGAGTGAAACATGATCCAAAAAAAGGTGTTCTGTGGGCAGGCATTCTCCTGTACTGTCCTGAGCACAACTGTGAACACTGTGAATCTCCATCTGAAATATCTGTGAAGAGCATTATGTAATGAGTTTTAATTTTATTCAATATGAGCAGTGTTCCCTTGGACAAGAATTACGTTCCCTTCGACTTAAGTGTTCTTTCCCATCCCAGTGCTTTGATTGGGGATAGGCTTTCCAGTGCCGATGCAGCAGCAATGCAGTCATGAGGTAAGGGAGCAAATGAGGAGGTCTCTGTGACCAGGAACACGTGGTCCTGTTAAGGGACAATACCCTTGACTCGTGGGTTCCCAAACTTTGATGAGGAAGTTGGCAACCATGTAAGTTGCAGGGAAGGGGGTAAGGCATTGACCCAATCACCAGGATTGTGCTGCTGCTGGGGATGAAAGGGGCTTTTTTTACTTACAGGTGGCAGCACCAGCCTCTGGGGTGTGGGTGAGGGGGTGCAGAGAGTTCCACAGGGTTCCTCCCAAAAGCAGAGACAGGGTTCCTCCCAAAAGGTAAAAATAGTTATCAGAATCCACGTCCGGTTTCATGACCCAAAACTAGAAGGGAGTTCCGATAGCAATTTTTACTTTTTGCAAGGCTTGGGAAGCCCTGCTGAGATGTCCACGGGGTTCCCCTCAGCCCCTGGAGGCTGGCGCTGCCACCTGTAAGTAGAAAAAAGTCATCCCTAGCAGTGGTGAGAATCTGGGGATCGCATTGCTGCCATTCCCTCCTCCCCACCCTTTACGGGGGCAGAGGACAGGGCTTCGCTGGCTGGTGTGTCACCAGTTTGGGAAGCACTGCACTAGACAATTGTTCATGTTGTCCAGTTGATAAACTTCTTTCTTTTTTTTCCAGTTGAGCGTCCTGATGTTAACGTTAGAATCACTAAGACTGGGGGGAGGAGCCAGGGACTCGAACATGGCAGTCACTTTTTATGAGTGGCTGGGGCTTCTGTTCTTTCCTGAATCTCTGTAAGAGGTTCGGGCCCAACTCCAGTAGTAGTACTGGGTTGGGGGGGAGCATTAACATCTAGCCTCTGGATAGTGGCCAAATCCGGAGGTGAACGATGTTTGCTTGTGACCGGGGAGCAGAAGAGACTCTGCCTTCTGGCAGACTGTGTGGACAGTCTCTGACTTGGAGAGTGGATAATACCTAGAGAAAGAGAATGATGGATTACAGCTTCTGGAAGGTCTTCTGAGGTCCCCCTAAGGAAGACAACTGTGTGGGAAGAGATGGTGAGCAGGCGTAAATGAATTTTATGAGGATAACACCTTGGCGTGAACTGCACTGGAGAGTTGGCAGCAGGCCAGAGAAGTCAGTGGAATTAAATCTGCGTAGCTTTCAACACAAGATGTCCACTGAAGTGCATTGCTGTTGTTCTTTATCTGTTTCTTGTTTCATTTTCTTACTCAATTTTCTTGTTAACGAGGAGTGGAAGCTGGATTATGGAATGAACATGATGGTTTATATTTTTGAAAGTTTGAAGGTCTTTATGAGTCCCAGTGAAGACAAACATCTGAGAAAGCTGGCAAGGAGAAAGATTTATGAAGGTAACAACAAGGCGTTAATTGCACACAGAATCTGGCAGTATCACTGAAATGCTTTCTCTGTTTTGCCTTTCTTATCACCTATTTTTTCATGAAGTGAGAGAAGTCTGGATATATTTATTCCGTTCTGTATCTAAAGATGAAAGAGCTTGAATTTTTTTGCTGCGTAACTGACTTAAAATGGCGTCAGGCTGTCGCCTGAGAGAAGGATCACTGAGATCACTGAGAGAAGATCAAAGATTTACAATTGGAATTTAGAATAAATGAACAAATGAACTTAGAACAAATGAAGAATTTACATCGATTTAGAGTGAAGGAGTTTTGGATGGAAGGACTGGGGTGAACTTTAATAAATTAGAAGAAGAATTGGACAGCTTATTAAAGAAAGTTTGACTCCCTCCCATTTTAGGATGAAATGTGTGCTTTGCGTCTGAAGAAGACTGGAAAGGAATGGACGGTATGAAGAAGGAACATTATTTCAATTCACAGGTTTTAGTGGGAGAAACCTGTGAGTTGATGATCCTTTTGTGGCAGAAGGATCATAGTCTAACTAGATATTTGTTATTTGTTTAGAGTGGTACCAGTCTGACTTTTTGGAATAAAAAAGTAGAGAAATTTGGAAAATGGGGAAATTGGGCTCTAAATTTTGCTTTAAAATATAAATTGAGGCTAATAAGGGAAATAATAAGACGTGGATTCAGAGATGCTCCTTATATATTTTTTTTGTTTTTTGTTATATTTGGTATTATAATTGAGTCTTGAGTTTAGAAATATATAAGATTTTAATGTAAAGTGTTATTTTTTTTATTCTTCTCTTTTCATTTACTTTTGAGTATGTGATAATTCAAGCTTATATTTAAAGATATCATTTTAGAAAGATTAAAAAAAATTAATTAAGACTTAATGGAAGATTTAAGATAGTTACAATGTGTTTTTTTTTTTTTGCTTTCTCCTTTGCTGTATGTGGTAAAAAGATAGCTAATATTGAATTTCTGATCTTAGAAAAGCAATAAGATTGCAAGCTTGTATTTTTTATGTCAAGATTATAATTGCAAAGCGGATTTTTGATTTTTTTTCTTTTCTTTTTAAGTACATGAGAAATCAGGCTTGCATTTAAAGATGTTGCTTTTGAGAATTGGAAGAACTATGAAGGCTTAAGATAGTTTTATGCGTTTTATACAATTTCATAATCTGTCTAAATTTTTATAGGTATGTTTTATTATAGAAATATGGTTTGAGACAAGTAAACAGAGTACTCTCATTTATTTTGGGTAGAGATTGAAATTTAAAATTTAATTGGAAATGTTAGAATATACAAGATAGAGTTATGAAGGACTTTTTTAAAAAAAATTTTACTTCTCAACTTCTTTCCCGTTTCTTTTTTGGTTTTTGATTAAATCAGCTTTTTGAAATTTTTAATAATTAGAATTAATGATGAAAGATAGAAACTTTTTCATGTGATTGTCTATAACCTTTCAGATGGAAATTGTTATAGCTGTGATTTTATTTGTTATGCTAAGTAACTCTCAGAACTCTCCAAATTTCCTAATGTCTGATCCTTTGTTTCCCTATTCCTTTTGTCTTAACTGTCCTTACCTATGTCTTTATAATTAAAAAGCAATAAAATTATCTTATAAAAAAAAGAATCACTAAGACTGCACTAAGCACTTAGAGGTTTCCTTTCCCGGACAAATAAAGGTTTGCAGCCCAATCTTAACCCATGCTGGAATAGGTAGGCCAGCAGACCTGCCCTACATCCAGCCTAGGGTTGGGGCTGCATATGGCACAATTTGGAGTAAGAAGAATTCATGTTAACGTTAAGGAATCGGGCTCCCTGCCTGCATGTCACATTCCTGAGTTCAGCAAGAAGATATGTAATCAGTGTGGAGTGGTGCTGTGGGCGCTTTATCTAGGGGTCCCCCATGCCCACAGTTTCTATATCTGTGAGAGCCCCAGAACTGAACTTGTGCTGATACAAGAGAATGCCTACACTCAAGGAATTTCTTGGGATGCAGTGAAACGTCTGTTGGTGTTAGCTTTTGTTTTTGAGACTTCAGCTATGCTAAACTGGCATTAACCCTGGCATAGTGTTCACCAGCGTTAAGGGACCATAGGATTGACCTGCCTGAAAGGTCAGTTGTCCATAACTCTTTTATACTGTAAGATTTGCAGTAGTCTGTTAAGTCCTGGTGAACAAACTACAGCACCCCAGTTTGGGGGAGACAGCTACAGGAATATGTCTATAAGACAGATCATATATGAAAGTATGTGTGCTGTATCAACAGGAAATGCAGGGGAGTGATAACCCACCAGTTTCTAAAAGGATTTCAAAAACAAATAAGGAGGAAGTAAGCTGCATTATTTTACTGAGGACAGGACAACAAACAATGGTTTAAAGTAGTGCTGTTCCAACTGTTGTTGGCGGATCACTGCTGATCCATTGACTGCCAGTCCTCCTATGTGGCTTCCGGCCTCTTTAGAGATTAGAGCTTTACTTTAGAGATCACCCCCACTCTCTGAATCTGATCGAAGCTCAGAAGCTCTGGTTGGGACCACAGGGTTTTCTGAGGCCTGCGGAGACCATGTGCAACTGCTCAGGAAGAAACTGGAAGTGGCAGTTCTGTAGATTTATTTGCTGATCCCTGGCATATTGGACAAAAAAGTCCACCCTGCCACAGCAGATACTTTTAGAAGTACTGGTTTAAAATAGAGGAAAGCAGCAATTGGTTTAATATTAAGATATTTCCTAATTAGAAGACTATTTCAGCCATAGGAATTATGGCCAATCCTAATGCAGCCTTGTGCTGCCAGAACTAGGGTTCCTTCAGCGCAAGTTCCTTTCCAGGTGTTGCAAAAGGTAACACACTTACAGAGCCTGGCTGCTATTGCAAGCAGCTGGAGAAAGAGCCCCAGTGCTGATATGTAGGCATAGGGGACGAGAAGGAAGGAGACTGGGGCGTGGATGGGGCTGAGAAGGGGAAGTTATCGTCAACAGAGCAACGGTTAACCACCTATCCCCTTGATCAATTTTCCTGCATCCAGCTGGGCTTGCATCAGCAAAGTATCTGTCACAGGTCTGACTAATCCTGTTAGGGCAGCCGAGGCTTGCCCTAGAGCAAGGGAACAAAAGTTCCTTTACCTCAAGGAAGCCTCAGGAACCCAAAACACCCCCACACCTTATTGTCATGGCTGCAGCAGCAAAGGATTGGGCTGTTAGTTAATTAGGGTGTTGTGGAGCACCTTGTTAAAGCTCTCCTAGGAAAATGTTTGATACTTACAGTATCTATTAGGAAAACCTTAGTATGGATGTTGTATTGCAGTAGGGAGTTCAACTAAACTTGTGATGTCTCTTCCAACAGTATCCAAATGTCAAACCAGTTATGACCTTGAACTCATTATTGAAGCTTCAATGTTTTGTTTTCCTTTCATAAATAGAACATAGGGAGACAAAATGGCCCAAAACTGGCAAGGGCATAGGGAACCTTTAGTAGCTTTCTTCCACCTCTTTTCCATTTCCGATTGCAACCATCCCTCAGGTGCTATTTATTATTATTATTATTATTTATTTATTTATTTATTTATTTATTTATTTATTTAATTAATTAATTAATTTTTACCCCGCCTTTTAGCCCGGAGGCACACAAGGCGGCATTACAATATAAAAATTAAAAAAGCAATTTAAAAACAATATAAAACCATACACTAAAACAGAATTAAAACAAAACAATACAGTTAAAAATAACAAGCCCAGAGGATCATAAACTATAAAAATGTAACAAACCAGCCAGCCAGCCAGCCAGCCTGTCAACAATTAAAAGCTTTTTGGAATAAAAAGGTCTTCAACCCCCGCCGAAATGTAAACAAAGAGGGAGCAGTTCTCAATTCTAAGGGGAGGGTGTTCCAGAGTTGGGGGGCCACCACCGAGAAGGCCCTCTTCCTGGCCGCCGCTCCTCTCACTTCTCCTGGTGGCGGCACAGTCAAAAGGGCCCCCCCAGATGATCTAAGAGTACGGGTTGGATTATATGGAAGAAGGCGGTCCCTCAAATACCCTGGACCCGAGCCGTAAAGGGCTTTAAAAGTCAAAACTAGCACCTTGAATTGGGCCCGGAACAGAACCGGCAGCCAGTGCAGTCGCCGAAGCAACGGCTCGACAGAGTCAAACCGACGTGCCCCAGCAACCACCCGAGCCACCGCGTTTATAACAGAGAAAGACTTCCAAGAAAACCAATAGTAGCTTTTCTAGAATTATAAATAGCTTGTGGTAGCTTGTGGATGCTTTTGTTTAGGTTAATGAACAGCATCTGAAGAAATGCCTTTATGACATTTCTATACTTCCTTTCTCAATTGACTCAAGGCGGTTTACATAGGCAGCCTGAACATAAATCTATTTTTCAATGAGATTTTTACCATGATTATTCCAGGACAGTCTCTCCTAGAACCTCCACTTCTCCAGTGCAGTCATCATCCTGACTTAAAAAGCCTGTCTGAAGCTTGGTTTACAGCTTGCCTGCGAGAGCTTGTGCTTTCCAAGCTCTTGCAGGCAGCTGCAAACCAAGCTTCATACTGGCTTCTTAAGGATATCCATTTTATTTAATTTTTTTGCCAGTTGATTCCTCCACATCCACTTCTCCGCACAGACAGCAGCCTCGGTCCCCCATGTGCAAGCAACTGATCCTGCTTAGCTTTTTCAGGCAAGACAACAGGTCAACCTCCAGACCGTGCCTCCTGCCCTTCTTGCGATGTGAGAATACAAAACCCTTCAGCTTCCAGGGCTCACTAGCCCCTTGTTACAATGATGTACAGCTTAGGTGCATGATAATGCAATGGAATTATGTCTGTAAAGCACTGGGAAGTGCCAGAGACAGGATAATGATATATCTAAGACATTATCCTGATCCTATCATTGGTCTGATCCGCTATGATAATTCTAATGTTCTATCTAAACCTTACTTTCCAGTTTACCCTGCAGCCATACCATGACCCAGTTTAGCCTTTCTTTCTTTCTTTCTTTCTTTCTTTCTTTCTTTCTTTCTTTCTT
>JAJKFI010000001.1:9757418-9784747 GCA_029204185.1 Lerista edwardsae
CTTTCTTTCTTTCTTTCTTTCTTTCTTTCTTTCTTTCTTTCTTTCTTTCTTTCTTTCTTTCTTTCTTTCTTTCTTTCTTTCTTTCTTTCTTTCTTTCTTATCCCCTTCCTGTTTATTCTCTTGAGAATATCAAGTAAAAGTTCATTTTGAAAGTTGAATTGCTCTTCTCTTTTAATTTATCCACTGAAAGGAAACAAACCACACACATTTTTGAACTATGATCCTCAACAGAACTTCCTAGCATTCCGAAGCATTCAGATTTCTCTTCGTACATATTTCTCCTTAGCAGATAAAGCAAACTCACTTTTCATATTAGATGGAAGCTTCATGGCTGAATGTTTCTGATACACCAATCCTAGTCTGCCGTCAAGCAAATAAAATAAAAATGAAATGTTATAACTGATACGGCATCTGAAGACAGTTTTAAGTCTTCTGCAGGAGCAGGATTTCATAGAGCATGCTCGAATTTTGGATTTGTTTTGATCATGTAAGAAATAGCAGGGTTTTTAACCAAGGAAGAAGTACAATCAATCCTTTTAATAAGCAAATTCACATATCTGCGAGGGCAGAATTGGGACTTGTTCTGCATCTCTGTCCTTGTTATCCACTATGCAGCAACCTTGTGAAAGCTGCTGAGACCTTCAGAATGGCACCTGCAACCATCACCGACCCCTTTAAAATGGCTGGTAGAAGCATCCACCAGCCATAAGGGGTTCATGCAGGTTGCCATTCTGGTGCCATTCTGAAGATCCCTGCAGCCTTTGGAAGCTCTCTATAGTATTCAGAGATCTTTTGACACTTTCTGAGAGTCTCTGCTGGATTCTTCTAATGGCAGATAAGGTACCCCTTGCACTGAACCCCATTGCAAACAACAAACAACATTGCAAAATTGTGGCCAGGTCTGGCCAAAGACCTCCTGATGCCTGAGGCGGCATGCCAAGTACTGTTCCCCCTCACCTAATTATGCACCAGCCTCTGCTCCTAGCATTCTTCCTATTTCAGCATTTTCCTCCTCTCTGCATTTCCTTCTCATTTCTGACCGTCTCTTTCTTTTCCAAGCCAAGGAAGGAGAAGGAGGATCAGTGGAGGCACATAGGTAGACAGAAATGGGCACCCCCCCAACCAATCTACTGGCTGAGGCGAGTCAGGGATGGGTGGGCCTTGATTGTAGCAGAGTAGCTTTTAGGACTTTGTCCCCACCGCAGTTACAGTCCTGATTGCAGCCCCCCACAACCCACTCTTAATGGGAAAAAAGCTTCCACTTAAAACCAGTGGAGGCTTTTGTTGCCATTAAAAGTAGTGATGGGATTGGAACTATGTAAAGGGTGAAGTCCTAAAGCCCCCACCCCATTGCAGTTGTACCCCATTTTATGCCCCTTATGTGACACTGATCAGTAAAAAAAAAGTCCATCTAAAATATAGAGCCACATTTCGCATTTGCTGTCACATGTAATTTAGCCCTAAAAGAACTACCTCTGAATCTTCTTAGAACACTATGCAGGCAGTCGTGGGTCCAGGGGGATGCAGGGGTGGCAAGCCGCATGGGTGCTGGGTGGTGCCATTGCGCGGAGTCCGCGCGCCATTGCGCAAACTCCAGTTGCTTTTTGGCCTGCCCGCCCTCCCGTGCGCCTGGAATGCTCCGAAATGGAGCTCTTCCGGGCGCAGGGAGGTGTGGCGGGGAGACGCACGAGGGCAGGGCGACGGGCCGGGGGTGCGGTTTTGTCGCCTTGCCATGGGCCACGCTCCCGGCCTAGACCGCCTCTGTATGCAGGGCTTTTGCAGTCCTGATTAGGGGACTCATGCTACTGCTATGTTTCATTCTCTTTCCTCTAAGGAGCTCAAGTCAATGTGCACAGTTCCTTCACTTCTTCTGTCCTCACAACAACCCCATCAGCAGGAGTGGTTCTGCTCGAAATGGTGCCCATGGCGCCCAATCAAAATGCGCCCCATGGGGGCATGCAACGTCATGACGTCACGACATCGTGGCGTCATGACGTGCGCCGTGCGACGCCCTGCCCCCGCTCTAAGAGGCGGGAGGGGGCGCCGGGCGGCAGCGCCTTCTCCTCACTCTGGCTGGCTCTTTAAGGCCAGCAAGAGCTAGGAGAGCGCAGGGCCTGGGCGGGGGCGGGCTGGGCCGCGGGTGCCATTTTGGGGGCGGGGCGTGCCATGGTTACGGTGCCCACTCCCAAGTTGGCGCCCAGGGCTCGTGCCCCCCCAGCCCACCCTAGATCCGCGACTGTCCATCAGCTAGGTGGGGCTGAGAGAAAGCCCAAAGTCACCCAGGAAACTTTGTGGCTGAGCGGGGATTTGAACAGGTCCAAGTCCAACACCAGAACCACTATACCATCTTTGTTCTCTTGTTTCTATCATTGAGATTAAAAACCAGAAGCAGAAGTGACAGAGTTAGTGTCTCATTTGTTTTGACTCCTGAGTATGAGTTAAGCAGTTTTACTGCACCGCACACACCTGTGTGTGTCTACTCAGAAATAATTCCCATTGTGTTCAATTGGGCATCCAGGAAAGTGTGTTTAGGGTTCTCGCCTTAGCCAACTGA
The DNA here is from genome assembly GCA_029204185.1 of Lerista edwardsae. Lineage (NCBI taxonomy): Eukaryota > Metazoa > Chordata > Lepidosauria > Squamata > Scincidae > Lerista > Lerista edwardsae. The sequence continues at coordinate 9,759,973 of JAJKFI010000001.1, forward strand.
AATGCAGCAGGTCCCATAAGGATTTTTCCATGTAATGTTGATAAAAGGACTTCAGCGTTCCGTATGCGGTGAAGAAGATCATCCTTCGTGTTGAGAGAGATGTTAATATCTTGGGACAAACTCCATGATCTTTTCCAGCCAGTCTAGGTGGCCAGTGTCATTAATGCATAAATGTTCAGCTTATCTGTTTTCCTTTCAAAAGCAAAGGTCACAAGACCTGTTCGCACCAGTGCTTGAGGGAGGAAAATGTGGTTCGTACACATGTATGCACACAATGACTGTACACTTGTGCTGTTGTACTGCAAACAAAGGACAAGATAATTACATCCTGTCTACCAGGCTGATAAGAAAGCATTAGTGCAAATAATAATAATAAACTCTTCTGATTTCATCGCAGCATAGCTTGCTCACAAACTTAGCTGATACCTTAACTAAGGGTATATGATACGGCAACAGGAGTAAGTGAATAATACCTTTGTTTCTTGAAGCTTCTTTTGTGCAATATGTATGAATAGCATTTTCCCTAGGGGAAGCAGTGTGGTGCTGTTGGTGGAAGGATCTGAAATTCCATTCTTTTTCACTTGAAAGGCTTGCCTCATTTTTCACACAAGATGGCAAGTTGTAAACTGGAACTCCTCTGTTTTTTTTCAAAACAACAACCACCTAGCAATAACTCCATGATTAAAATCTTTGGTGAGGATGATTTTTTTTCCAATTAACTTTTGATGAGCTAGACATTATAATGGGAGTGTAGACAACAAAAGAGAATCATAGCCCTGTCCTACCTAAACTCCCCCATACCATTGCAGTGGTGCTGGCACGGACTACGCTGCGTCCCATGGGGAAGTTTAGCAGGTGGAAAGCCTTCTTGGGGTACGTGGATAGTTGTTCCCTTGCCCCAGGGTAAGCCCCAACCTGCACAACAGGCCTACTTAGATCCATGCCAGTGATATTGCTCTGTGCAAGTAGATCAGGTCGAGAAAGTTAGGATAGGATATGGCGCACACTGACATCACCAATCCGACTCCCTCCTGGGTCTGATCTGCTCACCCTCTATCCCTGTTGCCACCATTCCCCTGCCTTGTTACACCCCTCTACTTTAAAATTAAGGCATGTTAATTCTAAATCTTAGAGCACAATCCTAACCCGGAGTTAGGCTGGCACAGTTAGGCCAGCTAAATTTGGCCAGCACAAGGGCCACTGTAAGTGCATTTGGACCACTTTTGAAGTCAGGCAGGATGGCGCACATCTGGGGTGCTGGCCTCCCTGACTACAAGCGTGGTCCAAATGCACTTTAGGGTGGCCCTTGTGCCAGCCAAACTTTGCTGACCTAACTGTGCCTGCTTATGGGTTAGATAAGAAAGGATATGTCAAAGAAAGGATAGATTCCAGAAGCGTAGAGGTTGAAGGTGGGTCTGACTCTACCACAGAAGCATTGTGGGTTAAACTGTTAGGTTCAAGGAGTGATGTAACAGTGGGAGGGTGTTATCGCGCCCCCCTGGATCAAAAACCTGAAAGGGACCTTGAGATGAGGAAACTAATTAGGGAGGCATCAAAGAGGGGTAGGATTGTGGTCATGGGGGATTTTAATTATCCCCATATTGACTGAGTCAATTCGTGTTCCAGTCAAGAAAGGGAGACAGGGTTTCTTGACATGCTAAATGATTGTGCCTTGGAGCAACTTGTCATGAAGCCCACCAGAGGACAGGCGACTCTGCATATAATACTGTGTAACACCCAGGACCTGGTTAGGGATATCAACGTTACAGAGCCATTAGGGAACAGTGACCATGCTGCTATCTGTTTCGCCATGCATGTTGTGGGTAATATGCTGATACAAAAATCCTTGATTTTCAAAGGGCAAATTTCCCACAAATGAGGAAACCAGTTAGGATGAAGTTAAAAGGGAAGGTGAAAAAAGTCCAAACACTCGAGAAAGCATGGAGGTTGTTTAAAATAACAGTAGTAGAAACCCAGGGGAAGTGTATCCCACAAAAAAAAAGGGCTCAGCTAAATGCAAGAGGGTGCCAGCATGGGTAGGGCAAAGTTAGAGAGGCTGTAAAGGGCAAGGAAGCTTCCTTCTGCAAGTGGAAGTCTTGCCCAAATGAAGAAAATAAAAAGGACCATAAACTCTGGCAAAAGACATGTAAGAAGGTGATACGGGAAGCCAAGAAAGATTTTGAGGAACGCATGGCTAGCAACATAAAGAGGAATAATAAAAGCTTTTTAAAATATATTAGGAGTAGGAAACCTGCCAGAGAGGCAGTTGGCCCTTTGGATGGTGAGGGAGGGAAAGGGGAGATAAAAGGGGTCTTAGAGATTGCAGAGAAATTAAATGAATTCTTTGCATCTGTCTTCATGACAGAAGACCTTGGGCAGTTACCACTGCCTGAACAGTCACTTTTGACTAGGGAACTAAGTCAGATAGAAGTTAAAAGACAGAATGTGTTAAATTTAATTGATAAATTAAAGATAAATAAGTCACCGGGCCCAGATGGCATTCACCCAAGAGTTATTAAGGAGCTAAAGAATGAAGTTGCTGATCTCTTGACTATACTAAGCAACTTGTCCCTTAAAACTGCCATGGTACCAGAGGATTGGAGGATAGCAAATGTCACACCAATCTTTAAAAAAGGTAGGAGGGAGGACCCAGGAAACTATAGGCCAGTCAACATCACATCCATTCCAGGTAAGATGGTGGAAAGTCTCATCAAAGGCAAAATCCTAAAACATATAGAAGACCAAACCTTGCTGGGGGAGAATCAGCATGGCTTCTATAAGGGTAAGTCTTGCCTCACAAACCTTTTGGAATTCTTCGAAAAGGTCAACAGGCATGTGGATGTTGGTGAACCAGTAGATATTATATATCTGGATTTTCAGAAAGCATTTGACACAGTCCCCCACCAAAGGCTGCTGAAAAAACTTCACAGTCAGGGAATAAGAGGTCAGGTCCTCTTGTGGATTGAGAATTGGTTGAGGCTCAGGAAGCAGAGAGTTGGGATTAATGGACAATTTTCACAGTGGAGAGAGGTGAAGAGCGGTGTGCCCCAGGGATCTGTCCTGGGACCAGTGCTTTTTAACTTATTCATAAATGACCTGGAGACAGGCATAAGCAGCGAGGTGGCCAAATATGCAGATGACACTAAACTTTTCCGGGTGGTGAAAACTAGAAAGGATTGTGAAGAGCTCCAGAAGCAACTCTCACAACCGGGAGAATGGGCAATAAAATGGCAGATGCGTTTCAATGTAAATAAGTGCAAAGTAATGCATATTGGGGCAAAAAATCAAGTTCACATATAGGTTAATGGGTTCTGAGCTGTCAGTGACAGACCAGGAGAGAGAGCATGGGGTGCTGGTGGATAGCTCGATGAAAATGTCGACCCAGTGTGCAGCGGCAGTGAAGAAGGCAAATTCCATGTTAGGGATAATTAGAAAAGGGATTGAGAATAAAACAGCCAATATTGTATTGCCATTGTACAAGGCAATGCTAATGCCACACCTAGAGTATTGTGTACAGTTTTGGTCTCCACATCTCAAAAAAGGACATAGTGGAATTAGAAAAAGTACAGAAAAGAGCAACTAAAATGATTACTGGGCTGGGGCACCTCCCTTACGAGGAAAGGTTACAGCGTTTGGGGCTCTTCAGTCTAGAAAGAAGGCGCCTGAGGGGGGACCTGATTGAGACATACAAAATTATGCACGGAGTGGATAGAGTAGATAAAGGGAATCTCATTTCCCTCTCACACAATACCAGAACCAGGGGATATCTTCTAAAACTGAGTGTTAGGAGAGTTAGAACAAACAAAATGAAGTATTTCTTTACCCAGCGTGTAATTAGAATGTGGAACTCCTTGCCGCGAGATGTGGTGATGGCATTGGGCCTGGATGCCTTTAAAAGAGAATTGGATAAATTTATGGAGGAAAACTCCATTACAGGTTACAAGCTATGATGGGTATGTTCAGTCTGAGATTAGCTGGTTGCTCATCATGAAGGCTGGGTAGGAATTTTTTTTCTGTCATCCAAATTGGCCAAGTATGGTTGGCAGTTGTTGTTGTTTTTTGCCCACCCCAGACTAGCTAGGGAGGGATGGGTGTTCAGTAGGTTAAATGATTTACATTGTACTTAATAACCCCAACCTCAGTCTGGTGTCTTCCTTGGGGGTGGTGCAAGGGTAATAGTCTACTTCAAAATGCCAGATGCAGGGGAGTGGCAGCAGGACACAAGTCTTGCGTGCTCCCTGAGGCATCTGGTGGGCTATTGTGAGATGGGCCTTTGGCCTGATCCAGCAAGGCTTTTTCGTATGTTCTTATGTTCTTATCAGGATATAAAACATATTTCAGGTTGCACCAAGGGTTACCATGAACAAGAAATGACTGACTTATTTTCAGGGTGTGAGCAGGTTATCAGCCAAAAGAGATAAAATGAGCATATAGTATTTAAGTATTTATATGCATTGTATTCATGTTGTGTGCCTTGAAAGGGATCATATGATTGGAAAATCTCTTACTTTATGTGGCAGTGAAAGCAAACACTGTAGTTTTAATTTAACTATGTGTGTTCTTTGCTGAACACTAACATTAGTGTGTCATCACTGATTCTATGATGATAGGTGGAATGTAAACAAGAAATGATCCTGCTTTATGCATTTGTATTATTTTTAAGGCAGCTAAACCTAAAGCCTTGCATGTTTAAAAACTTAGCCACTGAGGAAACTGACTTGTATGGAGCCTGGATAAGAAGATTTGTGCCTCAAAGGTCACAGTTGAATACGGCTATTTTGGGCTATGTCCTGGGCTTCTGATTTAACTAGGGGCATCCCAACAATAGTCTCTTTCTTTCTTTTAAAAAAAACTCTATTAAGAAAGTTAACATTCAGAGAATGCTCCAAATTGGCATGAATGAATAAACCAAAGCTTGCATCATGAGGGTGGAGTTTGTAAGTGTCCATGTCACCCGCAGCCACAAATAATTTTGTGTACAATAAAAGTTGGTGGAGCTTTTTGTGGGTTATGTATGCTTTGATGCATAGATCAACCGAGGTGAGCAAAGGGATATTGCTTATGCAGTGTCGCTTGCTTGTGCAGTAAACTATTCACAGAATAAGGCACGCCACGAAATGGAGATGTCTGATCCCTGTCACACAAGCTGTTAAAGCTTTGTTTACTCAGCAAAAGGTTAACAAGCAAATATCTTCACATGTACTACTGTCTGGCTTAAATTACTACACCACGTTTGATTAAATCACTCCAGGCGGCTTTATTTCATACTATAAACATATCTTATTATGTAACAGATTGGGATAAATAGCTAATTGAAACCTTTTTATCCCACATTCACCCAAATTTGTTTTCATACCTTATGTAATGGGGGGAAAAACCACAATAAACTCAGGGACACTGGAGTTGCTGTGAAAATATTACCATAAAACTCAGTTTTATGTTCCAGTGACGAATCATCATGTTGAAACGTGGCCTTATGTATGTATGTACGCACACACACATGTGCACATACACACCTGTACACGTGTGGGCATGCACATTAAAGCTGCAATTCTATACACACTTTCTGGGGAGTAAAACCCGTGAGTAAACAGGCATAATGTTGCACTGTAAGCTTTTACACTGGTTTTTCCTCTTCTCTCTGAGCATTATTACAACGAATGCTTCTTAACATCTTGGAATTATGGAACCCTATGTGGATATCATTCAGAGAAATCCAAAGTACTGTAGACTCTCGAAGAGTAGTGCAAATGGGCACAAAGTATTGCTGTTGTTCAGTCGCTAAGTCATGTCCGACTCTTCGCAACCCCATGGACCACAGCACGCCAGGCCTCCCTGTCCTCCACTAGCTTCCAGAGTTCGCCCGATTTCATGTTCATCGCTTAGGTGACACTATCTAACCATCTCATCCTTTGCCACCCCCTTCTCCTTTGGCCTTCAATCTTTCCCAGCATGAGGGTCTTTTCTAAAGTGTCCTATCTCATGAGGTGGCCAAAGTATTGGAGCTTCACCTTCAGAATTTGTCCTTCCAGGGAGCAATCAGGCTTGACTTCCTGGAGGATTGACCAATTGGATCTCCTTGCAGTCTAGGGGACTCTCAAGAGCCTTCTCCAACACCATAATTCAAAAGCATCTATTCTTCGATGCTCTGCCTTTCATACGGTCCAGCTCTCACAGCCATACTTTGCTACTGGGAAAACCACAGCTTTGACTATGCGAATCTTTGTTGGCAGGGTGATGTTAAGTTAACATCTTTTTATTAAGTTGTCTAGGTTTGCCATCGCTTTCCTCCCAAGAAGAAATTTTAATTTCTTTTAATTTCATGGCTGCAATCACCATCTGTGGTGAACTTGGAGCCCAGGAAAAAAAAGTCTGTCACTGCTTCCATTTCCTCCCCTTCTATTTGCCAGGAAGTGTTGGGAGTGGTTGCCATGATCTTAGTTTTTTTAATGTTGAGCTTCAAGCCAGTTTTGCCACTTTCCTCTTTCACCTTCTTCAGAAAGTTCTTTAGGTCTTCCTCACTTTCTGCCATTAGAGTGGTATTGTCTGCATATCTGAGGTTGTTGATATTTCTCCCAGCAATCTTGATTCCAGCTTGTGAATAATCCAGCCCAGGCTTTCTCATGATGTACTCTGCATATAAGTTAAATAAGCAGGGTGACAGTATACAGCCTTGTTGTACTCCTTTCCCAATTTTAAACCAGTCAGTTGTTCCATGTCCGGTTCTAATTGTTGCTTCTTGGCCCGCATACAGGTTTCTCAGAAGACAGATCAGGTGGTCTGGTACTCCCATCTCTTCAAGAACTTGCCACAGTTTGTTGTGATCCACACAATCAAAGGCTTTGGCATCATCAATGGAGCAGAAGTAGATGTTTTTCTGGAATTCTCTTGCTTTCTCCATGATCCAGCGAATGTTGGCAATTTGATCTCTAGTTCCTCTGCTTGTACATCTGGTAGTTCTCAATTCACATATTGCTGAAGCCTAGCTTGTAGGATTTTGAGCATGACCTTGCTAGCATGTGAAATGAGTGCAATTGTGTGGTAGTTTGAACAATCTTTGGCATTGCTCTTCTTTGGGATTGGAATGTAAACTGATCACACTGAAACAGCACTTTGACAGCATCATCTTTTAAGATTTTGAGTAATTCCACTGGAATGCTGTCACCTCCACTAGCTTTGTTGTTAGTGATGCTTTCTAAAGCCCACTTGACTTCACACTCCAGGATGTCAGGTTCGAGCTCAGTGACCGCACCATTGTGGTTATCAGGAACATTTAGATCAGCCTTATAGAGTTCCTCCGTGTATTCTTGCCACCTTTTCTTAATCTCATCTGCTTCTGTTAGGTCCTTGCCGTTTTTGTCCTTTATTGTGCCTACCTTCGCATGAAATTGTCCTTTGGCATCTCCAATTTTCATTGAATGCAATTTTCATCTGCATTCAGTTGGGTATATCTTTCCCTTTCTCCCTTGCTTGTTGCTTCCCTTCTTTCCTCAGCTATTTGTAAAGCCTCGTCAGACAGCCACTTTGCCTTCTTGCATTTCGTTCTCTTTGGGATGGTTCTAGTTGCTGCTTCCTATATAATGTTACAGACCTCCGTCCAAAGTTCTTCAGGCACTCTGTCTACCAAATCTGTTATCACCAAAAGGACATTGTATGTACAGTAGGTATTGTATTCTAAAATGATACGGGGAATTGGAGTGCTTGGTACTAAAAGAGAACATGGACATAGTAGACATGTCAGAAACCTGGTTGTGACAATGAGAGTCTGCGGGATACTCTAGATATCCAATCTATAGAAAAGACAGGAAAGGATGTATTGGGGGGGGGGGTTGCGATTATTTATTTATATGTGAAATAGGGTAAAAAGTTCAATACATTAGAAACTCTATAGTAGCTGTTCTTAAACTCTTCAGGATCTGAAGCCCTTTACCCTCCTACAAGGAGGAAGTTCCTATAGCGCATGCGTTGAGTTTTAGGGAGCCAAAGACCATCAGTGGGCGCGCATTGGGGGCCACAGTGCTGAGCCCAATCCTGGATATTGGCAAAGAGCTAGAACAAGAGGCCCAATGATAAGTAAAAAAGTAAAAAAAAAATACTTAACATTTTGAAGTAAAAAAAATTTTTTTCTTCCCACTGGCCTTCAGATACACACTCCCCCCACCCCCACTATATTGCAGCATGCGCTCCATCAGTGGCACTGCATGCTAGGAACTGGTAGGGGATAGAATTGAGCTGCCCATCATGAATTGGACTGTAGAGGGGGTGGCCTTGGAGTGACCACTGCAATCAAAGTCAATGTATATGTAAGAGGAACTTCGCTCAGAAAAGTCCAAGTTGATCACATTTAATTTAAAAAAAAATGATAAAAAAGGACAGTAATGAGGGTCAAATCTGTTCCAAATTATTGGAGGTTATTGAAAACCACTAGATTCTGTGAAGTCAAAATGTATAAGATAAGCCCAATGACAATTCACAATAGCAGTAATTGATTGTACCAGGCCGCCTAATCTTATGGTTCCAAAATGGCCTCTGCTGTATCCTCCAGGCTCAGGGAAGACACTGGAGGTCTCTTCGGGGGAAGGAGACATTAGTCTGCTTACCCAAGTAAAGCCCCAGCCCCCACAATGGGGTTTCACGAGTCTGTACCTGCTAAATTGTGGGCGCAGAGTAGACTCAAGAACCCTTGTGTCAAGCTTTCAGGCCTGACACGGGGAGTAGGGTCCAGCAGAGGAAGTCTCTGCTGGTCCCACCCAATCCCCAGCCTGGGTCTCCCCTCCCCCGTGCTACTCTTCCCCTATCCAGAAACGCCACCAGGACAGTTCAAAACAACAATTGTTATTAATTCAGTGTAATTCAGGCTTCAGTGTATATCCTGCTCCATCCCATGAGCTCATTGCAGTTTGTAGAAGTTTTTCTACATGTTAATAGACCTGACCCCAAGGGGGCTCACCTTAAAGAAAAACAATGGTTTGTGCAATTAAAAGAAGCCAAACGAACTCAACAATGACATTATGGAAGTAAAAAGGTGAAAAAGTAGCTCAGAGCTCCTTATAATCTCATTATCAGTTTTGTTATATTCATCTAGCAGGTTTTTTTTTGGAGAGCATGTTTAGGTCTGGTAATAAGAAGATAGGTTTTCTCTAACACCCAGGATTGTGTTTCAGACGCAAAAAAATATGTTGCATAGAAATAACCATAATGATACCTTGATGGTATCTGCTCTGCTCTGGTCAAGAAAGAGAGACCGGATTCCTTGATGTGTTGAATGACTGTGCCTTAGAGCAGCTAGTCATGGAGCCGACCAGAGGACAGGCAACTCTGGATTTAATATTGTGTGGTACTCGGGACCTAGTTAGGGATGTAAGTGTTACTGAGCCATTGGGGAACAGTGACCATGCTGCGATTGGTTTTGCCATGCATGTCCAGGAAAGAGTGCAGAGCAAATCTGACACAAGAACCCTTGACTTTCGAAGGGCAGATTTCCCTCAGATGAGGAGACTAGTTAGACAGAAATTGAAAGGGAAGGTAAAAAGAGTCCAATCCCTCCAGGCTGCGTGGAGGCTGTTTAAAAAAACAGTAGTAGAGGCCCAGCGGAAGTGTATACCGCAAAGAAAGAAGGGTTCGACAAGGTCCAGGAGGGTGCCTGCATGGCTGACAAACAAAGTTAGAGAAGCTGTAAAGAGCAAAGAAGCTTCCTTCCGTAAATGGAAGTCTTGCCCCAGTGAGGAGAATAAAAAAGAACATAAACTCTGGCAAAAGACAAGTAAGAAGGTGATACGGGAGGCCAAGAAAGCGTTTGAGGAACGCATGGCTAGCAACATAAAAGGGAATAATAAAAGCTTCTTCAAATATGTTAGAAGCAGGAAACCTGCCAGAGAGGCGGTTGGCCCGCTGGATGGTGAGGGAGGGAAAGAGGAGATAAAAGGGGACTTGGAGATTGCAGAGAAATTAAATGAATTCTTTGCGTCCGTCTTCACTGCAGAAGAACTTGGGCAGATACCACAGCCCGAACAGCCCTTCCTAACGAAGGAATTAAAGCAGATAATGGTTAATAAAGAAGATGTTTTAGATCAAATTGATAAACTACATATAAATAAGTCACCAGGCCCAGATGGTATACACCCAAGAGTAATTAAGGAACTAAAGAACGAAGTTGCTGACCTCTTAACTAGAGTATACAACTTGTCCCTTCAAACGGCCACGGTGCCAGAGGATTGGAGGATAGCCAATGTCACGCCAATCTTTAAAAAAGGGAGAAGGGGGAACCCTGGAAACTACAGGCCTGTCAGCCTAACGTCTGTTCCGGGTAAGATGGTGGAAAGCCTCATCAAAGATAAAATCCTAAAACACGTAGAGGAACAAGTACTGCTAAAGGAAAGTCAGCATGGCTTCTGTAAGGGTAAGTCTTGCCTCACAAACCTTTTGGAATTCTTTGAAAAGGTCAACAGGCACGTGGATGTGGGTGAACCTGTGGATATCATATACCTGGATTTTCAGAAGGCATTTGACACGGTCCCCCACCAAAGACTGCTGAAGAAACTTCACAGTCAGGGAATAAGAGGGCAGGTCCTCTTATGGATCCAGAATTGGTTGAGGGCCAGGAAACAGAGAGTGGGGGTCAATGGGCAATTTTTAGAATGGAGAGAGGTGAAAAGCGGAGTGCCCCAGGGATCTGTCTTGGGGCCCGTGCTTTTCAACTTATTCATAAATGACCTGGAGACAGGGATAAGCAGCGAGGTGGCCAAGTTTGCGGATGACACAAAACTTTTCCGCGTGGTAAAAACCAGAGAGGATTGTGAAGAGCTCCAGAAGGATCTCTCCAAGTTGGGGGAATGGGCAGCCAAATGGCAGATGCGTTTCAACATAGACAAATGTAAAGTGATGCACGTTGGGGCAAAAAACCAAAACTTTACCTATTATATAGGCTAATGGGTTCTGAGCTGTCTGTGACAGCTCAGGAGAGAGATCTTGGGGTGCTGGTGGACAATTCAATGAAAGTATCGACCCAGTGTGCGTCAGCAATTAAGAAGGCCAATTCCATGCTTGGGGTCATTAAAAAAGGGGTTGAGAATAAAACAGCCAATATTATCATGCTATTGTACAAATCGATGGTAAGGCCACACCTGGAATATTGTGTCCAGTTCTGGTCGCCGCATCTCAAAAAGGACATAGTGGAGTTGGAAAAGGTGCAGAAGAGAGCGACAAAAATGATTACGGGGCTGGGGCACCTCCCTTATGAAGAAAGACTGCAGCGTTTGGGGCTCTTCAGTCTAGAAAAAAGGCGCCTGAGGGGGGACATGATTGAGACATACAAAATAATGCACGGAAGGGATAGAGTTGATAGAGGGATGTTCTTTTCCCTCTCTCGAAACACCAGAACCAGGGGGCATTCGCTAAAACTGAGGGTTGGGAGAGTTAAAACAGATAAAAGGAAGTACTTTTTTACCCAGCGGGTAGTTAATCTGTGGAACTCCTTGCCACAGGAGGTGGTGATGGCATCTGGTCTTGATGCCTTTAAGAGGGGATTGGACAGATTTCTGGAGGAGAGGTCCATCGTGGGCTATAGGCAATGATGGATTGTGCAACCTCCATACAAAGGTGGTGGGCTACTGGTACCGGGTGCAAGGGAGTGGCAACGGGATGCAAGCATCTTGTTGTTTCATGCCTCCCTGGGGCGCCTGGTGGGCCGCTGTGAGATACAGGAAGCTGGACTAGATGGGCCTTTGGCCTGATCCAGCAGGGCTCTTCTTATGTTCTTATGTTCTTATGGGCTTTTGAAGAAAAGCAGTTTGGAGAGGCTGCAATTTGGGGTAGAAAAACAAGAAGTGGATTCTTAACACATTTCCTTGCTTATTGTTTTTCCACTCCGTCTCCTCTCTGCAACTCTTCCCTCCACACAATTCCAGCTGAGTCACCCCTGCAGTGTGAACACACATCTGGAATCCCATCAAGGAAGGGGACACAGTTTAGTCAATCACATGAGACTGGCTTTCAGAAGCAAAAGACAAAAGAAGCTAGGCTCCCTCATGTGGCGATTTATCATCACTGCAAAAGGCAGTGGTGATTTGACTGTGATTTTTTTCCAAAGGTCTTCCCCAAACAAAATAAATACAGAGTTGTATTTTGATTGTCTTACAGATTGCGAAAGACAACCTGATCTTATAATTAGCTCCTGTCTATGAAGCATTATGCATTATATTATGGCATCACAATTAAAATTACAAGGCATCACAATTGAATGTTCTTATTTTGTACAGACTTTAATATTTTAAACCGCATAATATAGCAGCCTGGTTATTTTTAAGAATTGTATAAAATCCTGTCTTCTCTGTAGGAGTGTAGATAATTTCTTTTGTAACTGTTGTTTTATCTTTCTGTAGCATTTAGATATAAATATTTAAAAGATTTCTGTACTGCTCTCCTAACTTTCAAAGCAGTGTATTATATATTTTAATATGCAATGCCTTTGCTGTGCAATCATTACCCAGTGATCTTGACAATCCAACTGTGCGGGGCATCAACATTCCCATTTTACTGGCAGGAAATGAAGGATACAGCCTTGACTAAACATTATTGCTTGGAAGTAGAGCCCACTCAATTCAATGGAATTACTTCCTAGTAAATGTGCATAGGCTTGCAGCCTTCATAACAGTGAATTAATGGACCACCGTTGCTGTTTTACACCTGGCTCAGCTCAGCAATAAATCTCCCTTTATTCATTGGGGCTTTCCCCAATTAAGTGTGCATTGGATTACTGCCCAAAGGGTTTTTTACTAGACTTGCCAAGGCTTTGTGCCAGTGGGGCTCCCCAATACTCCATTTAAGCTGCCCGGGTCCTGTAGGAGCAGTGATAGCAAAAAGGCTACAGCTGCTTGTTCTCTTCTCCTGAGGAAAGTCACAGGCCCCACAATGGGACTCCTCTGGTTTCCTCCGACTATTTTGCCAGTGGAGACTCGAGCAGTCCCGTGTTGGGCTGCCTAGCCCAATGCAGGGGCTGAGGATCCAGTGGTGGAAGCCACCGCTAGCCTGACCCCCTGGCCAGGACCACTCCTCGCCTCCACCCCGATGGGCCTTATGGCCAACACTGCTGGAGTACTGTCCATCTGTACCGCCTGCTCTGGGGGGCGCATGTGCCACTGGCATTATGGTCTACAGCAGTGGTTCTCAAACCTTTTAGCACTGGGACCCACTTTTTAGAATGACAAACTTAGAGTGATGTCATTGTGATGCCAGAGCCTTCTGCTTTCTTCATAATGCAGCAATAAGTTGGGTTATTTCTCATTCATGTTCCAATAGCCAAGTGAATCAGGAAGAAAAAAAGCCTGTTTACAACCTTTATATGTAATTAATGCATTTAGAACCTGGGTACTGGTGTGCTGGCTTTGGGTGACTTCAGACTGGAATGAGGGATTCACTCTCTCATACTCATTTTAGACTGAGTGTAACTGCTGATGTCATGCTTTTGTCACTGACCCTATCCGAAAGAAACAGTGTTTTATATATTTTCAGTTAACTGAGAACCATAGGGGTCCACTTCAGTTTTTGGACAACTAATATCCAAAGCAGTTTACAGGAGTAAGGATATATTAACTTGCTTTAGTGGACAGAGTATTTAAATAAAAAGTAATAGATTTAAAAATAGAATTTCCCCTTCTTTTTTAAAGTGGTATTTTCAGATGAATATGAGACATACATTTCCGTTGGGGTGGGGTGGTTTATCCATTAAACCAATGAATAGGGAATGCATTAATGTCCCAGCTTGCAATTATTAGACTATTTCCACTTTCTTAAGAAGGTCTTACTCTCAATTATTTGCTAGTGAATAAATGAGTAAACTAATAATAATGCTGGGCTCTTAGTCCTGCTTCCATAATAGATGGCTCAGAAGAGATCCTTTGTAATTCAGTCTCAATACCATATGTCTCTGTTGACATTAAAGTGCTTAGTTCCAAATGAGTCGGCTTCATTCAAGCATCTTAATTCAAGAGTAGATGATTAGATCTTAAGCGAAAAACCTATTAGGAGGAAAGCACTTATGTTGCTGCACAGTATTAAAGGAACATCATAGCGTACTTGCAGATAAATCCTTTGTATGTAGTATTGGTAGGTTAAATGTTGCTTGATCTTCATACAACATTAAAAACCAACATAAAGGTTCAGCGTCAAGTAGGTAACAAGATCAAGAAGTTGGGGTGTGAAGCAGCTAAATCCTTTTTCTCTTCAAAATGAGGCCTACCTTGCATGTTAGTGAGGGCTGCTAATCTGCCTCTCCCCAGGAATGTGCGAAAACCCATGAGGTGTGATGTCGTCATTTGAGTGCTCCCCCCCCCCCGCAATGACACCCAATGAAGCAAAGAGGCATGGATGAATGCTGATCAAGAATGCCATGTTATGCTTTTCTCAGCAACACATATCAGGAAGGCATGGGAAGCAGTTGGTGCTCTTGCACCACCCTGTAACATGTATAGTAGTGTGGAGAAGAAGTCAGAGAAGTCAACATCAGGAAAATATAGCTGGAGGGTTGCAAGGATAAGGCAGCTCTTAAGGAGAATGAAAACTTTAAATACTTTCTAAATAATGGGGTGTGAATGGCGTCACAGAGTACTAGATGTCACTGTAGGCAAATTATGTTTTTCAAGTATCTTCATAGATACAAAACAGTATATTAATAGTATGATTTGGCTCTGATGCTTAAAAGATATGGATGGCTGCCAAACAGGACAGTAAGGAAAAACAAGTTGTCCATAGTCGGTATTTACTGTATTTGGCATCTTAAGAAAAAACCATTACTTCCCTGGTCATTTTATGCATGTACTGTATAGCCAACACTAATACATCCCTGTCCTGTTTCTTGTTTGCTTTAGCACTTCGTAGTACACCAAAAACAAACACTGTAACTAAAAGATCCAGTGTGGTTTGAATAGATGGCATCTTGAGATGAACTAGGAATGCCTGAGATCGGGTTTTGACGCAACCATTGGCTTGCTGGATGCCACTGGATTAGATCTTATTACCCAGAATTAGGGCCCAATCCTGTCCAGCTTTCCAGCACTGATGTAGCCATGTCAATGGGGCATGCACAGAATCCAGCAGTGGGGAGGAAGTCACAGAGGCTTTCTAAGGTAAGAAAATTTTTTCCCTTACTTTGTTGAGCCACAATGCAGCCCCAATGCTGGAAAGTTGGATATAATTTGGCCCTTAATTCTCTATCTGTAAAATGGGACAAATACTGTGTCTGAACAGATTCAAAGTTTGTTTTTACTTTTCATCAATTACAGCAGATATGCTTCTTTTGGAGGGGGATTCTTTGGCACCCTACTTCTTTGGAATAGCTGGTGGGGTCACAGGGGTCACAGGACCTCAGGCAGCCCTCCCTAGGGGCGGCAAAGCCTCTCCTGCTCAGTCACTCACAGCCACCCCCCTTCCAAATGGCACCAGAGCTGCTAGCCCTCAAGACACCCGAAACGGACAAAAAATCCTGGAACTTCTGGTTTCTGGGCAGAAACCGGAAGTGTGTTTTGCCCTTATAAGGCCTGGGGAAGCCATGCGGGGCTTCCTGGAGCAGAGGGCTCTTCTCCGGTCAGGTTCCAAGAGTTGCAGGGAGGCCCCAATCCGTGGGTTTGGCACTTGTGGATAATGGATAATGAAATTAGCAGATGCCGAAACTGAGGATAAAGTGGGCCTACCTGTACTTTAGATTGTTAATTCAGGATTCTTATACCAAATCAGCAATGCTGATATGCATCTTCATTGCATCTTATATGCATATGCATCTTCATTGCCTTGTTCACTCTGTAAGGTCAATGTGTTGAACTGTACATCTGGCCAACTCTGTTTACCCAAAATCACTTCTGTTGAGAAGATAGATGACATGGCAGATGTTGCCTCGTTTATCTATCTTTTCCTGTCTTAAATTTTTGTTTCATTCCTTTATTAACTCATTCAATATGTTTGAAAATCCAAGATGAAATCACACTGAGCGTTTTTCATTCTGAGATGACAGCTTATATAAGCACCAGGCCCTGAGTAAAATTTAGGCGGGCTTGCACATTTGTTTGTCATGCTAAAGTTTTTTCCTTGGTGTCCTACACATCCCCTGCACATACAGACATGTGGGGCTGGTTCAATAGTAACTGTATACATATGTTTGGAAATTATAGCGTGTGAAATTATAGATATATAGAAATTGTGTGTGTGAAGATAAGGATAGCATTCCTTGGCATGATCATGGATTTTTGCGTGGTAAATTGAAGTTAGAATCAATTGATGTTTAGTTCAGGTTCGGTATGTCTCACTTACCATATTATCATTTGATATGGTGTATGACTTGGTGTGTCAGTTGACAGAGAACCAGATTGGGGCACTGGGAGATCTGGTAGAAGTCTTCTGGCTCAATCCTATGTAGGGCCTATGGCAGTGGATCTCATGATCTGCTGCCATAAGTCCTGTTAACTGCAGCGTGAAATGCATTCCACTGTCATTCACCTTGGAACTGCTGCCGCAAATGGCCTGAGGCTCTGCATGCCCATCAGCAAATCTAAGATGCCACACTGGACTAGGTATGGTGGTGTTGGAAACGGTTCACAGTTGGACCAGTTGAGGTGTTGCGTCGAAAGTAGAGCAGGTAGGGGCTGGCTCAGGCAGGAAGGGGTGGATTTCGGTTTCTCTAGTGCACACCAAGTTCCTATCTCCATTTTTCTGTCCCAGCATGCCCCAAAGGTTTGAACCTCTGGCATTGTTAAAAAATATTTTATCTCTCTTGGGCTTTCTGGTCCCACACACATCCAAAGCACGCCCTGCTTCAGCGTACTGCATACTGTAAACTGTTGGCTGATAGGATTGGGCCATTAGGCTGCACTTTCATCCAGTGCCCTACATCCAGTGGTGGGAGGGGTGAGGCCTGCCAGAGGTAGGTAAAAATATTTTTATGTAGCGGGGGTGGGTGGGTGGAATCTAGAGACTTCAGAGGGAAAGGCAATTTAAATCTCCTTACCCGTCTGTAAGCCTCCTGCTCTGCAATTTATCTCCTCAGACTGTGCTAGCTCTTTAGCTGGTGCAAGTCTGATATGAAGAGAGAAAGGGGGCAGGGAGACTGTTGATAGAGGAGATAAGATGTGCACATGACATTGCTTCTGGGTCCACCTCCTCCCATCACCTCCCTACCACCCGGTCCTCCCCCTTCCTGCTAGGTTTTGCCCCTGCTTCATCCCCCTCTCTGCTCCCGTGCTGCCTTACTGTTTGGCAACAGATGGGGAGTGGCTGCTGCCCTCTTGCAAAATGGTCGCCAACGGAGTGCAGCCATTTTGTGACAGCCAAACAGTGTTTCACTGTTGCAAAGTGCTATGGCTGGCAGCCCAATCCTATGCAGGATCCATGGTAAAAACTGAATCTCCTCTGAAGTGGGAGCAGAACTCCCAGGGTCCTGTGCGTTTTGAACACAGATGCTCTTCCTGACATGGCGTCTGAAAAGGCATCTGTCCTCTTCCAGGAAGAGTGAAGCAAGGCCAGTACTTTTATCGCTTTAACACTGAACAATGTATCAGCTGTGCTTAAGAGACACTCTCCTTAAGTGCAACTTGATGTAACTTTTACATTATTCATGGCTCTTCTATTGAATAGTGCTGCCAAGGCACATCAGCTTTGATGTCACTGAGGAAGTGTTGAAAACTTGTGACTGTTTTTTGTTCTGCTTAGTGATAGCCACTCAGTGTTGGTTCACACAACTGAGCCGTGCCTCAGCTTTTTCGAGCAGTCATGCCACAATCCAAACTTTGTTTACTTAGATGTAAGGTCTTTTTGAGTTCAATTAAATTTACACCCAAGTAAGTGTAGTAGTTGCGTAGCTGGGGAGGGGTGTCACAATATGTATTGCAGGCACCACAATGTGCCATATAACCAGCTCCTCCCACTTGCCATCAGAGCCATTCTGGGCAGCAAAAGCAACACAGCTGCCATCACTACCAGAATGGCTTGGCCTATGAGTGGAGGGGCCCAGTTACACGGTGCATTGCAGCACCTGCAATACTTACCATACCACCCCCCTTTGTAGCTATGCTACTGAAGTTACTTAAGATTGCAGACTATATCTGTCTTAGAGTATATAATATCTCTATGGGATCTCTCCACTCACACACCTCATCAAGCTATGGTGCTGGTTGGAAAAGCTCAACTGTTCAGTTCAAATGTGCCCTTTTCAGGGTATATCCTATAATATGCTATCCTCACCCTGACACTGGCCTCTGCTGGGCTAGAGAACATCTCCTCCTCTGCTAGGTTCAATTCTGGCCACCAGTAGTTCTTGTCTCTTATTGACAGATCAGGGTCAAAGGTGGGCAGCATTCCTTGCATGCTACTTATATGGAAGTACATGTAACCCACAGAAGTATCTTTGGCTGTTCTCTGATCCATAGTTTCTGTGGAAGCAAAGCCAGTGTCAGGTTGTGTTAGGTTCTGGATCCTTTCTCCTGAAGGATGCAAGCATTCTTTTTCAAGTGGTGCTCCTCCTTATATTTAGCAGGGGGAGAGCAATTGTCCCTCTTTCCCCCCCCCAGCCCGGTGTCTTTTCTAGTGGCTGTTGCTGGGGGTGTTTTGCATTTATTTATTTTTAAGATCGTGAGCCCTTTGGGGACGGAGCCATTTCACTTTGTTGTTATTGTTAGCCTATAAACCGCTTTGTGAACTTGGTGTTGAAAAGCGGTATATAAATGCTAGTGATTGATTGATTTAGCTGCCTTATATGGCCCAGTCCTATGGTGCACTTACATGGACAGACCTCATTAACTGTCAGCATAAGATCTTGGCTGCCATCATGCAAACCACATTAACAACTGGCAGTTTGCTAACAATGCTACTGGGAGCAGGGAAGCCCTGAACCCGTACAGTGGAAAAGGTATTGTGGGTTGTGGGAGGTTTGGGATGGTTGTGGGAGGTTTGGCTGGGCGAGGCAGTTCAGGGGCAGCAGTGGGAGGATCTATGGTAATGGCCCATGTTGAGATCCTAGTCCCTTGTTCTAAACCTCTTGACTCTCCTTCGCCTTATGCCAAGTGGCATGGCTCAAAGACACCCATTGGATGCCAGGTGGCCTAAGGGTTGTTGTTTTTTTAAAAAATCTTTAAGTACCTCTCTGGCACTTTCTAGTGGCCCCCCTCACCATGGCATGCAGCGTGCACATGCTCTGTCAGTGGCGCTGCATGCTATGGACTGGGCGGTGGATAGGATTGGGCTGCCCATCTTTTCTTGTTACTTATCTCTTTGATATCTTGTACCTTTATGGAAGCAAAGCTGGGTAATACAATCCATTTTATTACAGCATTTTGTATAGCCTAGATTAGTCTTCAACCCCCACGCCTCAAATAATAGTCCCAGTGAAATAGTCTCCTGCTGTATGATGCCTCCAAGAGTTGTCTCAGTGATACTTTATGACTGACAGCCC
This sequence comes from Lerista edwardsae, assembly GCA_029204185.1. Taxonomy (NCBI): domain Eukaryota; kingdom Metazoa; phylum Chordata; class Lepidosauria; order Squamata; family Scincidae; genus Lerista; species Lerista edwardsae. The sequence continues at coordinate 9,779,405 of JAJKFI010000001.1, forward strand.
TGCTCAGACCACGTACTTAACTGTGGACTGTAATTGGCTTGGGTGAAATGTGTTTCTACCAGGTCCAGCTGTGAAATTTATACCTTCAGCTGTGATCTTAAGATATAGCAGTTATCAGACCAGTCTTAATTGCGGCAGGATTGTTTGATGTTCTTGCATGATTGATGCTACACTAAAGAAAATTGAAGGGTATGGTTTGTTTTAATAAAATGGTATCGTTTCATTTCATTACAGTTGGCTAATGAGTGCAAATCCATTTTGTTATACTAAGAAAGCTCTCTGTTGGAATCTTTGTGACGTGTTTAGCATGTTTCCTGGCACCATTTGACATTCATTCTGCATCATTCTTTATTTTGCAAGGACCCATTTTGTCCCTTGAAATGTAATATATAGCTTTCATTAGGACAACTGACACATTACTGTCAGAACTCGGAGAAAGAAGACTGTGGTTGCCAGTAATTCCAAAGTTCCTGAAGTAACATAACTAATGGGGTGCAGTGTTCTTACCTATGTTTTGTTCGAGTTGTTTTTTCATTACAGTATGCCCATCTCCAGTGTTAGATAATGTTATTATGCATCCACAGGTCGATCTGACAATTTCCTTTTTGGTGATTTTATTACAAGACAATTTTAACATAATTTTTTTTTACAAATAAAAAAACAAATAAGGAAGAAAATTGATTTGCTTGCTTTTCTTTCTTAGATCATTATCAAATTCAACAGTCCACTGATAATCATTCATTTCTGATCTTAGAATTTTGGCTATTCTAGAACATCATAGTTTCTATACTGTATATGCTACTCATGGGGTGGGACATAGGAATGAACCTTGTTAATTATTTTCTAAACTGTTTTGTGTATGATAGTTTTTGTGGACAGTTGCTTTTGTTGCACAAGCCATGTATTCTTTCAAAGGAAGGGGTCTTCACTACATATCTTTATCTTACCTGCCCTTATACTTCCTATAGAAAAGTCATTTGTTAGAGGCTTCTCTCTGGCAGAGCCAAACACATTTTTTGGTTCATGCACAAAAGATGATGCAGGAAAAAGTAAGTTTGAATATATTTTTGTTTATTGCTGGGGAAAGAAAACATGGTTTTGGAAGCCATGACAAAACAAATGTTACTTCTGTATATTGGCCAGGAGATGGCGTTAGGTGCACAGATGTCATCACATAGTCTACAAGGCAAAAAACTGCCAGCTTCTTCAGTTCCTGGATAGCTTGCCGTGATCGTATAGTGGTTAGTACTCTGCGTTGTGGCCGCAGCAACCTCGGTTCGAATCCGAGTCACGGCAGGAAGGAATTTCATTTTTTGTATTTTTTAAAATTTTAGTTATTGGTAGTAGACAACTAATTGTGCAAAAGGTTTCTATTTTAAAATGATTTTACAAAAAAATGCTTCTAATGTGTCGGCACTGGAAGAGTACGTTGAACAATCCTGTTATACGTGTCTCAATTTACTTGTTATTCATGCATTATATTACACTAATACCTTAAGATTCTCACATGTAACTTCATAATTACAGTATTAATTTTTAAACCAATCATGTTGAGACTTCATTTGACATTATTTTGTTCTATTATTGTATGTTGTTAGTCCCTTTGGTTATTTTGTTATAATTATTTTAAAATAAAATAAAAGCATTTTAAAACTCATGCAATAAACTATACTTAAGTTATAATTGTTGAATTAGATTCTTAAATGTAGCTAAGTTTCAAAAGGGAAAAACCTGTATTATGTATTCATAATTTAGCAGAAGGGGGGAAAAGTTTTCCTATGGGTTGTCTTTGTGTTTGATTGTAATTAGTTACAAGACTAGATGGCTGCTTAAGATTGATTTGCACACGTGCCTTCCAGGCAAAATCTGTGGGTTTTTCTATATGTTCAGTGCTACCCATCTGGCATACAGACACATGTGCAAGATGCCAATTTTTGATATTTCTAGCAGACAATTCTACCACAAACCAGCCTTGTGCCTGCCTTTTTATTGGTTATGGCAAAAAAAAATTTTTTTTTACAGAAAATAAAAAAGACTGCTTTTCTTCTGCCGTGACTCGGATTCGAACCGAGGTTGCTGCGGCCACAACGCAGAGTACTAACCACTATACGATCACGGCAAGCTATTGGAGAAGCAGCTGTCAGGAACATGCTCTGTATCCTCCTCCAAGAGAGCTGTGAGATTATTGCCACCTAGTGTCTATGGGCTGTGATGACTCATATGACAGTATTTCTACAAAACAAGCACCAAGGGGGAAGGTTGGGTCTGATACAGTCGAAAAACTATGCTTCTGGTCAATGTTTCAGGCGCTTCATAATGACAACAGATGGATATTTGCTACCAAGTAACTTGTGTTTGTGTGCGTGTGTGTGTTTGTGTGTGTGTGTGTGCGTGCGTGCGTAAATACAATCACAAAAATAGCATTGCAGACAGTTCTGTATCCCACAAGGGGTGTAAAATGCATAATATAGAGATATAAGTGAATGACAAAACAGAGATCAGTTTTAAACTTAGTTTTCATTTCCACTTTTTTTTAAATATTTATTTATTTTTATATACATAAGTAAATGAAAAACACTTGCCAGGTTTCCATCTTGTTTTCAATTGATGTGAGAGATTTAAATAACACTGAAGCTATGTCTTTTTCATTTTTAAATATGCTAATTTATTATCCTATAATTTAAGTTATACAAGTTAAGTAAAACAACCAAAGTCATATCAAGTCTACAAAGGCACTTATCGCTGGTGACCACTTTTTTAAAACCTTGCTGTGCAAGCTCAGAGAGATCCCCTAACCTTCTTTAAGTATTTTATAGTGTGTATGTGTGCGCGCGTGTGTGCGTGCCTAGAGCCCGCTTGAAACCCTTTGCTTTTCTGGGGTGCTGATGCCTCATATCAAACCTAGCCAAACTATTTGGATCCCTGCAGAAGACCCTGGGAACATGGACCCCTCTAATACTGCAGAGTCTTGTGACCCTGATAAAGAGAATTGTATATGAGTTTTCAAAGGCCTATGTCTAATTCATCAGATACATTAAACAAGCAGTGAAGCAGTATGGATGGAGAGCAGAATATATATTATGCAAGGTGAGGTTAAAAGAACTGAAAATAGTGATTTTATAAATCAATTAGCTGAATCTAACCAAATTGACAGCCCAGTCCTAATCTGGGCCAGCACCAGCACAGCCAGTGCCAAGCTTTAGGGGGGCAACATGTTGAGCTTGACACTATTGGCAAAATTGTGAAAATCTTTGTAATTCCAAATAATACCATCATGTTATATATTATTGGAAGTGTACTTTAATGCAGAATGCAATGAAACAAATTGCATTTGAAATATCAGTATTCTGTCAAATAGCCAATTAACCAGAAAAAGAAAATACAACTGCCTTATGGATTTCCTTAATTCAGAACTGACCAATGAGACTGATTGTGCTGAGGGCCAATGAGATTTAGGGTGCATTCCTAAATGCGCCCTGGGCCAACAAAAGCGGCTTGCCTGCCTGCTCCTGCCCAAGTTAGGATTGTGCTGTTACTATACCACAGTATGGAACCCATAAAGTGTTTATACGAGTCAGCTCTCATTTCCATGTATCAAGTCCATTGGGGACAGAGTAATGCCTTGCTAAAAAATGCCTTGGGACATTGCACTCCCAACCAAGCAGCTCCATCTTTCATATATCATGCTCTGTCCTAAGTTCAGTGCATTTAACGTAGTCCCCCTGGAGAGGATCGTTGTCTGGGTTGGGCACCTGTAGAATTCATCTCTAACCAATATGGGGCACACTTTTTACTATCTTAATTAAATTTGATTTCAGTATGTGTGGGCGGGAAACACTACAAATTTTTCTTTGACCCGCAGGTAGCAGATGCCTTATTAACTTTGCTACTGCAGAGGCTGGGAAGGGGTGTTTCAAGCAGGGAGAGGGAGGGTCAGGCCTAGGAGGGAGGGAGAGAGGGAAGGCAGAAGAGGCCTCCACCATATCCTAACCCCTATTCTAGGCCTGAAAGTCGTACACTAGGCAACGTGTGTCAGCAATTTTGCTGCTGCAGATCTGGGTATCCCCATTGGGCAGGCTATTTCTCAACATGGGAAAAGGGAACAAATATGCCTGTTCAATTTCATTGCTCAGTCTGCTCCATTTAGGACTCAATTTGTCTGCTCAGACAAGGAGGGAGCCAGTGAGAGAGTAACTGCTAGGTCTAGAGTAGAAGTGGGCAGGGTTTGGGCCTGCAGGATCCACTCTTTTATACTAGAGGTCCACCGATTGGGACAGGGTTCAAAACAGTGGCTGAGGGGGATGGCTATACACTTTAAAGAAGACTGCCTCTGAGTACATCTAGAACAGTGGCTCCCTAACTGTGGGCAGGGACCCACTAGTGGGTCGTGAGCAGTGGTGTTATGCTGCTGGAACGCTGGGTGGGACATCCGGGTGATCGACAGCCCGCCCATTGTGTTCCGGAGCGTTCTGCCGTTTGCGTAACCAATTATGCCGCTTGCGTATGTTACGCAAACGGCGTAATGCTGCGGAATGCGACGGGCGAGCTGTTGATCACCCAGATGTCCCGCCCAGCGTTCCGGCAGCATAACATCGCTGGTCGCGAGTCAATTTCAGGTGGGTTGCAAAGCATCTAGAGCAGCCATATTAAAAGATATGGGAAGATGGGATGCTGCAAAGGGAGGGCTATGTGGTTGTTTTGTTTGTGTCAAGATTCTAAATAGGCTTTTTTTCTGATTCACTTAGCAAAGTGAAAATGGCTGCGAAATAACCCAGTTTATTGCTGTAATCTCAGGAAAGCAGCAGGCTCTGGCGTCACAATGATGGCACTTCCAGCCATGACATCACTTCTAGTGGGTTGCGGACAGATTATCATTCTAAAAAGTGGGTCCTGGTGCAAAAAAGTTTGAGAACCACTGGTCTATAAAATTGTTTTCTGTACCAGAACTGATTATAGTCTTGTTTAGTTTCAGCAATCTAATTTAGGAAGAAAAAAAAATGCCTTTTAGTAGTTGCTAATATGAAACATTTGGGAGTCAGGAAGGAACAGTCAGGCATTTGGGAGTCAGTATATCCTGATCTACCTTTTTGCCTCTCCTGATCTAGAAACTAGATCCTGACAGGAGAGTTTTCCAGTTTTAGTTTCTAAAGTTACAGCAGCATTGTGATCTAAGCATTCAGGAGCTGGGCAATAAGGACCGTGTGTGCGTGCGTGCGTGCGTGTGTGTGAGAGAGAGAGAGAGAGAGAGAGAAAGAGAGAGGAGCTAAGCTTCACAGATAGATGATTAAGCTAGTTCATTGATTGATTGATTGATTGATTGATTGATTGATTGATTGATTGATT
>JAJKFI010000001.1:9784757-9824203 GCA_029204185.1 Lerista edwardsae
ATTGATTGATTGATTGATTGATTGATTGATTGATTGATTGATTGATTGATTGATTGATTGATTGTAGGATTTTTTTAAGGGTTTTTATTGTAAATGCTGTTTCCAGATCCCATAAAGATGGTTATCTTGCTGTCTGCTATCATCATAGGGACGTGGTGGCGCTGCAGGTTAAACTGCTGCTGCTGGGCTTTCTGACCGGAAGGTTGAGTGTTTGAGACCATGCGATGGAGTGAGCTCCCGTTGCTTGTCCCAGCTCCTGCCAACCTAATAGTTGGACCTAAATGTGAGAGGACCTAAATGTGAGTAGATAAATAGGGACCACTTCGGCAGGAAGATAACGGTGTTCCATGCGCCTCAGCGTATAGTCATGCCGGCCACACGACCACGGAATCTTGTCCTCGGACAAACATCAGCTCTACTGGCTTAGAAACGGAGATAAGACCGTCCCCTACAGTTGGTCACAACTAGACCATTCGGTTGTGGGGAAACCTTTACCTTTTTATCATAAATATGGTAATAGTTGGCTCTCCAATACGGTAATAGTCGATTTCCATCTCGATTTAGTCACTATTTAAAAGGTGAGTTAACTCAGGCACTCCATTTTACAAACATATGTCAAAAATATATCTGTACTACAATATAATAGTTTTCTACCTTTATAACACAGCAGCATTAAATCCAAACTAACTTGCACATCAAACATGCACTAAAGTCTACGAAAATCTACAAAACCTGTTTTTTCATTCTTGTCTGAAAGCCATTTGTGTTGATTTTCATCCAAGTTGCAAAAGCTCGCTCTCTCCACCATTTTATGGAAAATGCAACTGGGAATAGAGATTCTCTTTGAATGCCGATTCTCATCCTGCTCACTTCTTTGTACATCAGTCTACTAGGTATAAAAATGCCAAAAAATAAATTGTATGGTTCGTTCATGACCTGGAAGCTGTATTTTTTATTTTTGAAAATTAATCCAGCTCAAAGCTGGATTAGAGATAGCACATCCCTGAACAACAGCCATGCAGGATCAAAGGAGACAGTAGTTCCACCCTGGCTGGAAACGCTGTTCTATATACGTATCTAATTCATATCCATGGACGGCTATAAGCATTGCCATCTGTTTTAAATTAATGACAGTAAATCATCTTGCATCTAAGTCAATCATACCTTGGAACATTGCAGGGTAAGTGAATAAAGCAAACGTAGACTTTGTCTGGCAGTTCACAATACAGCATTGTCCATTTCCCTCATAGAATTGAAATCACATTTGAGCAACACGGGAGCCTTTTTCCACAACATCCATTCTGATCTAATCGCACAGTTCCATTAATCTGCACAAAGGCATGGCTTGTAAGACAATCCAGTATATGCATTTTTGTTTTGGTGGTATCTGTTTTCTGAAATAGGAGATTTTGGTGCCTGTATTGGAAAAGGCAAGAGATACCCCGAGGAGATAGGGAATGGTATCAGCAATTGCCCCTTGTTCCAGATTAGCCAGGGATTACAGGGTTAACCCCCAAGCTCTTTGCAAGCCTCAGGAGCACAGCTGTAGGCTGATGTGGCCCCTGGCTATGAAGGGAGGCCAGCACAGGTGCAGATGGGTGTGGCTGATGCTAGAGCCTGCCTAGCAACAGACACTGATTGGCTGGCCTCAGTATAAAGTGGGAGGCAGGAGCTGGAGTAAAGGCCCTGGGAAGGTGTTGAATGAGGGCCTGGGTAGGTGCTGGAGGAGGGCACCAGGTAGGTGCTGGATGGATGGAATGCTGAAAGAACTGATGGATGGACTGACTGGCTAAAGTAAGCTCATTGTGGGGCATAACTGTGGGGAACAGTTGTATGTCTGCCACACCCCTGGAGCCACCAAGTGGAGGAGGCAGTTGTGGCTTGGGCAAGCTGACCATTGTTTGTTGGAGGGTTTGTTGGTGTTAGACTTAGGGTAGTTTGGAGCCAAGCCAATGATGAGGGCAGTCTGGAGGAGGCTGCCAGCCGGTGATCCCAAGCCAAGCTGCTGGAAGAGAGGAGGCCCAGTGGGTGAGTGATCCCCCTCCCTCTTGCCTATCTCTGAGGCCGCTCTGGAGGGGAAACTAGTTAGCCCAGTGTGGGCATTGGGGCCCTTGGGGAGGCCCAGCAGGGAATTTGGCAGAACAGTGCCCAAGCTTACAAGCCTTAGTCCTGTCACTAAGGCCAGGGCCATGTTAATTCATGGCCAGGCACCTAGGCTTTCAAATATTTAGGGCCCCCTCTGGCATTTCTGGGGCCCTTCTGGTACTAACCCAGCCACGGATTAATACAGCCCCGGGCTGCCTCCCAAAAGAAAAAGAGGGCACACCCAAGCTCTTGTTACTTTCCCACTCTTCTCCTGAAACGACTCTCTTTGCTTCTCCCCCTGGCACTGCAGGCCAGATTTGGTCCTCGCAGGAATCACCACAGCTCAGCTCCCTGTGGCCTGCCATAAGCGACAGGGCCCAACTGAGGCCTTGTGGTAGTTGCATGCCTCATCCTCCAGGAGCTGGGCTGGTGGGTGGCTGAGTGCACAGTCCCTGCACCTGGATCCACTCAGCCCTGAGACATTCACTCCAGAAACGAGGCCGGACATTGGGCCATGCAGGTGCCACTTGGCCCTTGCTTGCCACCCACCCCCCACCCCATGCTGTGGGCTGGGCCAGGTCCTTATAGAAGCTCCGTGTTGCCACAGTTCAACGTCCTGCAGCCAGGACAGACTGCTCATAACTGTCTGCAGTGAGCGACAGGCCTGGCTCAGGCCTTGTGCCCCAACACTGGGAAAGATTAGCAAGAATCGGCCCCTAGACCTGTGGGGCCTGTAGGCTTAAGCCTAGTCAGCCTCATGGATAATACAGCCCTGGCTAAGGCCAATATAGTGTTCAAGAAAAAAAGCAAGATAAAAAGAGACACCCTTAGTTGTTCAGGCTACAGGAACTGGCCTGGCCTGGAAGACTTCTTGGGGATCTGATCAAATGACCTGCATTGGCCGATGAGTGTTCAGGGTGGTTGTTGTTTTTTGTTTGTTTTTGCAGTTCTCCTTTGACCATTTCTCTCAACGATTGTTTGAGATCCAGGCTCAATCCTCATTTGACATCCCAGGATGCCAGATTCAGAACTTATTATCAACATAAGCTTCAAGACAAAATATTGCTTGGAAGTCAGATGTCCTGCCCTGAGGTTCTCCTTTCTCTCCCCCCCCCCCCCGATGGTTGGAGACTGGTTGTAGTGAGTTCTAGAGCTGGTCTCCTTACAGTGTTTCCATGTGATGAGAGGGAGCCCTAGGGCCTAAAAGCCCAATCCTCACTCCCGGCAGCACCCAGGGCTTCAGCAGCACCAAAATGCGGGCACTGGATCCTGGCCCTGTCAGGATACTGCCAGAGATCTTCTCAGGGAAAGGGAGCATTTGCTCCCTTCCCCTAGGGAGACTGCAGCCAGTAGCAATGGGTCTTCTCAGCTCTGTGCCAGCATTTGAGCCAAGGGCTGCCCAGCTCCGGAGGGGGTTCCGGATGCGGCAGCAGAAGCTGCCACCATCCATGCTGCCTCGCGGGCCTAATCCTCCCCTATCCCTGGTCAGTCCCACCCATTCCTTGTCTTCCTCTGCCCCGAATCTCGTTATGGTTGGCCAGCATAGCTAGAGCACCAGCAGGTCTCCTGTTCGGCTCTGAGACTGGGCCCTAATTAGCACCGGCCCAGCACAAGTGGAAGTTGCTCATGCAGTGTCTCCAACGTGCTTTACAGCATGTTCATGACCGGCGGTTCACATGTACCTCTGGCGATAAGGGCCTTTGGATTGAGCCCTAAAAGTGAGTTTGCAATAACTGTTGGTTTTTAAAAATATAACGAGAGAACATATTCAAGGAAAACAAACTCCTAAAGTGGGACTCAAGGCAATTGGCCCTGCATCAGATTCTCAAGGAGCAACTGCTGCCCTCTCCAAGCCTGCATCCCAGTTCATCCCAGTAGCTTAAGCTGGACTTAAGCTAAACTCCCTCCTGTCTGAAATTGCTTTAAGCTGCGTCTCAAATCAAGTTTTGCATCAGTGTGGCAATGATCACCTCAATCCCCCGGGGACTAATATCAACATATATAATAGTTACCATACCCCCCTCCCCCCCAAAAAAGAATTGCTTGATGTGGCAACTACAGTATATACACTGACCCTGAGAAAAGAGGGAGTGAGCATTTTGTCTTAGTTTTTATTAGCAAGATCACCCTGGTGATGCACATACATTAATTTTTGAAATTGGCTTTGTATATCACACAAACCTTTACTGATCACTCAGGATAGGAGTTCTCAGTACGGTATTAACACAACAAAGAATGAAATGTCCTTCCAGTCCCCCTCCCCTGTTTATGGCAAAACTGCTTATTATCATTGCTTAGCTCATTTTCAGTGTCTATTGTGAGGCAACGTGGAACGAAGCATGATCACGTCCTGTCTCCTTGCCTTGAGAACCTCCAGGATTTGATAGATAGGGCTCCAAAATGGTTTTCTTGTGCTGCCTTCTCAGAATGACACCCCTCCTAGAATCTTCTCTCTTTGTACTATCAGCAGCAACATGTTGCCCACCAGCACAGTATCACTCATGTATGGCACAAGAAAATCCTGCCTCTAAAAACTTGATACTCTGCCAACTTTGCAGTGGTGCTTGCAGTCTATGATTAAAAACACAAGACGTGTGCGAGTCACAGAGAGATGATTTCTGCCTCCAACGGTCTCTTTGTTTTGCTGCCATGAATATTTCCCATAAAGCTACATGGCCACCACTTTTTACCGTTGGTTATCTGCTCCAGGCAACTGTTTCTGAAAGCATGTTTTGCTATCACTGCTGTGCTCAGTCAGTGTTCATCCTATATTACCAGCGTTTTCGTTGTGTTGTTATAGGGGGGAAACAATCAATTCCATAAACATCTGGAGATGGAAAAGGAAGAAAGCAGAGAAGTAGGTGTACTCATAAGGGACCTAATCAAACGTCCACTAAAATTGATTGAAAAGCTGCCATTGAATTTGGGAGCTTTTTATATAAGTCAGGTGAAGTTGTGTGTAACCCACTGAGCTGACAAGAGACTTGCCTGAAGGGTGTTCACGTCTGCTATAAAATGGTGGACAAGTAAAGTTAGGAGGCAGGAAGTTCAATGGCGCCCTTCACCTTTTTGACAGAGAAACTAAACGTTTTGATCTAAAACATGCTGTTTGAACTGTTTTCCAAAGTTATAAGACTTCAGTATTATCTAGCGTTATTTCTGCAATGTTGGAAGAGTCTGATACCTCAAAATAGTAATCAGTTGCCTGTTTTTTGACATGCTTTCCCCCCTCCACTCCACTCTCAGTCATTGTCACAGGATGTTCAAAAAATATTTGTAGTACTGAAGGGGAAAGATCAGTCGTGGAATGCAGTAAATCACGACAGCCTCTATGAAAAGCTCAGAAATAAAAATGTCACACAGAAATGACGAGGGCGCATGCAGCTGTGGAGCTGAGGAGACTGAGAACTTGGAAAGTCAGTATCTGGGAGACAAGAGAGAGAGAGAGAAGGAAGCAACTTCACACAAGGCTTAGGAATAAGATATACTGTGTGCTGCTTGGAGTCCTGAGGCAGGTGGGATGATGAGGCAGAAAAAATGGTAAAAAGAGGGATTCGCAAAGGTCCTGAAGAAAGAGGGATGTGAGTGGATGGAGGTAATGGGAATTAATATGCTAGTGTTAAAATCAGCCGGCCTCTGTATCTCCAAGGAGCATCCTAAGCCAAGGAGCACCAGTGACCCTACTATGCCAGCAGCACATCCAAGCAACACCCATCATATCCCAAACCAATTCAGTGTGGGAGGGGTAAACAAAAACCCCTTTCATTCAGTGAGGTCTGGCTGTAGTTCCCTGCCTGTCACAGAGTTTGCAGAGTGACAGAGGCCTGTCTGGAACAAGTCGATCAGCAACTCTGCAGTGGAACAGCTGAAATCATGCTGGTAATTGCTGCTAGGCATGCTGTGGGCTGTTCTAGAGAACTGCTCAGCTGGCCATGTGAAGGGCAGAGAACTACAAAGAGCATAGCAATACAAGGCACAAATGGCAGCATCAGCAAAGCAGAGTCTCTGGGTGTTATTAGGGAGATACCTCGATCCCCACACAGCAGTGCCGTGATGGGCCTGAGAGAGCTCAGTGATTTTCTGCAGTGGAACCCTGTCAAATGGCTGGCCCCATGTAGCAGTGCTGCTATCCTGTAAAACAAAAGAGATCCAGACGAGTGGTTAGCCCTCAGCACTGTTTCCTTGGAGCATATGGCTACGCAGCTCAAAGTTCTCCAAAGCTGAACTCCACACAGCTCAGAGTTCCGTGTTCCCAAAGGTCCAGCGATGACATCTGATGTCATTGTTATGCATCTTAAAATCCTGAAAAGCTGCTGTGGAGCATGGGAAAGGGCCTGTGTATTGGGGTAGATAACTTAGCGGGAATATATGGTCTGCCTGAAGAGGAAGGAAGCATTTTGATATCACTCTTCCTTCCTTAGCACCTTTCCTCACCCTGTGGTTCCCTTACTCCCTTGGTAACATTATATATTACTTTATTATTACTTTATTATTACTATTTGCCTGTAAACTGCTTTGTGAACTTTGTGTTGAAAAGCGGTATATAAATACTATTGATTGACTGATATAGAAGATGTGATGCTACAAACTGTGTTGCAACGTTGTCAAATTGGCATAGTAGGCAGAATTGCCTCGTGTAAATGTATTTATTTATATATTCATTTAATACAGTTATATCTGCCTTCCCGCCAAATGTTAATATCTCATTCAGATATTAATCAGGTTGATTTAGGTTCCATTGTTCTTCCTTGCTCTGATACAGCTGAGTCTTTTAGATGGACGAGCTGCTTTGGGTTCCCTTCACACTTAAGGTAGGGGCTCATCTGGGCTGGGACCTTGTTTGGCAGTGGCATAGAGACTCTGGAACTCTCTACCACTTGCATTTTGCCCTTTGGTGATGGCTTCCTGGATAGGTTCATTTCAGAGGGTATCTGGGGTTCTCAGACCAGTTGTAACATTGACTCATTCAGCAGGCTGTATTGTGGTTCTTATTGCTGCCTTTTTTAACTGATTGTGTTAATTTTATGCACTGAGTGTGTATATTTTTAGGCTGCAGGCTGCCTTGAAGTGCTTTAATATGGAAGTTCTATATATTTTAATAAATAAATAGAATAAACAAGATAGCATTCATGCCATGATTATCAAGCACAATAAATCTGTTATTTATTAGATGTTCTCTTTTGATTTAGTTTTCTTACTGTGTTTGTTTATGACATGGAAAATATTAAGGGTAGTATCCACAGTAACAGTTGTGCACCAAAGATCTGTGCAAGAATCAGTCCCTTTCTCCCTACTCAACCTCTTTGATTCCCCCTCAGTAAAACTGCTGCTAAAGGTTGGGGAGCAGTAGTGGCAGCAGATGCACTGCCGGGGAACTGAAGGGGAAGGAGAAAATTCTCAGAAACTAACCAGTAGGCATCACTATTGTCTCAGTTTCTGGGCATTCCTGAGTCCCCCTGCAGCCCCCCACTCCACAGTCAATGTTATTAGTGAGGGTCTCCCAGCCTTTAGTAATGATCTTTGGAGAGGATCATGGGACTGTAGGTGTGAGAAGGGGACAGGGAAAATGGCCTGCACTAACACAGTTGTGCATGCACTACTTTGGGTGTTATCTCAATACTTTGTCCCACCAGAATGGCTGAGTTTGTGTTCAAGTTTTCACATGCATTTATTGAATTTTTTTTTATCTTAAAGTGCACTGTATTCTGTTGTTCAAATAACTACCACATCAGTGCATCTAAATATTTTCTAGCTTTTATTAGGACAGTGACAAATGTCTAAAACCTCCTACATTTCAAGTAACTGCTTTTAATAATATAAAATGTCATGTTTTAAAAAAATAGACTCAACTACCTCTGCCTTCTTTTTAGGATCCATTCTACAGGAAATATTTTTTTCATTATTTTTATTGGAAAAATATTTGTAGAGAATACTTTATTTTACAAGCCCTATCACTACTTGGCAGTTAGGTTCAGGATAATGAATGGGTGTGGGGTTACCACATTATAAATCAATCAAGGCGTTCTTGTGACATCATGCAGAAAACCTCAGGAGTGAAGCACAAGCACTTATTAATAACATCTGATGCCTGATTAATCGACAGTGTCGTCTAGAATCACAGGGTTAGAAAGGAACTTGAAGGAACCTCATGCAAATTACGTAGTTCCGACCTAATGATACTGAATGTGGACAATGATTGTTTAATGGTGATATTTAGCAATAATCTTTTTCTTTTAGAGCAGTTTGGACAGCTCACAGGAAACTGCCTTATATTGAATCAGACCAGTGATCCATCTAGGTCAGTACTATCAACACAGACTTTAAGCAGCTCTCTGAAGTTTTAAAAAGGAATCTGTCCCAGACCTAAGCAGAACCTTACATACCAGGGCTGTCAAATGTGTTTCATACAGCAGGCCAAATAGCAGTCATGGTGCCTGCTGTGGGCTGGAAGTGACATCATTAAGTAGGAAGTGAGGTCATAAAGCATCTGATAGCCAGAAATAAGCACTTGGGAACTCTAGTAGGAACTCATTAGCAGCAAATAACAGAAGTGAAAAGAGATACATATACAGTATTGGAGAGCCCAGTTACCATGTGGGCTGCCCTTTCAGCAGTGCTACTTCTGCTGAGGAATCACTTTACAGCTCAGAACTGAGAGGTGCTCTGTAAAGTGTTGGCAGAAGTGGAAGGAGCAGCCCACATGATATTTGGGGTCTCCCAGCACTTTGGCAGCATCTCCCTCTCTCACCCTCATGGTCTGCCCATTCCTCCTTAGTGTCCCTTAGCTTCTGCGGCTTCCTTCAGTTTCTCCCTCCCAGAGTCTCAGCAAAAGTGGTGTTGCTGACAGTGTGGTGCTGGGACAATTACAAACAGGAGCTCATACTTCCATGGACCGTATCTAGCCCATGGGCCTTACATTTGACACCCCCTTATATACTGAACCCACCAAACCACAGCCCTTCCTTGTTCTTAGCTGAGGTAAATCTGGCAACCCAATCCCAACCAACATCCCGTGGTGTGATGAGGCAGCGCTGAAAGGGCCTCCTCTCTATCCAGTATGGAAATAGAGGCTGCTGGAGGTCTCCCCCTTCCCCAACGTAAGCCCCAGCAGCTTACTATGGTGCACGTCCGAGCAGCCCTGTGTCAGGAAATCAGGCCTAAGAAGGGGGGTAGGATATGGCGGAATACCCTGCCACCATTCCTGCCCCCTTCTGGCCCCGATTTGCCCTCCCCCCCGCCCTGTTACACCCACCACCTTCATCCTGCCCTGCACCTCAGTAGGCTCCCAGAGGGCTTACCTGTCCTGGTGGGGGCTGGTGTCTGACTGGTGCAGGCAGGCTGGTGCAGGCCTTTCCCCTAGTGCAGTGATCCTGCATGCTGCCACAACTTGCCCTACGGCATGTTTTACCGTGTACCTGCTCATCCTCCTAGCAGCCGGTTTTACACCTATTATAGTACATTCACTGTGTTCTGTTTACTTATATTTGAATGAATGTACCAAGGAGCACTAAAAATAAAGGTGCTTGAAACACAGGTGAAAGGGCAAGGAGTGGGTGGAACAGGATAATCATTGGAATTGCTAGTAGATATGGCTGTCATTTTCATTGTGAAGGTAGGAGAAAATCTGGCTGACCCTGGGGTGGGAGGAATGCACTGCAACGCTTTTTTCATGGGACATCTGTACACATGATGTTGGAAATGTCTTTGCATCTCTGCAGAGGTGCTGCATTCTCTGCGACACCAAATGGCACCCACAGTGGTGTATGACAAAGTTAAAGCAATGCTATAAATTACAGTTTCAAAACCTGGAATCCCAATTCAGGTTGGAACAAAACATATTTATTAGGGAGTACGCCCCATTGAATTCAGTCACCTTGCGCTGTTAAAACCCAGTCCACAAACACAAAGAACTTACATTAAAAACGCAGCCATAGAGACCTCAACAAAATCCAGCAATAAAACCAGTCCCAATTTCTCTCATCTGGTATAAAGCGCTTTCTTGAATGGCTGTGTTTTGACTTCTTGCCAAAAAGCCAGCAAGATAATGGTCAAACAATTGGCTAACAGCCCAATCCTATGTAAATTCCTGCATGGTGATGCAGCGGCACTGGTATGGGCTACATTGTATCCCGCAGAGAAATTTTGGCGGCTAGAGATCTCCTTGGGGTAAGGAAGCATTTGTCCCTTTGCCCTTGGAGTAAATCACAGCAGCCCCAATGGATAAACTCGGACCTGCACAGTGATATCAAGCCCAGGAAGGGGGGTTGGATATGGTGAGTACTGGTGCCACCTATCCTGCCCCCTCCTGGACCTAATTCGCCCATCCCACCCTAATCTCCCCCTCCCAGCTGACTGGATGCCCTGGATTCCAGCCCTCATCACTTTTCAGATGGACATAGCAGCCCCATACGATTGCTTTGAAGTGGAAAGGGAAAACTATGGGGAATCCACAATCATGGATTTCCTATCTCGTGTTTAGATGAGCCCTTAGTGGGGAAGGAAAGGAGACAGCCAAATTTAAATGAGGGGTTTATATTCAAATTACACAAATGGGAACTATAATATCCAATCTGAGTGCCTAGTGAAAAAGACCAATTTATCCCATCCATGTATGTTGTCTCAGACCAATAATAATTTTAGAAGACTGCTCATCAGTTGGTGTCTCTAGCTTGCTTTAATAAGGCCTATTCAGCAGGGTTCACTGATAATTCCCAGATCACCCTATAGTCTAGTGTAGAAAAAGCAAGGAACCTTTTTTCATGGACGAACAGCCAAATCCTATACAACTTAACAGCGCCAATGCTGCCATGCCAACGGGACATGCTCTGCATCCTGCAGGGTGGTGAGCAGTCACAGCCTCCTCAAAGTTGCATTGCGACTACATCAGCACTGGAAAGTTGGATAGGAGTGGGCTGAAATTTGAGGAATTCAGATGATGTATATTTATTTTGAAGAGTAAGAAAAGTTTGGTTTTGACACAGGATTTAATTTCAATTTTTTTCAATGTTTTGTTTTTTGTTTTTTTTGCCAGAACTGAACACCAAACAAAATGGAGGGGTTTTTTTTTCCCCTTAAAAGGTTAATCACTTGATTTGTACACAGCAGACATCCAAAAATTCATATGAGTAACTGGAACCCATTATCTTATCCAGTATAATTTTGAAAAAAACATGCTGGTGGTTTGCTTTATTGCTTAATGGTCAAGGAGAGACTGTACCTGCAACACCAGCTCCATCCCTGAGTCACTCCCCAGCTCCCCACCCCATCGGAAAGCCAATGCAGTTGGTGTGCAGTTATTTGCTATTTTGGAGCACATGCCTTATCATGTCCCTTGTTGTAAACATCTGGACATCGATTTATAGACCTCTCGTGAATTTGTTAGCAAGCTGGTTTTTGTGAAGCATGCGTGTGTGCGTGCACGTGTGTTTTCTTATTGAACAAATTATACATTTAAATATACATCAAACACATTTTAGCTCTTTATTTTCCTGGCTCTCCGTCAGAAAAGATTGTCCATTTCCTCAAGTAAGGCGAGCATCATAAACGGAGGGGTCTGGAAGTTATTACAACTTGTTTAGAAGTTGAAAGGTAATTGTAATGAAATCTTGCAGACAATGGTCTCCATTTTCCCACTAAGTTATAGAATGATGTACAGGGTTATTGTTGTAGATTACTAAAAGGGACATGTTTGTGTTCGTGGACACAACAGAACAGAAAAAGGTGTGAGCCCTTTCTCACTTGGAACAGTGGACCCTAAACTTCTCCTTGGAAGTTCGGACCCCTGTGGGTGGGTGGGTGGGTGGGGAGAGCAGCAGCACAATGTCCAGGACTGAGCTGCTGCTGGGTAGGGAGGGGATTTTTCAGCTTGCCTGGGGGTCACTATGGCTCTCTGGAGGGTCTGGGGAGCTTGCGACCCCTCAGCAGCCCTCCCAGAGGCTTGAAAATCTTGAAAATCCTGGCGGAAGTATTTTTTTAAAACTTTTACAAGTTTCCCTGGGATTGTTGTCCCAGGGTCTCATGTATGGGAGGCGGGGCACATTAACCTTACTAATACATATACTGTAGTTGAGGGAATAAAGAAGAGGGGCCTCACAGGAACAGCCCCACTGGATCAGGCCAAGGCCCATCTAGCCCAGCCTCCTGTATCTCACAGAGGCCCACCAGAGGCCTCAGGGAGCACAACAAGATACTTACATCTTGCTGCCACTCCTCTGCATCTGACCTTCTGAGGTAGCCTACTTATCCTTGAACCACCACCATTCCCACCCAATGAAACCAGATTACAGCTTGGGTTTAGCTTTATTAAACCCATATAATCATTTTTTTTTAAAGCATGAAACCTACTGAACACACTGTCCCTAGCCATTCTGGGGTAGGCAAAACAGAACTGAACAAAACAAAACCCTGCCATACATGGCCAATTCAGATGACAGCAAAAAATTCCTACCCGGCCCTCATGACCAGCTGTTCTCAGAATGGACATACCCATCACAGTTTGTAACCTGTTATGGAGATTTCCTCCATAAATCTGTCCAATTCCCTTTTAAAGGCATCTAGGTGAGACACCATCACCACATCTTGTGGCAAAGAGTTCCACAAACTAATTACATGCTGGGTAAATAAATTTTTTTTGTCTGTTCTGACACTCAATTTTAGTGGATGTCCCCTGGTTCTGGTGTTGTGTGAGAGGAAAAAGAGCAACCCTCTATCCAGAAACATTCAGTTCCTGGGCCTCTCGGAGTCTTGAAAGGGCTTTCAAATGAGACCAAGTTGTCTGAGGCTAAGTGAGTTGTGTTCCCATTGCTTTAGCCAACACAATTCTCATCCTACCCCACTCCCTTAGGTTGTGAAGGAGGTATTCCCCTCCTGCAGCTCAAATAATTTTAGGGGGGAATTTGGCTTGTTGGATATACAGCTGCAGGTATACATTCTCCAAAGTCAACTCCAAGTCCCTCCCCTCCTTTGGGCTCTCGCTTAAGAGAAGTTAGCAGCAGGCCCCTGGCTTTTCTTCAGCCTGAGGAGAAGGAAGGCCAAGCTAGCTGCAGGCGCACTGCAGGCATGTGCTGCTTTCTGCTGCCAGCTGCTACAGAGCAGAACTGCCTGAGAGTTTGGGGGTGGGGATCGAGGTTCTTTCTCAAATCATAATTTTCTTGCATACACTGTTATTTCTCCCACCGCATCTGCAGACTGAGCCCCGCCCCCTGGAAAACGCAGGAAGTGATAACCAAATAATTTATTTTATTATACTCTGGATTATTTTTCAAAGAGGGCAATGTTCAAATTAAACAGCTGTGTGTATGTGTAAACTTTACAGTGTCTCTCCAGCCCTGAGACTGACACACATTCGTGACTAGAGCGACTCTTAGCCCAGGGCCCCATCAGAGAGTCCCAAGTGCTCTGGTCCTCTCTCCAGTCTGATGCCCAATCAGAGAAAAATATAGCTCAGCCCTATCCTATTTCACAAAAGTTTTCATCATCAACCTAATGCAACTTTTAAAATGCTTTTTGAAGGAGGATATTACAAGGCAACCTTTTAAGTTATTAGGGCCAAACTGCTCTGTTTTCTTCCAATTCCCTTTTAAAGGGAAAAAAAAGATCCCTTTTAAAATTGAAATATTGAATAGGCTTAGAAAAACAAATGGGTGAAGTGTGCACCCTTTTCTCAAATGTACCCTGAGAAGGGGAAAAGGTAGCCAACAGTGCGGGCGGGGGGGGGGGGCTTGCTAAAGACAGGGAACACTTTGCTGGCCTCTCCCTAACTGGAAAAGATGCTTCTGAACATGATCCAAGAGCATAATTTCCTACCAAAATAAATCAGGAGGCAAAGGAAACTTCAATCTCATGATCTCTAGCAACAGGACATTCTCAAGTATACTCTGAAGCTTCTAGTTCTACTGAAGCTTCATACACCTCCTTCTCATTATAGATGCTTAAACCTCCAGACAGCTGGTTACCTTTCCCTCCCAAGGGGAAGCTATATTTCTTGTACAGGAGGGAGACTTTCAAGAAAGGCAGGTTAGAGGGGGGTGGGAAGTTCCATTAATATAAGGCCTGGATGCAAATTCAGAGAAGTCTGAACTCAGCTGAAGCATGGGGAGGAGCTTTCAGACACCTATCTAAGCCTGAATTTGCCCCATCATGTTTTTTTACCATATTTATGGTAAAAATTCACCAAATGTATGGCTTTAAAAAGACAAAAAAAGAGTTCTAGTGTATGCTAGAAGGAAGGAAAATCATGTTCAGGGATGTTATGAATCCCCCTTCCCAAACATAGTCTTCAAAATTCTTTTCACAGCTTTGCACAGAAATTCCTTCCTGAAGCTGCTATCATGCATCTCAACACTATGTAGGACAAACATCACCATTCCTTTAAATGGGCATTAGAGATGAACATCTGGGTGCAGGCCTATAACAAATAACAGCGTCTATAGAGCATCTCCCACCAAAATGATCTCTGTAGTACACCTTCCCTATGCATTCAGAAAGAGCACCGCTTGGTAAACATTCAAGTAAGTTTTGAAGCAGAATGAAATCCACAACAGGGAATCACAGTAAAACAATTGGCACTCCAAAAATAAATGAATCACGACGTCAAGTTAAAAGACAACCTTCAGTTTCTCAGAAAGCTTTGCTAAGACAACAATAAAGCTTTTACGCTTTTCCCTCTAAAACCGAGCAAAGAGGTACATTGATGTACCTCACAAGGTAGTGTGCTCCAGAGATTTGGCTCTGTTGTATCATGCTTGCTGAAGTTGTTTCCTTTACTAACAGGATCCTCAACAGGGCTTTCTTGATATTGCAGAAAATGGAGGCAGGGTTCATTGGGGGAGACGAAGACATGAATAGAAATCCAGTTCAAATCCACGGGAACAGTGAGGGGGCTCTGCTCCACTAAGATGGAAATCCATTTTTATAATTGGCAAATGTATTCTGTGGCTTATTGTGTTGCAACAGATGCTTGTATGTTTCAAGTACAACACAAAACATAAGGTAAAGCAGTGTGTTTCCAGTCACACATTTTGGACAAGAATCTGCAGCCTGGGAAATGTTCTTATCTCTAAGCTGAGCTTGCTGAAAGCAAAAGGGTCTCGGGGAAATTTAAATGTGGGGAATGGATTTCTCCCGTTGCTTGTCCCAGCTCCTGCCATCCTAGCAGTTTGAAAGCACCTAAATGCAAGTAGATAAATAGGGACCACTTCGGTGGGAAGGGAACGGCGTTCCGTGCGCCTTGGCGTATAGTCATGCCGGCCACATGACCACGGAAGCTTGTCCTCGAACAAAACGCCGGCTCTACAGGCTTTGAAACGGAGATGAGCACCGCCCCCTACAGTCGGTCACGACTAGACCATTCGGTCGTGGGGAAACCTTTACCTTTTAATATTAGAGATGGCTGTTAGTTCTGTGCTCCATTTAAGCAGGGACAGCCCAGCTACAAGGCTGATGGGAACAGGTGCTTTAAAGTATGGACCAAGGGAGGCAGCCCACAGTCTGTGGCTTAACCACCACTTCCCCCAGTCCACTGTGTACCCAGCTGCTACTCCATTCTCATTCAGTCAGAATACTCAGGAACAGTGGCATTCCTGTGGGAGGGGAACGCTAAGTTTTTCGGTCTCCTGCACACCTGTGTAAGCGACCCCTCCCCCTCAAAGAGCCATTTGCAGCTGCAAAAGCAAAGTGGATGAGATGCCTCCTCTTTGCTTTCGCAGCCGCAAATCAACTAATCAGCAATATTTATATACCGCTTTTCAACACAAAGTTCACAAAGCAATTTACAGGCAAAAATAGCTATTTATGTGACTGAGTTTAGGTGTGGGGACAGAGTTGTAGTAGGGTAAAGCAAGAGTACTGGGCTGCAGCACCTAGTAGGGTTCTTCCGTGGCATCTGCCTTTTTGCTGTGGCTGATTAAGATTCCTGCTCTTTTCTGCTTCCTGTTAAGGCCAGTTACAAAGATAGCCACAGCTCTGCACCAAATCTGCTTTGAGAAATGCAAGGAGACCATCATGAGAATGGGTTAGAACTGATACGTATGTATGAAGTGCTGGGAAAACATGGAATTCTGGCAAGACATGCCTTGCACAGAATCATGAAGTATAACCTGAAGGTATTCATGAAAAAAAAAAAAAAACATGTACTCCAGTTTCATCACTGGAAGGAGGGCACATGGTGGTTGCATAGCAGCAACTGGGCTTGCTTCCAGGCTACCCATATGGAGCTGCCAAGGGAGGCAGTGCCAGATGGATTATTATGCTACCCGGCTCCTCTCTGTTGACCTAGGCAGCTTCCCTCCCCTGCCCTAAAAGAGGAAAAGAAGAAGCAGGTGACTGTTCCCTAGAAAATATTGTTTAAGTCGAATAATATATATTCAGTTGGTGGAACCCATGACTGTACATGCCAACCACCTTCCTACCCTTTTTCCTTTCTGGAAATGCATATGGAGGAACCCCAAACCAGCTGCAGGACCACGGCTTTTGTCATGAACCAAACGTTGCCTAGAGGGAAAAAAAACCCAGCTGCCGCAAGGACATGTCCTACGCACTGGTCCTCTGTCCCCAGTTGTTAAGGGCTTGTTTTGGCCAGCTTTCTCATAACGTGTCTCTGCATTTCAAGCAAGCTTCCTCTTGTTTTTTCAGAAGGGTCTTGTTACCTTTCTCCAGCCCATTTAATTGCTCCTCACACCCAAAGCTATCTCACTTGCCGTTGATGAGAATATTCCTGTATGAGGCATTATTATATATTAAAGGTAAAGGTTTCCCCACGACCGAATGGTCTAGTCGTGACCGACTGTAGGGGGCGGTGCTCATCTCTGTTTCAAAGCCTGTAGAACCGGCGTTTTGTCCGAGGACAAGCTTCCGTGGTCATGTGGCCAGCATGACTCTACGCCGTAGCGCACAGAACACCGTTCCCTTCCCACCAAAGTGGTCCCTATTTATCTACTTGCATTTAGGTGCTTTTGAACTGCTAGGTTGGCAGGAGCTGGGACAAGCGATGGGAGCTCACTCCGTCGCTCAGTCTGTTCAAGACTTGTGGTCGGAAAGCCCAGCAGCAGCGGATTAACTCGCTGCGCCACCACATCCCACTCATATACAGTATTAGGAAGAAATTATACATTATATTTGAAGTATTGCCGATGGGCTTAATTTTTATTTACTTAGTAGCAACCCCAGATTGGTTTGGTGAATTGAGGCTGTTGCGGGGGCTAGGAGCGTAATAATCCTACCTCTCTCTACAGCCCCAGTCCTCAGGCCCCCTGACCTGGCTGGCATTTCCCAGCACCCAAGCATCCATTTCTATGGTGGTGACTATGTGTGCCATGCAACTATACAGCATTAGGGTGTGAAAAATAATCAAGATTCAGAGCTGGTTTACATACACATTTGACTGCTCACTTGATCCTGCAAGACAAATTGGGTGAATGCTAAAGCAGCGGTATCACCTACCAAAGGAATTTTGCATAAAACTTTGCACCGCAGAGTTCCACCTTTTCTGACCTCTTCTTCTGCCCAGCACTGGAAGTCCCAGTGCCGACACACACTTAGATAGCAGTCGTCTTCTTTTTTTGATGCAAGGTCCAACAAGCAGCCCAATCCTAGTCCTGCCCCTGCCATCTGAACTAGCATTCCACAGTGAGGAGAGCTCAGAACTACTGCCATCAGAACTGATATTCCGACGGCCTGCCTGCAGTACACAAACCTAGATGCTACCAGCCTGCTGGTGAAAAGGCTGGAGCTACCCCATACTAAGGGCACAATCCAAAGTCCTATGTTGGGCTGGCAGTAGCTGCTAGCATCAGCCCAATGGCAGCAGCACTGGCGCGAGAGTGCAGACCGGCACCCTCGCACCAGCACTACTTCTGCTGGGCTGATGCTAGCAGCAGCCTAATAGTGCTGGCTGGGGCAGGGGTGTTTCTGGGCAGGGGGAGGGCAGGAGGGAGTGTGTTTCTGGATGGGGGCGGCCAGCCAGGAGATCTGCTGGCCAGGGGGGTGGAGTTGGGATGCGGCCTACTGGCTGCATCCAAACTCCCTTCCCCTGGCCATGCAACGTCCTTGGCTCTACGTCTACCCCTGCTGGTGCTTAAATAGCGCCTACCCCTGCTGGTGCCTACCCTGAGGTAAGGACGCAAATATGCCCTTGCCCCACGAAGGCTCTTGCGTGCTCCCAAGCTGCACTGGAAACAACGCAGGCCCGCCGGCCTGCCTGTTCCAGCACATCTGAGGATTGTACCCTGAGTAATAGCCAGGAGAAGGCTCACTGATGAAGATGCATTGGTGGAGGAGGTAGGATAGGGCAGGAGAGAGTGGAATGAGGGGAGTGATGGGAGTGGGAGATGCAAATCAGGGCAGCAACGGGGAGAGGGGAGGGTGGATTGGGTCCGGGAAGGGGGTGGGTTCAGCTGCAGGATGCCGGGAGGGGGGTGGGGCCACCAAATCCTAACCCTGGTCACAAAGTCTAGTGATTTTTTTTGCCCATGGCTCAAGTTTGTGTCTGTGTGTGCTTGCTTACTTCCCCCCCCCCCCGCTACTTCCACATTACGCAAAAGTTCTCATGGGATGATACAGAAGCCAGTATTCAGACGTGTACAACGTGGTGGGAGGAGGGTAGGTTGGTTCCAGGAGGCAGGAGCTGGGGGTGTGTGGAGGGGAGGAGGAAGCCTGAACGAGGCTGGAAGAAGGTAGGAGAGCCAGGACATGGGGGGGGGGAGCTGACTTCCTTGTTCATCTCAAAAGGAACAGACAATCCATTGGACAAATGATGGATGGCCTCATTTTTTTCTTTGTACGAGGGAGGGGACAAGGAGGAGCCCAAGGGATGGGGAGTGGGGTTCTTGCGATAGGAACAAGTGGCTGGATGAGCCCAGGGAGGGGGCAAAGGAGGCAGGCAAATGATGGGAGCATTTCCTTGCGATGGAAGGTGAACACCTTCAAACCTCATGGCTCGGGTATGGCAATGTGCATTCTTCCTATCCTCCATTGTTACTCGGGAGGGAGCCTCACTGAATGACAGGCTGCAATGGGACTACTTCTGACTGGAACTGTGAAGGATTGGGTCCTCAGCCTCCCAGCTGGTGCACACGAGTCTCCTGTCTGCTGCTTCTGTCCTTTACACTGTCCACCCCTCCCACCTTGCTAAGCGGATGCCTCCTGATCCCTCAGTCCATGGTGTGCCTGGCTTCAGCGTACCTGCAGGAGGAATTGGGAGTTGTGATGTAGGGAGTGGGCCATTGCTGGGGTTTTAATGGAACCGATCATTTTCCTGCACTGCTGCACTCAATCAGATAATCACAGCACCGTGTTTGTTTATATGAATTAAATGGTAATTGAAGGACTTGATTCAGCACATTGCCTTTCAGGCATTTAGAAAGCACTCATTATAAGTGCTTGGTAGGAAATACATAATACATAATGTGAAATTGTCGTTGTTTCTGAAATTGTGAGGACGTTTCCCACTTTTTAAGCTAGGCATCTTGTGATTCTGATACAGTCTTGAACTATATGCAAATACATTCAAATATAGGCATGAGCCAGGAAACGCACAGGCCTCAAGCCAGCTCCAGGCACATCTAACAAAGTGATGGTGGAGAACTAGTTGTGGTAGAACATGGACGGGAATACACCTGTGAATGCGCCTTGGACTGCAAATCCCAGCCAAAGCAACGGAGTGAAGACGGACTATGCCCTCCTCACTTGAGTGCCGTGCCGGCACTACACTCTTGCACCAGCCAAACGCTGTCACAAACGTGCTGTCAAGCGCATCCGCGTCGGCACTATGGCGCTGGGCTGGCGCAAGCAGCAGTGCCAACCCTTGGGCACCACCGCAACCGTCAACAGTGCCGGCCTTGTGCCAGTCGAGCATCGGTGTCGCTCGGTCGGCGCAGGGCCTTCACAAGGGCATTCCAGAGGCGTTCTGGGGGCATAATTGGGAGGCGCAGTGGGTGGCGACATAGACAGTGACGCGAGACAGCTGTAGTGCCATATCCTAAAGCCCATTCCCGGCATGAGTGGCCCCGATTCAGGCCCCTCCCGTCCATGTTCCTCTGTGCCTGCAAAACAGCAGGTGCAGATCCGAGCAGGCCCATAGGGGCAACCGGGGCTTACATGGGTGCACGGAGAAAACCTCCCCTTGTCCTGCATGTTGCTGCCGCCGCCTCCTAATGGGCTTTAAGATACAGCCCTGTTATGTCGGCCTTACTATGTCGGCCTTACTTAGGATTGGGCCGTTAGACGTACTTCTGATTTCGGGCCCAATCCTCTCCAACCTTCCAGCGTTGATGCAACTGCAATACAGTGCTGAGGAAAGGAAACAAATGTTCCCTTATTTTGTGGAGGGCTCCATGAATGCCCCACAACGCATGATGCACTCCACACCCCATTGGTATGATTATATCAGTGCTGGAAAGTTGGACAGGATTGGGCCATTAGTCTTACAGTACCCGAGCTAGAGAAGGGTCTAATTGTGCCTGGGGCAGAGCGGTGACAAAAGACGTCACCACTCCCTCTGCACAGTAGCCTCACCACAACCCCTGCTCCCAGAATAGCTCCATTTTGGAGCATAATGGAGGTAAGGGTGAGTGGGAGGGCCCAGCTCCAAGCTGCTTTCTTCCATGGTGCGTCCAGCTCCCTCACTGGCACCCATGGCAGGCGCTACATCATGCCCTGCGGGCACGGCACCTCTGCACAGTACCTAAACCACCAACTGATGCACCCACACAAACCAACAAGCAGGTCTCCTCGCCTGCAATTTTATTCACTTGCACATTAGAAACCTAAAATGTGATGGTGGCTGAAAACCTTTTTTCAGCTGCAACCTGAGAGAAAGCTCATCCTTCCAAGGTGTCTTGAAAGTGAAAGCAACTAGAGGTATCATGATCTGGAACTGCTTGATACCAAAATGAGTTCTGGGTTCTGATACCAAACCTAGTTCTGGGTTTGATTGCCTTTTTAAGAATATAGTCTTTCAGTTTTTCTTCCCTGAAAACAAAATAGTTGAGAGAGTGCCTCCAATTTGGTGCTGTCTTTTCTGGTATGTAATATGCAACTGGATCTGAAATTTGGGTGAGTGCCCAGTTTCAGATGTCTAAAACCTCTGTTGAAAGCAATGGAGACTGCAGGCTTCTCAGGTTTTTATGTATGCAACTGCAGATTGATTATCTAATGGCAGTACTAGGCTTTGATCATGAGCTTCTGAAGGGAGATGTTTCAGGAGACCTTCCCTCCCCCCACCCCGAATTTCCAGCCATCATTCCAACATGCTTTTCTCTGGGTTTTTTGCAGGCCTTTCAGTACTAATAGTAGTGATATATGATGGTCCCACTTCTACATGTTTTAAAAAGTCTTTAGGTTGAGAGGGTGAATTGTTGCTTGAGGAACTGCCTGGAGTACAAAATGTTTAACTATTTAAATGCATTGTCTATTTTTGTCTTCATGGGCGCGAGGAACAGATGATGATGATTTCCTTTCTAGATCTGCTTCTTATTAGTAAGTATCAAGCTTTCCCAGGTGCTGAGAGACAGGACATTTTCAGCAGAGTTGAGACACATGTATTCAGTTTTCCGATAACATTGTGTTTGTGCAGGCACATAAGTTTACATGTGTGTCAACTTATTTCAGAGATACAAGACATTGTTTCAGCTCTGTAAGATTTTATCCTGAAGACAAATGAGGATATTACCAAGATGGGCCTCTGCTCTCACCCCTTTGCAGACCCGAGCTTCATCAATTTGTGAACATTCTCATTACTGTATCCAATAGCTTGGTGACTCTTGATGCCCTGATGTAACATCTAGTGCAACTTGCCACATGACATGGCTCTTCATTTCTAAAAGAACAGCTGCTGGCATAATAATTATCAATCCAATTTGGAGGATCATATGCTAGACAAGCAATCTTTAACCAGTGTGCTCATCACATTGGTGTGCCTTGAATGGTCCGCAGGTGTGTCATGGGAGTTGGGGAGGGATCATTTATGAGTACGACCATTGGGGGATGTGAGCCCCCCACCAGCAGTGCAATGTGCCTTTTCAATTGTAAAAAAAAACAAAAAAAAAAAACCTGATGGTGTGCCCTGAAATTTTAGTGCCTTGTCAGTGGGCTGTACAGGGCCAATGTGGTCTGTGTTGTCACATTGTGAGCATCATGCTGTTGGTGGCCCGTGCTGGTGTGGTGAGTGGATCACCTGCAGCAGCAGCCAGGATCTGTGTGGGCTAGTGGGGCAAGTGAAGCCTCATTGGACCATCCTATTTTGTTTATTCCAAACAGCCCGAAATGGGCCTCCCAGAAGCAATTGGTGGCGACATAATCATGTCACTGCCAACTATTTCTGGGTGCCACACTTCATACTCAGCATCGCAAGCACTCTTCTTGCCATGGCTGTATGGTGAATAGGGACTCTGTGAGGTTTGTGGGGGGCCAGGGGAATGTCCCGCATTGGGCCCCACCCCTCCTAGGGCTGCCGGCAGCACACAAACCCACATGCTACCAGTCTGATGAAAAATGAAACATGTTGAAAATCTCTGTGCTAGACATTGCAGCTGGGCACTGAGGATAACCAATGGAAGCAGTCTCTAAACAAATGTTAAAATATTGACCAGTCATCAAGAGTGACAAGGGCTGGTGTTGATTGTTATTGGACTGCCAGCCTCCTACTGGACCTTGTCAAGTTTATTCTTGTGTAATGCACAGTTATTTTAGATGCTTTCTAAATAATGGCATAGATCAAATAATGATACCGTATATTATTTCAGTCACTGGAATACTTATAAATTTGAAACCAGTGCAATGTCCTTTGACTTTATGAAAACAATATAGGAGTTATTAAGATATATTATGTTATATTGTAACAACATTATGGGCGCAATCGTAAACTGAGTTAGGCCGGCGTAAGCTAAGCCAGCAAAGTTTGGCCAGCACAAGGGACACAAGAATGTTTGCACCACTCTCAGAGTCAGAGAGGCCAACACACAGACATGAGCCATCTTCCCTGATTCCGAGAGTAGTCCAAAAGCACTTTACGGTGGCCCTTGTGCTGGCCAAACTTTGCTGGCTTAGTTTATGCTGGCCTCACTCCAGTTTAGGATTGCGCTCTATGGATCATGTATGTCAAATGTTGGAGAACATGACAGACACCACTATAGCACAATGGGGAAATAATAGTAGCATTAATAAGATACAGTAGCACTGTATATCATTATGGCCAGATTGGGGTTGGACCAGGATGGGAGCAAAACAGAGGCAGGACACGATGGATCCTGGCGGTGGCAGGTCTACTGTATATATCCAATAGCCTGACATACCCCATTCCATGTAGCAGATCTACACCAGCAAAAAGCTGGCATATATAATATCTGAGTAGGCTCATAGGGGCCACGGAGCCGCTGGATAGGTATGTAAAATTGTCCTTTATTTACCTCTCACAGCTGGCCCTGTCCCTAGCTGGCCCACAGGATGCAATGGACACTGTGTCCCTGCACCATGAAGGCTGGCCAGGGTAGGACTGAGCTGATAATGAAACTGGGCATTATTTACTGTACCAGCTGCTGGCACCACAAGCTATGCTCATTCAGAAACATTAACCATATATTCAACTCATTATAAAGTATCTTATTAATATACTTGATATTACATATTATGCATAAAATTCTGTTTGATATGATGTATATACATTGGCATACTTTTTCATCACCATCACCATCATCACTAAATATCAGTGTTGCATTTTTCCCCTCTGCCTCTTTAAAGGGGCTCTGCCTCTTTAAAGCATACTCATGATCCCTTGCGATCCAGAGCCTCCCTCCCTATTTCCCTTTTAATTAAACCTGTTTGTTTCTAAGTCAATAAGCAAAATGAATGTTGCAAATTTAAGCCACTAGCTTTCAAATTCAGGAAACTTACAGTGCAATCCTATATTCCATTTACACTAGCTAAAGCGGTGATTTTCAACCAGTGTGCCAGGGCACATTGGTATGCTGCAAATGGTCTGCAGGTGTGCCGTGGGAGTTTGGGGGAGGAAAATTAATTATTAGGGCCTTTGGAAATGTAAGCCCTCTGCCCACAGCTCAATGTACCTTGTCAATTGTCAAATATGCCTAGTCAGTTTATGGTGTGCCCTGAAAATGATATCGCCTCGTCAGTCTGCCTTGAGATGAAAAAGGTTGAAAATCACTGGACTAAAAGGACATAGAATATCAACTAGGAACCCAATCCTAACTAATTCCCCCTATGGTGATACGGTGATGCCAACATGATGCCCACTGTATCCCGTGGAGAGTTTTGGCCTCCAGAGGCCTCCACGGGATAGGAACATTTGTCCATGCTGGGCTGCCAGGTGAACTCAGACTTACACTAGCTTCATAGCTGGGACAAGTCTTCATGGACCCATGAAGGTGGATCAAAGCCAGGAAGGAGTTTGGATTCAGTGGGTACTAGTGCTACCAAACCCGCCCATTCCCAGTACTGATATGCCCTCTTCCCTGTCCTTGTCCCTGTGGGATCTGCCCACCCACCCCCCACTCTATTCCACCCACCACCACCACCACCCTCCCATCCCCTGCACTCACTTACTGGGGCTAACAGGCCTCAGATCCTGGCCCATGGAGCTGGCTGCTCACTGGCAGTTTGCTGCTATTGCTGCTTTTGTGACAGCTGGAATGTGCCTAACACTGCCAGAACGCTTGTTTCAGCAGCATGATGTGCCCATAGAATAAGGCCTAGGTCCCCTCATCGTGGTGGATTCCAAAGATACAAGAATCTATGCCAACATAATACCACGGTTTCACTGGTTTCACTCTATACATGTTTAACTCTGGTGCAAGTCATCCAGCATAAGGGCCAGAACTGGACTGTGGCATGAGACACTGCCTGCCAATAGGACTTAATCGACATCTTTAGTTCCACTCCTAGTGATGCTATAATGTTATGCAAGCAAAGGAGATCATGTCAGGTGAACTCAAGAGGTAGCCCACAACCTCTGCTTTCCCTCCTTTCCATTCCACCTACACAGCCAAGATAGAGCATAGGATACCAAGCAACTCTTCAGGCAATCTCATTGCCCCAACAGTGGTATATAAACTCCAGACCTGACACACATATATCAGACAATAGGGGCATGTGACATCAAACTCTATCACTCTGAACTTACATGGGCTACTTTGCTGGTGGACGTCATGGTGCCAGGACACTTGGCCCAACTCACCCAAGAGAACAGCGAAGATGTCAGCACTTATCTCCTCCTTAGGACTTGAAACCCCAACAAGAACCTCAATTCCACTCATCATGCTGGAGATTCCAGGACAAAAAGACCCCACACAAATAAGCAAGGAAAAAGGGAATCATATACAATATAAAGTGTCTCCCAACTGTCATTCCATTCCCCAATCCTCCAACCCCATATTGCAATATGGGAAAACATTGTGGCCTAACAATCCTATTCCATCAGTTAGTATTGGAAGTACCTTCCTTTTAGGAACAGGTGGTGGTGGTGGTGGTGGTGGTGGTGGTGGGGAACTGTTAGACATCAGAGCTCCCTTTGCATGCAACACTGAAAGTAACGGGAAGAACAGTCACCTTTCTGCATCAGCAGGCTCTCATGACGCCTTTGGCCTTGCAGGATTATTGCCTGTCGCATACAGCAGCTGTAGAGCAGCTCTAGGTTGGGTCTACTGAAGGGGTGGGTAAGCTGAATGATTATAGTATGTCCTCAACAGCTGGCTCTTAGGGGATGGCATCCCAGATTGGGGGATGGGGCTGAAGCAGGAGGCCTGGAAGAGCATCACTGACATGACTCTCAGCAACTCATACTTGCTGATCATTTGAGCCAGGAATTATATGTTGTAGCTGTCGACTAGCACATGTTACTGACACAATGACTCTCCTGGCTTTTACCAGGCACAATTCCCAACAGGGTGTGGCACGGACTGCAAGGGAGACCTATAACATAGCCAGCAGCAGCTGTGACCAGTGTGCATCTTGCTCATCCTCTTGAAGGCTGCTAACCTTCTTATTATAGCTGGGCTCCTGTACCTGCTCAATAGAGAGTTACATGACGGTGAATCCATGACTGATAGAGGGATGCAGTGATAGCAAATCTGCACCAGTTATATTTCTGTCGGTCTGTTCATACATTTTTTTTTTCAGACACAAGGGCCCTGCTTGAACAAGAAGATTGACAGCCCTATTTATCTGTCTTGCTTTCAGAAATCACTCATCATTGGGGTTTTCATTGGACTGTTTCAGCTTTTCTCTGTGAATTATTGAAGGTTAGATGGTAGGGATTCTGCTTCCCCCTGCCACATTCGTTGCTCATGCCTGTTGGGATTCTCACTAGGAAGGGGGTATGCTGGAATACTAAATCATACCAATGGGATTATGCGTGATGTGGAAGGGGTAAATGGGGTAAATAGGCACTGGCAAGCCAGCAAATAAACATGGAGTGGGGGATATTAGGGGATTGGATGAATCAGTTTAGGCAAACTGATGAGCAAGTTGCATGTCAGCCAAGATGCAAACCCTCATCTTCAATTTCCCAGCTCAGTTCTTCCCTCCCTCCCCCACTGAGCTTCCAGGGAAGTCACAGACTATTTATGTGTGAATGTTGTTGACGGTCCTGATTTGTTGATTCTTCCTGCTTTGCCTCGCAGGTATTATTCCCCTAGTAAGACTTGGACCCATCTCATGGGGAAGGCATAGACCCTTCATGCATACTGTCTCTTGTGTGAGCTGTGGGGCTGGTTGTCTAGATCTATCCTTCTGGGCTTATGCTGGCTACAATTCTGGTGTTCGCACTAGTATGGGCACTTCGTTGTGCTTGTGTCTGACAGGTAATGTCTATGGTGGGGTTGGGTGTTGTCCTAGAGGTATACATAGCACCTCTAGGACAACATGACTCAACAGGAATCATACATGATTCCTGCCAGGATGTGTGGAGCACTACGAACATGCCATGCACTATGATTGCTCGCTGTCAGTTGTGTTGCTGTGGATACTACTGGAGGTCCTGTCAGTGCTGCTGCTTTCTCTGTAGTTCAAAATGATGGTTTTACATTCATCTTTGCTGCTAAGAGTGCACACGTTCCTGGTGTCTTAGCCTTTTTTTTTTTAGGTGCCAGCGGCATAGGTTTGCTCTGATAAATAGACTTGGGCAGGCTCACTGTGACACTATGTGACATTTCCTGAGTCTGATAGCATGTGAAAACTTTACAGATCCCCAAGAGTCAGACTACTGCCACACTTGGAAGCTATGTTTGAACTCACCTTTTTATTATCATTTCAAACAAAATCACTTTTGGAATTCTGTCAGCAATCAATACTTTTTTAACCACTACCGGAAAGCCTTCTGTCTTCTATCCAGAAAGGAAGTTTGCTAAAACATAATTATATTAAATTTAAGAACATAAGAAGAGCCCCACTGGATCAGGCCAAAGGCCCATCTAGTCCAGCTTCCTGTATCTCACAGTGGCCCACCAGGTGCCTAAGGGAGTTCAGTAGACAACAAGATGCTTGCATCCTGTTGCCACTCCCTTGCACCTGGCATTCTGAAGTAGCCTACTATTAATGTAAGGAGGTTGCCCAACCTATCATGGCCTATAGCCCACGATGGACTTTTCCTCCAGAAATCTGTCCAGTCCCCTTTTAAAGGCATCTAGGCCAAATGCCATCACCACCTCCTGTGGCAAGGAGTTCCATAGCTTAATTACCCTCTGGGTAAAAAGGTATTTCCTTTTATCCATTTTAACTCTCCCAACACTCAATTTCAATGGATGCCCCCTAGCTCTGGTATTGTGAGAGAGGGAAAAGAACATCCCTCTACTGACTCTATCCCTCCTGTGCATAATTTTATATGTCTCAATCATGTTGCCCCTCAGGAACCGTTTTTCCAGACTGAAGAGCCCCAAACGCTGGCAGTCTTTCTTCATAAGGGAGGTGCCCCAGCCCCGTAATCATTTTTGTCGCTCTCTTCTGCACCTTTTCCAACTCTCCTATGTCCTTTTTGAGACGTGGTGACTAGATTTCTTTCCTTTCTGGATAGAAGACAGACAGGCCAGTGCTATTTTTGATTGTTTGTAGACTGTTTGTAAATGTACTGTTACCCACCCAGCCCCACATTATGATACAATAAGAATTCCCACTTAGATATGTTTTCATCTGAAGCAGAAGGCTAAAGTTGTTTGCCCACTGTTACATATTCTGATGCCTTGATGGCATATGTCATTGATGGCCCAATCCTATGCATGTCTACTCAGTTCTGTTCAGTAAGTAAGACTTACTCCCAGGAAAGTGTTTTTAGGATTGCAGCCTCAGTTGTAACATGAAATTTTTCAGTTTTTGTAATTTTGTGAAAGAATAGTCTACAAAACACAGACTTCAGGGATTCCAAGTTTATTGGAACAGTGATCACATTGAGACTCATGCAAAAAAAAAAAATCATGTCACATCAGCTTTTCCTTGGAGCTTACATAGGAAAAAGTTCGAATGAATTTAAAGGACTTATTTCTGAGTAGACATGCATAGGATTGTGCTGCTAATGTGGAAAGTTTTCCCATCAAAGATTTGTGTCTGTTACACAAATTATCCTTTAGATTGTGAGAAATGTACTACCTGGATGCCATTATTAGGAAAACAGGCACATATTTTTGTGGGAATATGTTCTGTAGGACTAATTCCAAGGCTTTTAGCTGGGCTGAATTCATAGTTAAATCTTGGTGGTGCAACAGAATTTGGCTCTTAAGAATTTGGATGCAAAACCAACCTTTTCCTGAACTTCTCTGGAGAGAATACTATATTACAACAATGACCCTTTGTGTACTAGTGTATTTCTAAATTGGAACTGACAATTGCAGATGTGCACAAGAGATACGGGTGTCTCGGTGAAATGTTTTATTTCAGGTTCATTTCAAAGACTATACAAAGATCAGGACAATTATAAACGTACATGTATAATATATTTGCTTTGAGAACTATGGAAGCCTTTATCCCAAGGTAGAATCCTGTTTCACACTGCCAAATGATGGGAAGTTTTGAGCAACTTTATAGCATCAATTTCATTGGGAGGAGAAAGTACTGAAGACTTTTTATGGTGACTTTTTAATAATCTGATTCTTTACATATATGTTTACAATGAAAAATGTGCAGTATTATAGGAGAGTGAAAGCAAGCACTGAGGTAGGAAGTGTTAATACCAGAGCAACATTTGCCCTTTCTTTACAAATCCAAACAATTTATCATCCAGCCAAATCCAGTTCCAGCCTTGGAACTTATTTGCTAGCTTGTTTTAACAGGGGGTGAGAAACAAGGTGTGGGCTTAGAGAAAAGTGTGAAGACATCATGTTCTGTACAAATGGGGCACTGCGGCTTTAGGGCAGGGGTCTGCATCCCGGGGGCCAAATCCGTCACAAGATTTTGCCTGCAGTAACCTAACGTTTTTGACATTTTTACTTACTATATACCATTTCTCAATTTAAGCATAGCGTTATTCCTTTGTAAATGTCACATTTCTCTTTTGTTCTGAATCATATCATGCAGATTACAAAAAGACCAAAGTAAAACTTATACATTCATTAAATGTCATTCATTCATTTATAAAACTGATTTTATAATCAGTTTTATAATCAGCCCCTGAAAATATGTAAAATGTACAACATGACCCTCGAACTGAAAAGTTTGGAGACCCCTGCTTTAGGGCCACAAAAGTCTCTAGCTATGGCGAAGTTAAGAAGTCTTTCCCACTAAGTAATCACTAGCCCATTTTTGTCAGTGAAAACTGCCAGTATATTTTCCGGTTTTTCCTCACCATAGAGGTTAGAAACCTGATTTTTACAACACTGAAAGCTGTGTTTAGGGGTAGCCCAGGGTTTCTTGCTGCTGCAGAGAAATTAACGATGTTTTCACCACCATTCTTATGTCTTACTGTATGTTAAGCATAGCAATAGCATATCCAATGGTTAAAAATTGATGGGGGGGAAGAGCTGTCATTTTAATTAATCGCTTTATCTTAACAGGAAAAAAGTTCCAAAGCATTGATTGAGAGAGATTTTATTTCTTATTTTTGTTTGGAACGTCAATAATTGAATTGTCATGCTGTTGTCCACCACATTAGTTATGCTATGCTTGACACGACCCTCTGATTCCAGGCCAGTGCACAGACTTCAGATGTGCAGGCAGTGCACTCCTCCTCTTAGCCCTTTACACAGCGGCAGAAGAGCCCTTCGGTCCTGGCTCCTTTCCAGTGCAATCCTAAGCAGAACACCTATTCCGAAATAAGTCTGTTTGCAGCCTCAGTTGCTTAGGTTGCCTCAGGCTGGCCTTGACCTGCTGGAACGCACTATCCTGTGCTTGGTGAGGCTCTCCTAATCAGAAAGTGCTCCGAGGCCCAGATGGTCATGCGGAAGTGTGGCCAAAGGCAGGCGCCAGCTACTTTCCCCACCCTCCTTCTCTGTGAAGGCCTAGCGAGCCATGCCCCCGCGCCGGCTTTCCGGCTCACATTCGTTGGTGCACTAGGGCGGCTCTATCACCAGGGGGCGCAGGGTCCCTTCTTCTCCAGTCCTGACCTTCTCTGCGACCCGCCCCGGACCTCCCCCTCCGGCTCGCAGCGAGAGCAGCTGTGCTGCCCGCATCTTGCTGGACATGCCCGACTCTTACCTAATCTGGCAAAACTCGCGGACGGGCAAAAGAAGGGCGCAGAGAAGCTTCCTCGCTGCTGAGCGGTCCTGGCCTGTCTCCTTTCTGGGGTGGTTTCAGGCTCTCGCCGCACTGGGTTGGGGGGGGGTGCGCGAGGGGGCTCTCTCTCCGAAGGGGCTGGGGGCAATCCCCTTCCCGGGCCCCAGAAGACCCTGTCTCAGGAAGGAGGAGCGGGGGGGGGGAAGCTGGAATGGAGAGGGGGGGGCTGTTCCGGGCTCTGCGGAGCAAACGCAAAGCAGGCGAGAGGAGGAGAAGAGTGTGGAGTGGCCGGCACTCGGCATCCCTTGAGCAGGGCGGGCGGCAGCGGCTGTCCGTCACGGGGAGCCCGAACCCCTTTGCTTGGCGGGGGCTTTATGGGGAGGGAAGGTCCCTCCACAGAGGGAAGGTCACTTTCAGAGAAACGCGTCTGAACGAAGAACTTTTCCGCCCCTTCTCCCGTCTGGTTCTTCGCTTTCCCGAATAGACAAACTTCTGCTACGCGAGACGCGTTGAGTCTCTCTCTCTCTCAAAGCCTACTGTACTTGCCAGGGTCGTGGAAGTGCATTTCCGTGGAAGTGGCTGCCGTGCTGGCTTTCCTCGGAACGCGCTTCCAAGAGGGCTGCGCTTCGGGCAACGAATGCCCCGCTCTCCGTCAGCCTTCCGCTCCCCTCCCACTCTCCACCGGCCCCTTGGCGGTTCACGCTGCCCAGCAGTCCCTGGGCACGCGGGGCTGCCGCCGCCCCTCTTCCCCGCTCCTGACGCGAGGCAAGTCCGAAGGGCCGCAGGCTGGAGTTGGCGCCGCTAGTCCCAGCGACTGCCCTTGTGGAGTTTTTCTTTGGTGGGGGAGCAGCCGGGCCGCCTTCCCGCGGCGGCCACCCCAGGGCCACGTGGGGACCACCCCAGCTGCCTCCTGAGCCGACGGCCCGCCTGAGTTCCAGCTGCCCAGCAGAATTACTCAGGGGTGACCAAAGGCCGGCCGTTCCCGCCTCCCGCCCCCTCGAGGATTCACCGAAGGCGCGCTTTCCGAGAGCGGGGAAGGTGCCGGGGCAGGCGGCGGCGCGAAGCCGGCCTTCCTCGAGCCAAGAGCCCGGGGCGGGGGCAGCGGCTGGGCTCGCTGCAGGCCCTCGGGGTGCCCCGCTGGCTGGCAGCGCCGCACTCTCCTGCCTCCCGCTGCCAGCAGGGGCTTGAGCGGCGGCGGCGGACGGCGACTGGGGCCAGGAGGACGTGGAAGCGGGTCGAGTTTCGGACGCAAAAATAGCGGCTCAGGGGAAGGGATGCGGCGGGACATCCTGCGGCTCGCGGGGCATTTCTGCAGATCAGGTGTCCGCAGAGAGCCCGTCTCTCCCCCGGCACAGTTGCTCTGCGAACGCCTCTCGGTTTCCACAACACACCGCCCTGTTTATCCGTCTGCTAAAACCAGTTAAGGCTGTGGAACCAGGGCGGCTTAAGCCCGGCGTCCTCTGCCTGGACCGCTGGGGCTCACCTCGGAGGCGATCGCGCAGAGACGCCGGGGAGACGCCCGAGCCGCTCCGGTTGCGCCTGTGGCGCTGTGGGGAGTCCGGCTCTGCAGCCCCGGGGTTGTGTCCTGGGACATGCCGATGCTCCGTAAAGGTGATGGCGCATTCCCTTTTCAAGGACATGAAAGATTTGACCGACGTGCAGAGCGCCGTCGCCGCACCGCACCGTTGAGTAACGTACGCAGGTGGTTCCACCCGCGGAAAACCCTGGGAGGCCTCAGCCCCGCAGCTCTTTTTTACTCCGCACGCCGGATCCTGTGCGTGTTTACTCAGACGCAAGCTCCGCAGAGTTCAGTGGGGCTTCCTTCGAAGTCAGGGTGCAATCCGTTTTGCATGCCGAAGGACAGCAGTGGCACATTTTATGGGCGGCAGATCGACGCCGTCATGACCCTTACTTGGGAGTAAATCCCGCTGGACGCTGTGGGGCTTGTCTCCGACTGAATTTGCGGGGTGCTGCGGTGGAGCGCAGCTGCTCTGCGCTCGGAGGGCTTAGACTGGGCAGGGGAGCACAGCTGTAGGGGAGCCTTCCTAAGGAGCTTCAGAGTTGCTCCCAAGGGGAGCGGGTCAGGGATTTCCCCCCCCCAAAAAAACCCTTCCCAAATCGTGCGCAGAGAAGCCCGACCTCAGGACAGTGAGCCTGGGTGGGCGCTTCCCCAATCCAAAGGGCCGTCACCCACCCATCTCTGCGCCACCCCTCGGAGGGAGTGCAAAACGCCAGGGCTGGAATTTAACCCCTTGGAGCGCGTGGCGGCCCTTCCCAAACCCTGGCAACCTGGCTGGCAGCAAACGTTAGCGGGCTTGCCGAGGAGGATTTTCTTCTTTTGGAGGGGGGCGGGATTCGACCGCCTGTCTGCCTGAAGCTTCTTGTTTGGGAGAAGCGCCTTTGCGGGGGGGGGGGGGTTCAGCAACTGCGGCGTGTGCTGCCTTGGGGCTGTGGCTGGGACGGACTGAGCTCGGCTCTTGTCGCGTGCTGCTGTTCCCGGTCGACGGCCGACGCGACTTCGTAGGATTAATGCGGGCGGCGATCTCTGGGTGATGGTTGCCCCAGAAGGCAGCGCGGCGGTCGTTGGGTCCTGCTTGCCTTGGGACAGTGTGTCGATGGGGGGGGGGAGAAGGGAACCTGAAAGGCAAAATAAATAAGCGCGAGATGGTCGCCCTCCGTCCTGCATGTGCGCTGGCATTACGTGTGCATTATGTGGACGTCTCTGAGCTTTGCAGAGTGAGCGCGATTTGGAATCGGATTTCTTCAAATGCGTTTGGGCTCTCTCCTAAACAGTGCGAGACAAGCACGGGTTGCACTGAACGAAATACTAGGATTTACGTATGTGTAATGCGGTGCAAACGCAAGAACCACGCGATCCTAATCCCTCCTTTCTGGATAGTAGGAATCCAGGTTCTTGGGATTTACTCCTGAGTAAACGCATTTAAGACCGTGCTGAAATCCTAAACATGCTGCTTACGTCTAACCCTAAACGCTTTTTATAGTAAGGACGCCCGATTAAGTTCTGTGGCGTTCCGATCAGTTAAGTAAGGTTAGGGTTAAAAAGGTAAAGGTTTCCCCACCACCGAATGGTCAAGTCGTGACTGATTGTAGGGGACGGTGCTCATCTCCGTTTCCAAGCCTGTAGAGCCGGCCGTGGTCATGTGGCTGTACGCGGTAGTGCACAGAACGCTGCTACCTTCCCACCGAAGGTTGGCAGGAGCTGGGACAAGCAACGGGGCAGTCTTGAACTCTCAACCTTCCAGTCAAGCCCAGCAACAGCGAATTAACCCGCTGCGCCACCACAACCCTAAGTTTAGGGTTACAGCCGTACAAATAAATCCTATGTTTTCTTCTATGTTTAGAATTATTATAAACATAGAACTTTCTTCTATGTTTAGAATTGGTTGGGGGAAGGATGCGTTCGGCTGCAATCCTAATTCAGCATGTTTAGTAAATCCCACCTCTAAATATATTGAGGTTTTCGAGTTCATCTGGAAGCAACTGAAATTCACTAGAACTTCCTTCAAAATCAATTTTCGTAGGATCGGATTGTAAACGGGTTTATAGCGCGGGATATGGGGACAAGGCTGTATTTACATTATTTGCTCCTTTGGCAGTACAATCCTATGCATGTCTACTCAGAAGTCCAATTGAGTTGAGTGAGACTTACTCCCAGGTAAGTATGTTTCGGATTGCAGCCCGAGCCTCTCCCTAATCGATATTTCTATGGAATAGTTCCGAACGGTTGATAGCAGCGAACACAAATCTGTAATTACGTGTCGTTGTGTGACTGAGTGTAAGAAATACAGAAATGATACACTGAGAAAGAAAATGCACGAGGAAGACTGCTGCTGCTGACATGCGTTTTACAGTTCTGTGCAGTTCAATTTATTGCCGTGTGTAGGTCGTGGGGGGAAAGACGAGGTGGGGTTGCTGGGGGGGGGGAAGCCCAATTTACTGGAAATGTTTAATTGAATGACATTCACTGGCTAGTTTTGATCGGAGTGGGGGGGGGGAGGAAGCTAAGCCCACGGGAAAGTTGAAGATGTTGACTAAGAATTGTTCTGTTTTCCAACGGGAATAAAGGACTGGTCCGCGGAGACGTCGAGAGATGACCCCCCTACTTAGCCCACGAACGTTGCTTAGCCCCATCCACCCCTCTTTTTTTAAGCAGCAGCAATTGATTTCCGGGACTGTCAGGCAAAAAAAACAAGCCACAGTTCCCTCGATGACAAATTCCATTCCCACCCCGTCCATCCTTGTCCCTCCCCGCGCGCCCCTACGCAATTCGTCCAAGCCGTGGAGGGTGTTTCCTCGCGCAGGTAGCTCGGCAGGCCAAGGCGACCACTCCTCAGTCTCGAAAATGGGGCGGCGGCGGCGGCGGCGGGGAACGTTTCATCCTGGCTAAAAATAGGCGCCCGCCCGCCGCCCACCACGACTGGGATGGGCAGCCCGCGCGGAGGCTGTTCGGGGCCTCTCACGTGTGGACTTGCCTGGGCGCTGCGGAGAGTGGCGGGCAGAAGTGCCGCCCCCTTTCTCCCCTCCTGGAGGCGGATCTCCACGGTCGGGGCAGGGGGAGGGTAGAGGGGCGGCGGGGCTCGCTCGCTCACTCGCTCTGAGAGGCAAACCCGGGAGGGAAGCACCGTCGGAGCTTCGCCGGCTTGCCATTTCCAGGGGCAGCCCGGATCTCGCTCGCGGCGCGGGGAAGGCAAACTCAAACGCTCAGGCTGGGCCCTCGCTGCCGTCGAAACCAGCGGAAAGTGACCGTCCCGCTGCGGTGGTAGCAATCCTAAGCACGTTGGTTGGGAGGCAACGCTCTCTGGCAACCCCGACGCCCACACGTTCCAAGTAAAGATGCTCCAGCCTGAATCCGAAGCATCTTTAGCAGCTGCACTCCCCCCCCCCCAGGATTGCGTTCAGCGGCACTTCGGAGTAAATGAGGTTCAGGTGGGGCTGCTGATGACCGGCCCCTGATGCCGAAGAGGTGGACCCGAGTTGGGTTTCCAGACTGACCGGTTCTCAGCGAGACTTCCCCACACTTACCTGAGAATGAGGACCCTGAAATAAAGGGGACTTACTTCCCAGTAAAGATGCTTCGGATCAGGGAGCTAGAAAATGGGGTTGGTGGGGGGGGGGAAGGAGATGCTTGCTGGAGGCAAATTTCCTTGCAAGCAGTTGGCTTTCGGAGGAGGGAGGGAAGCCCCTTCCCTGGGTATAGGAGGAAAAGGAGCTCAGCCTTAACCGTCGCCCCCCCCCAATCCATTACCTACAGGACTGGACTCTGTTTTCCTTCGAAAGGTGGCCGCCCCGAGGCCAACAGAGTCGTGGGAGAAAAAAACCTGGAAAAGGGAGGCAAGACGCAGCCCTATGATTAGGGAGCATTCCCCCCCCCTCACACAACCCTTTCGCGCGCAGGGGACGGAGGGCATCAGAGGCGCTTCGAATCAGCCCACGTCCTCAGTCAAGCCAGTCACGACCATCACCACCAGTGCCACCATCGCTGCTATTCCCAGCTGCTGCGGTGGTTTCTTTTGGGGATTATCATGGTAGTCCCTTGCCCGAGAACATCTTCGATCCAGCCTAGAATGCCCTGACAGCCTGCGGAGAAGGAATCAGCCTGCGGTGATAATGGGGGGGGGCGGCGGTAGGAGGTGCCTCCCATCCCCCCAAGATGTTCCCTATACAGGAAGCGATGCCCAGCTGCGGGGCTGCTGCCGGACTGTCTGGCTGAAGCGCCCTTGCAAGTTTCCCAAGAAACTTCCCCCCCTTTCTTGCTACTCCACCGACCCGCCTCCCTTTTCTCACCGCCCTTGTTCCTTGTCCTCTGGCACCCCCTCCTACACCCCCCCGGGCTTTCCAGGCTCCGGAATCCAAGATTGCAGAGAGAAGGGTGTGTGTTGTGGGACGTGGGGGACCCCCCCCCCCCGCCGTCGCTGTGCGGGCCATTGCTCCAGCCGCTCCCCCCGCGTCTCAGCCCGGCTGGCGGGAACGTGCCTGTCTCGCTGGCTTCGCGCTTCGCACCCAGACCCAGACACAACTACCAGCTCTTCAAGGAAAAGGAAAACAAAACAC
Organism: Lerista edwardsae; assembly: GCA_029204185.1. Taxonomy (NCBI): domain Eukaryota; kingdom Metazoa; phylum Chordata; class Lepidosauria; order Squamata; family Scincidae; genus Lerista; species Lerista edwardsae. The sequence continues at coordinate 9,821,559 of JAJKFI010000001.1, forward strand.
AAGCCCACTTTTTCCCAGGCGGCGTCGGCACCCCTCCAAGCCCCACACGCTCTTGTCTTCGTGGGGTATGAATCGGAGGGGGGCACCTTCCCGCCCCATCTCGCCCTCCAGTAGGGAAAAGGGCTAGAGGCTTATGGGAACTGTAACGATCTGAGGCGCGGAAACGGGGAGCCCTGTGGGGGGGGGGTGGCTTCTTTTTCTGCCCTCCCCCGCCGAACCCAGCTCCTACGGCCCTCGACTTTCTGTGGCCCGTGGCTCTCCTCTGTGGCCAGTGAGCCCTCCTGCGATTTGCTTCCCCACATGTAGCCAGCCGCAGATGACCACCGGGCTGCAGCCAACGCCTCCCCCTCCCCCGTTTGCAGAGCCGCCGTCGGAAACTTCAGAGAGCCAGAGATGGGCGGGAGGCAACAGGCGAGCGGCTTTCCAGGGGCCCCAGCTTCGCTTCTCAGCCGGTTGCCACGCTACGCTCCTGTTTTGAATTGGGGGGGGGGAAGAGCTTGCTTGGAATTGCTCCAAAGAGCAACTTGCCTGTCTTGGGGTGTGTGTGTGTGGGACTGACATCCAGCACCCTCCTATCACCTATCTCCATTCCCGTTCAAAAAACAAGGGGGAAGAACGCACAAGGCAGTTCTCCCGCGTGGCCCACATCGCAGGAGGGCTTGTCATGTCACCGACAGTTCCACGGGCCTTGACGGACGCCCCGCAGGCCCATTGCCTAGAGGAGTCCTGTGCGCCGCGTGCGTCCCCTCGACAACTGCAATCCTCAACAACCTCGCAGCCCACTCCTCCTAGGCACATTTGCGCGGAAGGAGGGCCAACATCGTGTGCCTTGCTTTCAGGAGAAAGCCCTGCGCAAAGGAAGCCGCGACTCGCGTGGGGTGCTGCCCAGGGATCCGGGCTCCTGGAGGACGCCCTGGAGATCCCAAGACAAATCCCTCCGGCGGCCTGGGAGAAGATAGCCGGATAGGAGCTGCGAAGGCCTTTATGGGGGCAGCCTCTCGCTCTTGCTCGCCTCTTTTGCTGGACGGCGAAGGTGCCATGAGCTGAATCGGTCTCGTCCTTCTGAACTGGCCATCCAAAGAGTTTGGTCGGAAGCAGGCGGGGGGCGTCCTTACTGCACGGCAGAAAGAGTTACGGTCAGCGTGAGCGGTGCAACTGAGGTGTTACGTGGGGGGGGATCGTGTCAGAATTAACATATTACACACACACAACGAGAGAGAGAGAGAGACAGAGAGAGAGAGAGAGAGAGAGAGAGCGCACAGTGAAGCTACTGAAGGGAGGAGTTTAGCTACGATGCTCCCCAAACTGCTGAGTTTTAAAGCCAGCCTCAACGTAGCCCAGCATTAGGCAGTTCGCCGCCCATGGGTCCGAAGTAGGGCGGATCCTTCGCTCTCTTCTCCCCAGGAAAGAATCATGCCATTGCCAAGCGTGGTAGAGCGACGTCGAAAAGGACAATGGGACTAAGAGTTCAGCTGCGTCCAGAGGAGGAGGAGGAAGAAGAAGAAGAAGGAAAGGAGGAGGAGGAGGAAAGGGCTGCTACCTGCTCCTCTGCTCCATCAGCTGAAGCTGCTGCCGCTCACCCTCCTTGCGCCCCTATGGGGAGGGAGAAAAGCCCTCCCCTGCCGGAAGAATTCCCTGGGGCTCACGTCGTGTTCTTTGGCACCACCGTGGGGTGTGTGGAGGGCCACCGCCAATCTCCCGAGAGCTCCTGCTGAGCCCCTTCCTTTTTGAACTGGACACTCCCCCCCTCCCAAGCGTCCCCAATGGAACCGACTCCCTACAGGGCCCAGATCTACCCACAGGCAGGAGGGTCTCCAGTCCCAAGCCTCGTGTCCTTTGGGACCGCTCCTCTGTTCCTGGGGGCGGGATCGGGCTCCCTGCTTGTGTCACACAGGGGACAGGTGAGTGCTGCCTTTTTGTTACTCCGCATCATCACATCGCACCTGATCTTGCTTGGGCCGGAAGACTTGAATGATTGCTCCGCGTAGGAAGAAGACATCACCTCGCGGCCAAACCGACCGATTCGCTTCCCCTCCCACACATACGACACCCCGCCCGCTGCCTTCATAATATAATCACATCACCTCAGAGGTTCCCTCCGAGCCGGTGACTGGTTTAAACCTCACCCTGACTGCATTCCCTCTCCACTCTCCTCTGCCGCCACCCCCCCCCACATGCCCATAAGCTGCCACAGTTTTTTGATGACAGGTTTCTGGCAACTGAAATTCGAGTTCCAGGAGGTTGATCAAATAACAAAGGGCTGGCAATCTGAGCTCTGGTTTGTGTTTTGTGGGTAGTATGTGCTTGCTATGGAGGGTGAAGATGTGGGAGGGGGTGCATAAACTCATGGAAAGGGCCTTAAGGGACGGGTGAGCAGCAGCCCAGGGTTCCACAGGAATGCTGGTAATTGTTTGTACCTTGGTGGGCCTGAGTGTAAGAAAAGCAGGACATACCATCTCCTCCCCCTCCCTTTGTAGGCAGTATCTCCAAAGTACATTTATTAGGGGAGAACAAATCCATGCAACAGATTTAGAAAAGCTCCCCCTCTTTCCCTAGCATAGTGCGGAGCTGCTGCAGCCTTGAGCCTGCTTTGGGCAGGGAGACTGGCTCAGGCAGGCAGGTAGCCTTTTCCTTAGTTCAGAACT
>JAJKFI010000001.1:9824213-9900704 GCA_029204185.1 Lerista edwardsae
AGGCACTGCAGGCTTGCGGAGGCTGCCAAGTTCCTGGCGAAGTTCTGCTTGGCTGCAGCAGCTCTCTGAATAGTGTGCAATGCAGAGAGGGAGCGAGCGAGCGAGCAGTGTGCTACAGAAAGTCATGCTCCCCTATAGAATCAGCAGTCTGCCTATGGGAGAAGGTAGGAAGGAGGGAGTAGGGGGTTGTAACCAGTAGCGTCTCTATAGGGAGGGCAGAGCTCTAAGTTTTGCAAGGAGCCTTACCCTGTCATGTAAATCCCTCCTGTCCCTTGCTGCTGTAGCCAGTAAGCAACGCCAAGATGTTGCTTTTCCCTGTGAGGATTGGCTAAAACGGTGCAGGAAAGGAGTGATTTTCACTGCAAGGTAAGGCTTCTTGCAAAACTTAGAGCTCTGCCCTCCCTGTAGAGACGCCACTGGTTGGAACCAAACAAACAGGAAAACACAAAACAGCTGAGGGGGGTGCATGGAAACAGCCATTGGGGCCAGCAGCCCATTCCTTTCAGATGTCTGCAGGAACAGGCCCTTTTGTGATAACATCTCCTGTCACATCTGCATCTGCTCCTGAGACACTGGCATGTTTGGCAGCCTTTGGGCAGCAGGTGTCAGGCAGGAAGAGGGAGAAGCTCCCAGAGACCAATAAAATTTCCTCAGAGTGATTTCCAAAGCTAGAAAGGCTTTAGCCTTCTGCGAGGGCTCCTCCGGCAACAGCCTCTGTTTGGAGTGCAGGCCAGGAGAGTGTCTCCATCCAAGAGTTGGAGAGAGGCTTGGCTTTTCAAGAATAAAAAACAGAGGGAGATGGCTGCCTCTTCTGGAAGTGGTGTTGCCAGCCCCATGGTCTGCAGAGTGGCGTATTGCGGAGCCTAAACACAGAGGAAACGAAGGCCTCTGGATTCAGGCCTAGGGCGTTGCTGTGGTCTGGATCAAGAAACGGAGTCCTGGTCTTAGCATTTGTGCATCCGGCAAATCACTCTTCCCTCTGTGGCCTTTGGCATTCATTTATTCCTGGAAGGGTGGCCTACCTGAAGCTCATGGTTTCTACCATCAATGAGAATTTTGTTGCATGAAGCACTGTGTCATTAAGCCTAGCAGCAACATTTTAATAGTCTGGCCGTTTTACATTTTAATAGTCTGATATAGTCGTTTGGACTGGGCTGTTCGTTAAGAAAAAATAAAATTAAAAGGTATTGTGTTGTGTGCGTGACTGAAGACCGTCGGTGCCCTTATATGACTTCAATGCAACTTTTGTTTTCACTTGGTACGGGATATTAATAGCTTCTGCTATGTGCATCAGCAATGCATACTCGCCACCACATATCACCGACTATGCAACCTATTCTGGAAAAGGGTTATTGAGCATTTCTTGTTTATATAGTGTTCTGAAACACAGATTTCAACGCTGTACAAAATGCACTCAAGGGGCTATTGAAAGAGGAAGGTTGTAAGTCCTATATGCAAACTCAGTGCAGTCACTGACTCCTGGTGTGCACTCACTCTGCTGCTCAGGTGCGCACCCCAATCGCTACGCTAGCATAATCCTTTTTTTTTTTTTGCATTGAATTTTTCTAGTTATGCAAAAAGAAAACACTTCTCAAAAATATTCTATTTTAAATATTTTTGACTGAAACACAATTTAGTAGTTAAGCTCAATAAGAGAGTAATTGTATAGGGCTTAGGAGAATGTAGGAACTTCAGTCTTAAACTGATTCTTAGGTCAATAATCATTTTAGCATGCCTTTTAATTATTTTTCCAAAACGGATAAAATAATAATCTTACATAGCAGGTAAGAAAAAAAACTCAGAACCTTTCAAAAGTGACATTCATCCACATCTTAAGATTCTTCGCACAGAAAAGGACAAAGCTATGCTCAGCAGTGAGAAAGAACTAACAAAGAGAACTAAATTACTTTCAGAAATTATGTTCACTTCTAGAACATATGTTTGCTTTGTGTTTTCATAAAATATTTTTGGGACATCTTCTCCATCTTACCTACTCCTAACAAGTTATTTTTGTCCTTTTTTCCTGGGTAAATTACCCTTTTTAAAAATAGGACTAGCAGCACAGTGTTTGATATGTCTACGAAAGTAAGTTCCATAGTGTTCAATGCGACTTACTCCTAGGAAAATGTGCATTTCATTCACCTGAGAGTAAATTACCCCAGTGATTTATTTCTGAGTAAACATATATAGAATTGAGCTGTAGCTGTCTTCAGGATCCATCTCCACCATCCTCATACTATGTTTTCTTCTGTCACCGTGGAGATAGCTTTCCTTGGCCTGGCCTGACCTTTGACTACTGCTTCTGACCTCTCATGCCAACTGACTTTCACTGTGCAGACTGCTTGGTGGTAATAAGAGCAAATGCAGCTGATCATGTGACAGGATTGTTAACGCATTAGCCAGTCTCTTTGTGTGCAGCAAATGCTGTTATTAAGACTGCACCAACTTTATTTTCACCTGCTCCGTTCTTTCTGAAAATACGGCTTGTGGTACATAACATGTCTTATGTCAGATTATGACTTTTTGACTGTAGCAAATTCATCCAAGCACAGGTTGCAATGAAGGCAATTTAGGAGATGTAGGACATTTTAATAAAAATAAAATGACTGTGAAAGCCTAATTCTATCGTCCACACCCTGTTGGTACAGCAGCACCAAAAACTGGTGTGCTGTATCCAATGGGGGTGGGAAAGATGGATCATGAAGCTTCAGCAGAGCTTACCCCTGTGTAAGCCTCCTAATCTGCAATGGGTCTTCTCAGACCTGTGGAGGCAATTTTGCTACATCAAGTTCAAGGAGAGAAAGGGGGCAAGGGGATTGCTGCTGGAGGGGATAGGATCCAGTGTGCACTTTTGGCACTGGATCCCCCTCCCACAGCCTCCGCACCATGTCCCCTCCCTGCCCTCTCCCCTCCCTGGTCTCTGTCCTACCTGCTCCAGCAGATGTAGGCAGTTCTGGCAATGGCTGTGGCATGCTGCAGCCTTGCACAGGAGCACTCCTAAAATGGCCACTGATGGAGCAATGTGTACTCTGTTGGAGACCATTTTGTGACAGCGGAAGTGCCTGCCGCTGTTGCAAAAGACTTTCTGCACGCTGGCTCAATTCTCAATAGGATTGGTCAGCTAGAATATTAGAGAGCCTTGGGTCATATTGTTCTGGAAGGTTTCCTACACAAGCCTGCTTTTTGTCTTTGTGACAGAAGTAAGTATTTCTGATTCATTGTTTCTGATCCACTTTGAGGCTACTATGAGACAAGTAGCATGTATAATCCCCAGGTGGATTACCCCAGATACGATGAGCTGTTGAACAGTTTAACCAGCACCACGAATGACAGAAATCTTAGGGCCTTTGTCTGACCTAAGGCTCTGGCTGAGGCCCATGTTGAAGTCTTTGTAGTAAAGGAGGCTAGAGAACTAAAAATCAACTGTCAAGTGGAGGTAATACGATTTGCAGTTTTAAACAGGGAGACAAAATAATTGTTGCTTGTGTGATTTCCTTGTTGTCTTACATGAAATCTTGGTTTGTCATTGCCATTGTCACCTGATGGTGATAAAATGTTGACAAGTCAAGGCAATTAAAATACCAACTTTTTTCCTCCTATCCACACCCCTGGAAAATGAGGACAAATAGACTGTTCATTTTAATATTCCTTGTCAACTGTTGGTTTAATAATATAGGTGTATGAAATAATATCAACATTGCTATTCTAAATGATAAGGGACTTCTGGGAAAACCAAACAAACAACAACAATGCTACAACTATATTATTTAATATAGATTATGATAGAAGGCTTACATTTAAACTTCCCCAAAAAGTTTCAAAGCCATGTTCTAGCTCCTATAGGCCTCTGTGACTGCAGTGTGCACCCCATTGTCACTGCCGCATTGGAGGTGGAAAGTTGTATTTAAGTTAAATGTATTTAAGTTAAGGGACATGATGGTGCTGCAGTTTAAACTGCTGTTCTGCTGAGCTTTCTGACCGGAAGGTTGGGAGTTCACAACCACGCAACGGAGTGAGCTCCTGTTGCTTGTCCCAGCTCCTGCCAACCTAGCAGTTAGAAAGCATGTAAAAATGCAAGTAGATAAATAGGTACCACTTTGGTGGGAATGTAGAGGCGTTCCACACACTACGGTGTATAGTCATGTTGGCCACATGACCACAGAAGCTTATCCTCAGACAGACTCCGGCTCTACAGGCTTAGAAACGCAGATGAGCACCACCCCCTACGGTCGGTCACGACTAGACCATTCGGTCGTGGGGAAACCTTTACCTTTTTTAAAATATACATTAAACCTATGTGGTTCATTTCATTTCTGTAACCTTTATTGGCATACATATGTGTATACATATACATACAACCATCCTATGTGGTTTTAATTTGCTATCATTTTTAAACTGTCTTCCTCTTGTTTCAATCCATTTTAATGTAATGTGTTTCAAATGACAACTTGAGATTGTTAGCAGGAAAGTGCTAGAGCCGGTTCTAGTTCCTAGGAAGATATAGGTGTGTGTGTGGAGGGGGGACGACAACTGTCAACCAAGTATTGAGCAATACGAATAATTGAATGTCATGAGAGATCAAAGCAACCTAGAAGGTACTAATATGTTTTGTAAATCCCAAAACCACTGTGTACATTTGTATGTTGCACCATTTCAAGATTCCTAATGATTGTTAACAACTAACCTATAAGAATAAAGTATTGCAATTGATTAACATTACAAACGACTTTTTGTTTTGTTTTACAGAATTTCCCCAAGTGTTTGCAATTCCTTAAAAAAAAAAAACTAAAAAAACCCCCTGCAACCCAAAAAGAAATGAAAAGTATCGCAGGTAGATTATCCCTTATACAGACATCCAAAATCCAGACTATTCCAAAATCCAGATATATTTATCCAACACTTTAAAAAAAAACTTTCTATAGAAAGAAGGTCTTGTGCTCATTCTCACGTACAGGCTGTAAGTTCTATTTTCTGCTCTGTGGTATGAGCCTATACAGACATGGTTGAAAAATGTCAAAAAAGGCCACCAGGCACCCAAATCAGTAACAGTGAAAAGAGCAATTGGAAGCATTTCTCTTTATATACCGTATATACAATTATTTCAAGACAGATTTCCAGCCCGCTTTCCATCCCAAGCAGTCTGGATACGGGATAATTAACCTGTATCTCTGTTTGCCATTTGGCAGCATAGGGTAGAATATTAAAACCCAGCTCTTGAAAACATCAAGTTTAATTGAATAGCGTTAGGAAAAATAGAATAAAAGTGATAAAAATGAGTGACATAAGGAAGTTGGGGAAATCCTTAGCAAAGATACTTCTATTAGGCACCTGTGAGACTGTGTGGCCACAAGTGTTGATTCTAGAAAAAACAGTCTATAGCTCAGAATTTGATAGAATGTTTGATAGAATGTATCTTGTAGTAAGTGATGCTCTTATTTGAACATTGGACAATTAAATTTATTTATTTGAGATTGTGTGGAATCACAGCCAAGTAGATTTCAATAAAAGTTAAAGATTGCAAACTTGGATTTCAATAGATAATTTACTCTCAAAACCTAAGGGAGTAAGGTTTTTTAAAGACTGCAGAACAAAATCAATACAATGACTATCATCAATTTAATTAAAAATTTCCAGAAATTGATCCACATCGAACCTTATTCTTTGTGGGATGGTAAATTTAATGTCTACAGCTTTGGATCTTATACACACTTAAGTAGTCCCATTGAATTGAATGAGATTTCCAACCGAGCAGATATATATAGGATTGCACTGTTAATATATGCACCATGTTCTGATCTGTATTTAATATTTCAGTTAACTCTGTACTGCTACTTGTTCAGCTTCTCTCACAAGAACGTTGATGCCAGAATTAGGTTCACAACACGAAGCTGAGTTGAGATTTTGTTTTTAAACCTAGGTCCTTAGTAAAATGATACATGAAATATGTAAATCCAGGCTTACCGGCTTGCATAACTATTTTGGGATTGCAATGGCAAAATCTCTTTATATTAAGGTGATCGTCGCTTCATACAGCAGGTTTGTGCCCTGCTAGGCCTATTAGTTCAGGCTCACTGCATATCATGGCCTCCACTGTTTTCCTCTTTGCTTCAGAGGGTCTTCATTTACTGATGAAGCTTCAAACTTCTTTAGGCAAAGTCTAAAATTCCTGTAATGTATTTGCAGTCATTTTAATAAAGTGGGTTATATAATGTGCAACATTCTTGGTCAGTGGCTTGTTAACTTCTATAAACCAGAAACAATTGCAAATTCCCCCTGGCATGGAAAAAGGCTCGCTAACTAGATAATTGACTGGATGCTATGTAGTTTGCAAAGTCCATGGCGCAAACTGCCTGAGTAATCACTTTCACCAAACAAAGCATATGCAAACATTGTACAGTTGAGTTTTTTTTTCTACTGAAGATATTTTTAACTTAAAAAACAGGAAAAGAATAAAATTTGAGCAGTATTCAGATAATTTCAAGCTAATTTCACCCCTGCCCCCAATCCAGGTTTTGCCAATTTAGGGGTCAGCAAAGAATTTTAAAAGTCTAGTTTAAATTAGGAACCCACAATTATAATTGTAACCTTTCATGCTGTGTTAATTTTAACTTAGCATTGCAGAAATAGTTTTCAACAATCCAAAAATTAAACATTTTTTTTTACGAAGTACTTCGCAGTTTAAGTCTGGTATCTGGACTTTCTGTATTATTCTTGCTTACATTATTATTTGGCCGTTTTAAAAGGAGCATGTGAAGCCATTGATGTCTGCTCAACAATTACATAGATGGAAAGCTTTTTAATACTGTGAGATGAAGGTGATTATTCAAGAGTGCATTAAGATTAAACTTAAATGTTTGTCACTTCAAATATTTGCAATATGAAAAGGAATTACTGTATGCAATGTATTTTCTACCACCATAGTTATATCATTTTATTTCCTTTTAAAGCACATGAATACCCCAAACAAGACAAAACCAGTATTTTTCTTTTTGTCTTTCTTTCTTCCCCTCTCCTTTTGGCATTGTACTGTAATGATTTCTCCTGAAAACAAAGACACAACATTCATCTATAATTTCATTCAAGGGGAAAAAAAAAAAGAGTTCACCAAGATACCTTAGTAAAAATATTGAATGCTAGCCTGCTAGAAAGGATAAAACACAAAAAACTGTTTGCTTTTAAAAATTGGATGCAGTTTTTCACTGTCTCCAAAGTTAACAACTTAAGTGAAGTGGTAGTTTTCAAAAGCTCAGCAGTTGTAATTGAAATCAGTATATTTTCTCAAGGAGTCTAATTCTGTATTCCTTGCACATCTGACATTTCCATTAAATGTTTTTAGACTGATAGGGTCAGCTACTAACGATGAATGCTAACTTGGTGGCATATATCACTTAAAACATGTGATTACAGAACAAAAACGTTGTTTGCCAAAAAATGGGAAAGAATAGTTTGGGAGATTTTTGTTATTTTCCTTTTCTCTCTTTTTGGACTATAGTTAACATTGTTCTATTATTAAGTTAACTGGGTTTTGTTTTTTTCTGAAATAAAAATACTCTTTTTCTCTCTCTCTCCCCAAAGCCATTTTGGGATCTTATTTTTTTTTTTTTTTAATGATTGGTACCTTTACATCTTTAGCGGCACTTGAAACACTGCATAGTCAGCACAGTTCTGAAGACAGACAGACACACGCACACACACTTTTGTTTAAGAAACTGCACAGACTACTTTGACATGCGCTGATTTCAGGGTCTCTGACCTGTCTGGAACGGCATACTTTATTGCGGGTGCCCCCTCTGGCTCTCCTTCCGCTCATTGGCTACTTGAAAATGAATATGCAAATAGCTCCCCCGCCCTCCCTCTTTTCTTTCTTAGTGTTTCATGCAGCCGCCAGGCGGAAACGAAGAGCCGCGCTTCCCACGGGTTCCGAGCGAGAGAAGGGGGACGGGGGGGGGAGGGAAAGGCAGCTTGAGTGGGTGGTGTTTAAGGGAAGCCGCCGCCGCGGTCCTGACCAATTGGAACGAGGTGGAAAGAGGCCAAGTACGCAGCTCAGCGCTAGCAGCGCCAGCTTATTCTGCAGAGCCAGACCCGCGAGGGGGGGAAAGGGAAGGGAAAAAGAGGCAGCAACACACACACACACACACACACACACACACACAGACCAGCCCTGCTAGAAAAAAAAGGGCTCAGCCTCTCCTGGACCACGTTCAAGTCAGCAACCACAACCTACTCTTCAGCCTTGCAACTCAAAGAGGAAGGAAGATTGAAAAAGAGGAAAAGGAGGAGGAGGCGGGGGCCGTTCACCGCCTGTAGACTTTTTGCCTTTGCTGCTCCCCCCACCTTCTCTAGCCAAGATTTTTCTTTCTGATTGCCTTAAAAAAAAGAGCCTGAATAATTCTCTCTCTTCGTTTTGTATATCTAACTATCTATCTATACGTAAAAAAGACAGAAGGTCACTCTTGGAAATCCAAACAAAACCAAAACCACACCGCGTCCTTGAGAAACGCATACATTTGTTAGCTGAGAAATGTGAAGCCAACGGTCCCGTGTTGTGTTACAGAATTCAGGATCCCATAGGTTTAATGCAATACAGTACAATGGTATGTGGTATTGAAAATGATACGGGTGTGTTTTGTTTTGGGTTTTGCTTTTGTAACTTGCTTGTTGGCTTTTCTTTTTCACTTCCCTCTCGATTCTGTTTTTGGCTTATCCAAGTATATGACAACCCCCCCCCCCCCCCAATCAATGCTACTATCATTTCTGATTTTACAGGATGACTAGAAGTACTGGATTGTTTATATTTTGCTTCCCCCCCCCTTTTGGCAGCTTTTCTATGTGGGCCACACTTTTATGCCAGGAAACAGTTGATGGGAGTTTGAATCCAGAACTGCTGAACTTGGTACATTTCTTGCTTCCGACTTTCTCCCCTCCCCCTTCATTCTGGCTTGCAATAATAACTGAAACATTGAAAAGGTTAATTTAAAATGCTGGTTGATAGATTTGCATCTGTGTAGTCAGTTTATTTTCTTGTGGCTGTGGTAGATTTTCCTTTCATTCCTTTTGCTGTTTGGGGTGTGTGTGCAGTTTGAATGTATTTTCTAACTAGCATAAACTGTTTCTTGCATAGTTCTTGAGGAAATGCATTTATGTTCTGTTTTCTTACTAGTTAATATACGTATCTTAGTACATATCTAATAATGTGTATGTCACACTACTCAAGTATGGGGTGTTTTACTATCTGAAATAGTAATTTTAGTGGTTGCATATGCATTTTGTGGCTGCTGTTTTTTATTTCCAGCTTTGCATGCTTAACTATTTTGCTGGGAAATAGTACTTTTTCATGCTTTAATTTCTGTTCCCTGGGCATGTGAATCTGCTCTTCCCCCTTGTCCTCTTTTTCCTGTGTGTCTGGGCCACATTTTAATGCACAATATCCCATCCATTAAGTTGTGGTTGAATGCGGAGTGTGTGAGGAGTTGGCAGCTCTTGGGCTGAAGGGGGCGGGGAAGCCAGTTCGACTTTGACACAAGATGCCGATGTGGCGTGATCTGAATTATTATTAGAGCTGCAACATAGCCATCTCCTCCTCCTGCTGGAAAGGGCTGCCATTGAACTTGAGACGGGACAGTCAAGATCTCCAAGCTTAACCCCCCCCCCATACAGTAGCTGGCAGAGAAAAGGCGCCAAAATACACAAGATTAACTTTCTTTGATGTGACCCTGAGCCTCTGCTCATGTAACTTTAACTATGAATCACAGCAATAAAAGTAAACTTCTGAACTCTAATTTACAACAATTTTTTTAAAGCTTAACAATTTTAGAAAATATTATGAACTGTCAGCAACATACTGACTATAACTGGAATTAATTCTTTACGCAGTTCTGGATCAATAAATTTGTGTTTGGATGGAGACTGCTGCACTGGTGAAAGTGAGGGTTGAGTTAATCTGACCTTTATGCCGTCAGAGTAAAAACTTGAAAGTTGTGTAACTTAAAACGTTGTGGTTTACAGTTTTACATTTGAGGTCTGATGTTTGCATTTTCTGGCCTACGAAACAGAGAAAGCTTGGTTATTAGAGACACCTTCAAACCATATGTGGACAAAGGTCAAGCATACACACTGTTGTTTAAATAGTTGAATGTTCAGAAGTATGCGTGCACCGTATATTTCCTTGTTCTTTGGCTAGAAAATAATTGCTGGGCAAAGGGAGCATTTATTTTTAACTATGGAATTAGGAGCATTACAGTTTTGCTCAGTACAATAAGTACATTAAATTGTAAGCACATGAAACTCTGATGTACATATAGACATTTTCAAAATTCCATTTTATTGCATTGCTTTTCTAAACAAGGTTTTCCATCAGATCGTTTTTGTTGAGCAGATGAGTGTGCGTATGCACGCATACACACACAGAGGAAAATTAAAACAAGGAAGTATAGAATTTCTAGAATGTACCATTCATTTTATCATTGAACAGTATTTCTCAAGGAATACTGGCTGTACTATATCATTAAAATTATTGACTTCTAGTCAATTTATAATGTAAAACTAATACTAAATACATTTAACCACTATTTTTTTAAAGCACCATGAATTCTGCTTATCTATCTTATTTTGTGTGAAAAGCTTATCGTCTAATGCAGAAATCTCTGGAACAGACGTAAAAGTTTGCAAGGCAATGTTTTTTTGAGGTCATATGCACAAATGATACATTGGACTAATAACTATACTTGAATAGGAAGAAACTAAAATGTATTTCATGGTTTAAAGATAGCATTCAAGAAATGAAAAAATAGGTTGACGTCTATGGATTAACATTAGACATATCCTCTTGATTTGAGACATAAATGGCATTGTTACATTTAGAGTAGAGCTGTCTTGTGCGATGGACAGCGCTGAGACTCCTGCACGATTAGTGATCTAGACGTAGGCCTTTCCCTTTCAACTTTCCAAAGCACTTTGGAATGTGTGTGCAAAGTTTTTTCAGTGTTATGTATTAAGGTAGAAAGAATAAGAGCATTTGTTTCCAAGTGGAACAGAACGAAACACTGAATCGTTGTCTATAGAGAATTGCTTGGGGGGGGGAGGGGGGAGCCAGTCTGGCCTTTCAGAGTTTCTAGCTTTTGATTAAGCATACAGTTGAGCTGGCTAACCTCCTATGTTGCACTGAAATCAGTGCTGCTTGCTTGGTGAGTTTCAGACTGTACATGTGCATGAAATCTAGTCAGATAGATTGGTGTGCGAGATCTTTCATAACTGTATGCATGCGTATACTGGCAGTAACATTAAGAATAATGTATTTCTTAATTTTGTTCACCCAAGATTGTATATGTGTACCAAAGTCTGGGATATTGAGTACAAGGGTGAAGAGCAAGTTTGAGTTATCATGTATTGTATTCTCTGGTATACAGACAAATAATTAAATATAAATGAGGCACATGTGCTATATAAAAAGTGGCTTTTGTACTATAAATATATCAGTATTATTCTCATTGGTTGTAGCTTTAATGAACTAACATATTGAAATGATGCCTGACTATTTAATCCTTACCAACGCTGGAAGAGTGGAGTCCAACTATGGTGCTGGCAATGCAGGTCTTTTGTTGGGCTCTCTTTGTTGCAGTATTCTGTGTCATCCAATTCTTGGGATGAAAGGGTTCCCCCCCCCCAATATTTAAATACTGAAATTATTGTAACATTTATCTGACATTATTAACTGACTGATATTATCCCATATGCAGAAGTCACATTGCAAAGGTTAATTATAAAGGAGAGTTAACTGTAAAATGCAGACTCAAGATATTGAATGATCTGTCCCATGAATCAATAATTCCTTCACAAGTGAGCTGCCTTTCATTTTTAAAGATTTTTCTCATTGAAGGATCTCAGTACAATTGTTTTGGCACAGAATAAAAATAGGCTTGGAGACCAACAACATATATGTACTGTATTCCCGAGGAGACACATGCATAAGGAAATGAAATGCCGCGCAAGTGGCTAATAGATTTGTTTCAGCTCAGGAGATACTGTACAGTTTTGTGTCCTCCTATTTAAAAGCGGAACACAAACCTTTTCTATTTTGCTTTAGTTCAATTTGCCATATGTTTTGCCTTATACAGAAAGGAAATTTCTAACATAAAATCTATGAAGGGTTAATTCTACAAGAGACAATCTATAGTAAAATATTTTCCAACTGGATGTTTAGGTTTGGCATGTGTGTGTAATCTGTTTATGCTTCTGTATGCTCTTAAGTAATTACGGCACTATATGTCCTCAGGAGAAACTTTTTAGAGTTGGTGGATGTCATTAGCATGTGGTTATTATGCTTGGATTATTAAAGATGGGCATTCATTTAGATGAATCACAAAACAATTTCCATTCCCTTTAGAAGGACATCTTTATGAAATGAGTTTAGTAACTCTTGGCTTTCAATCTTGTTTCTAGAAAAGGCTTTGGTTACCAGGGTGTGTGTTAAGCTAGTAGCGCTGGTTTGCTGGTATGTCAGTGAATAAAAGGCCAGGCCTGGCGGGGCCTTGTGTCTGTGGGGCACCTGAGGACACCAAAAGATACACGGTAGTATACAGGAAGCTTCCCTCCCCTCTCCAAGCACTATTCAGACATAGCTGTCACGTTCATTACTAGAAATGAACATTATCTGTGTTTTATCAGCTTCTTCCGCTATGACTATGTATCTTATATACAGATGGGCCCCTGTATCCTTGGATTCTGTATCTGCACTTTCAGTTATCTATGGGCCCCCCTTACTTTATTCTTATTTTGGGTTGCTAAAACATCTTCTTGCTCAGACGTGGGGGCAGGGGAGAATCCATACTTAACACTGGTTCCCTCTTATCCATGGGTTCAGGTATCCACAGGGAGCCTAGGAACCTATCCTCTGTGGATACTGGGGCATGCCTGTACATATACACAGAAGAAGATCAGCTCCTTTAAATACTTCTGCCCTGTTTTTGTCAGTCATAAAACGAGACATATACCACCAGTGATAACACCTAGGGTTGCTCCATAGATGTTGTTGGCAGTAGTTATTATAATGATGGTGCCTCACCATGGTCATGTATCATTTGTAGTAAGGCCACAGCACCATGCACACAACCAGTTTCCTATGGTATGGGAAGGTGGTGGTATGAATCATCTGATTTACTCCTCTCAAAGTGTATGCATGACTAGTGAAGGAAAAAAAAATACTATGAGTGATTTTGGCTGGTGGCATTTGTTTATTTACGTAGCCTCTTTTGTGACAAAAAGCTGAAGTATGTTACAAGTCACCACTATGATGCCTGTCCTGTGATTAATGATCTCTGTCTCTCCCATAACACTTACATGTGAATTCTTCATTTTGTGAAGTTTCACACCTTCTGCTAGTGGACAAGAGACATGGAGTGTTCATGGAGACTCACAATATGATAGGTGAGCAGGAATCAGTCAATGTGTCTGGGCAGGGATTAGTCAATGTGACCATGCTGAACAGCATTAATGACAAGTGTTCCTGTGCTCCAGCCCACCAGACGTACACTAGCTAAACAGTCAGTACAATCTTGTGTATGATTGTAGCTGTGACAAAACAGATTAACAGTAGTTGGAACATTTGGTGCAGCTTTTATATTTGGTGTTGGTTTGCATTTTGTAATCTCCCTTCAGAATCTATGTATTTAAAATATTTATGCCCCCTGCCCCACCCCCTGATAATAGGGCATCCAGGATGCCTACACTGTTAATTAAAATATCTAGCTAAAAAGATAAAACAGTAAAAGGTGAAAGGACATTAACCTGCGTACAACATCATAAAAACATGCATAATACAAAAAAGGATAAAATGCAGCAACAAAAACATCAAAAGCAGCAGTATATAAACCGAAGCACTATGAAACTTAATATGTGCATTCAGAATGTAGTGATGGGGAGAAAACATTCAAGACCAAGTCATGAATATGCAAACCCTTTTCTATTTTTGGTAAGAATAATTACACACATTAAAATAGAATTCTGTGTACAAGGTGTGTGAAGATAGGAAGGATTATGCCAGATAATTGTGAAATAAAGGAATAATGTAAATTAATAAAAATACAGTCATTTGAAGACAGAATGGAAGTCTAAGCAGTGAAAATTTTCATATATGTTATTCTAAAGCAAGGTAATTTAAGAAATATTGTACTTAGGACTTATATAGAACTCTAGAATGTCCAGAGCAAGTCAATAATCTTTACAATAACCCTTCAACATAGTGTAATCTCCATATTGGGGTGGGGTGCTAAGTTTGGGAGATACAACCACCTAGAAAGATAGTAGAGTTTTATCACCAATAGAGTCCATGGATGGCTGAGAGAAATTTTCACCAGGGACGTCCCATTCCACACTCATGCAGCGTAATCCTAAATGTGTTTACTCAGAAGTAAGGACCAAATCCTATTCAACTTTCCGGTGCTGATGCAGCTATGCCAGCAGGGTGTGCGCTGCAGCCTGCAGTGGAGGAACAGTCAGGGAAGCCTCCTCAAGGTAAGAGAATATTACCTTACCTTACCATGGGGCTGCATTGAGGCTGGAAAGATAGATAAGATTGGGCCTTGTTTCCCTGAATTCAATAGGATTTACTCCCAAATTCAAACTATTGCAGCCTTAGCTACTACAGTACACCAGTGCTCATTTCTCAGTTTTGTACATCAAATACATAATATACCAGTTGAATTATGCTGGCTGCATAATTCAGGGTCAGGCCATCCATGAAGCCAATTCAGAAAGTTGCCTCAGGCAGCAGATTGGAAGAGCGCCCAACCCTGTCTACCTACTTGCCTCTTCTTCCTCTTCCCATTCCCTAGATTGGAAAAGAGAATCCAAGAGCAAAAGAGATGGAGCCTGGCAGGAAAGGGGAGAGCATTTGGCACCCTGCCTCAGGTGCTAGGCAGCCTTGGACTGGCATTGCATTGTATCAGATATAATATAGAAATGTAAAGATTTTGACTATACGTATTTTGATTGCATTTTTTGGGTACAATGTGATCCCAGGTAATGTTGATTAGTAGTTCTTACCTTGTTCCAGATCCTCCTTTCTTCCTCTATTTCTGACTTTGGAGGTGATAGTGTGTTATACTTCATTGCATATAAATGTTGAAAAGAGGCATCTTTCCCAGTAGGAATACAAGTTTTGACAATGGTGCCAAGAGGAGGAGTCAGTTTTAAACTATGAGCAACTCACAGAGTCAACATATCTAGTGCAATAGTTTAGGGGATTTTTAAAAACTGCCCTGGGGGACTTGTATTAACCCTTGCCAAAGGGGAGACGATAGAGTCAAAGTGCTGAAAGAGGTTTTTGCAACAACACTAGTGAATTTGTGCCAAAGGGGAACATCTTTCATGGCAACTTAGCTAAGAATTCATTGAACAGGGAAACTCCAGTCTTTCAAAGTGGGACTATCAGTACAGTCCCCCTGCCTCCAGGAAACAAAGATAGGAGTGGGGCATTTTCCAGAAATATTTTTTTAAAAAATTGTATCATTAAAATAATTTTGCTGTATCTTACACAAATGTGTTCTCAAATTGTCACTTTATAGTGCTTCTTAAAAGGTAGAAAAAGTGTTATTTAAATAATGATTTTGTCCAGCTTGGAAGTGAGCTGACATTGAGGTGGGTTGCCTTTGAAGGGTTAATATGTTGGACCTAGCTATTTGCTTTGACATTACCTGCTTTGTATGAGCCCCCCTCCCTTCCTCCCCCTTCCTCCGGCTTGTAAATTTATGGGAATTGCAGCTGGTCGACTTGGCAAGCTCCTCTCATTAAGAGCCCCCTTTGAGAACGGGCTGTGTTTGAGTATTTCCCTAATGAGGACAGGACGGGGTTAAAAAGTGACCATTTCATGGTTGACTTGAACCTGCCTGCTTCTCTTGATGTGTTGTCGTGAAATGCCTGACGCGAATAAATCCCACTTTGCAAAAGGAAAAGTCACTGGTCCCTTCAGGACAGTTTACACAGAGGGGGAGGAGGCCGAAGAGGAAAGTTTACCTGAAGCACGCAGGCGCTGACCCCATTAAGGCGCTGAGGCGCCTGTTTGGGTCTATCAGGTCAGTTTGCAGAATCAGAGGCGCTGCTGCACAGTACAGTTCGGGGTGCTCGCGCGCGCTTTAAAAATAAAGAGGTGCCCCAATCCCGGCCGCAGCTGTAACGTTGCCGGGGCAAGAAGTTTGAAAATGAGTTGCCTCGTCACATTGTGCACATGGACTTGCTTGTCTTTCAATCTGAAGCTGCCCCTTCCCCCCCCCAATCTTTTTTTTTTAAATGATTTTAATTGGGGAAGGGGTGAAGAGAAATGTTCTCAAAAGCGACTCCCCGCCTCGCCGCACAGTGTGAGAAGGCTGCTGGTGTGTGTTTTTAATTCGCTGCATTCCTGAAGCAAAAGCCCTTGCGCGCGAACTCCTTCCTGGCACGAGCTGGTTGGTGAGATTGAAAGCAGACTAGTGTGTTGCTACCGCGGGCTTTTTCTTGTTCGCCTCCCTCGCGAGGGAACCGCCACCCAGTTCCCTCCCTGCGCGGAGGAGAGAAAAGGAAAAGCCCGCCTGAGAAGGAGGAGAGGCAGCCTATCCGGGAACCATACACGCGTTTGAGCGAGTCTTCTCCGGCTAGGCGGGGGATGGGGGGCCACGTGGAGGGGGCTCCCCGCGAGCATGGCGTCTCCTCTTTCCCTTCTTTTCCGTCACACGGTCTTGCAAGAACCCGCCGGCCCCATTTGCAACGTTGGGGAGAGGAGGAGGAGGCACGAGCGAGAGTCTGCCCTCCCTTCCCTCCCAGCCAGCCACTAGCTACACAATGCAGTGACCTTGCTCCGCACGTAGGCGACAGGATAGCGGCGTTTGTAGACACTGTCTGTGCCGGGAATGTATGCAAAGGAACCCCCCCCCCCCGCCGCATTTCCTCCCACCCCCATTCTTGTTTGGCTAATTAGTGGCGAGCTGGCAAAGTTTTCCGATTTGTAGCCCCCTCCTCCTGATTTGCCAGATTCAGGGGCTGTGCAGAGTGATTGACTTTTTGGATTGTGCTCCCCCTCTTTCCTTTGCCCTGTGAGGGAATTTTTCACTGGGCGCTTTTCAGAAGCAAAGCAGGACTGTTCCTTTTTCCCGCTCTTGGGCGATTTGTGCGACTATAATCCCCAGTTTTCCCAGGTAGAAATCCTCTCAAATCTTCCCAGCCCAGTCCCCTAACGGTTAACCGTTGGAGAAGGGGGGGGGAAGCAAGCGAGGGCAAGAAGCAGGCATGTTTGTAAAATGTGCAGCCGAGCTCTCGTACAGTACGAGATGATGATTAATAAAGAGGGAAGACATGAAGCGGCGAGGGGAGGGGGTTCGGGGAGGGGGAAAGGAATGTGTTTGCAGCAGTAGCGGCGGCAAGGAGGAGGAGGAGTGTAAGCGATGATTGTGTAATTAAATAATAAACCGAAATCCTGAAGTCTGATTTGGGGACGAGAGCTTAAACGGGGGACCCAAAGAAGCGCGATCGGTAAAAGACCCCCGCCAACTCCCCGGCAACCTCCCTCTTGAACTTCCAGGCTTTTCAGAAAGAAGTGCATAAAGGAGGAGATAAGGGAGGAGGAAGGGGGGGGAGAGACTGATCGTTTTGAATTTTCAAGAGATCATTTTTATTACAGTGGGCGTTTGGAAAGCAGGCTCTGAACATTATCCATAGAGAAAGGGGGTGGAGGGGAGGGAGTGGAGAGAGAGAGAGGCACAGGCTGCTGCGAGAGGAGCCCGGCGATTGCGCGCTGCTGCGAAGTGTTTTGCAGCCTTAGGGGACGCGCACGCACACTCCCTCGTTGGCGTTCTAGCGCACAGGGCTCTTCCTTGCAAAGTTTCGCCTGCCATCACACGCCAGGATATTCCTGCTCCGCTCCACCGCTGCAACCTTGAACTTTGGCAACGTGGTTGACAGTACCGTGGTGGTGTAACAACCCGCTAGCGGCTTCTCCAAACTGCAATTGCAAATCGGGGAGGAAAAAAAAGACAACGCGAGGGAGGAAAAGTCCTGGGTTTTTCCCCCCCTTAACTCCCTGCATTCCATTCAACTCCCCCCCAT
The DNA here is from genome assembly GCA_029204185.1 of Lerista edwardsae. Lineage (NCBI taxonomy): Eukaryota > Metazoa > Chordata > Lepidosauria > Squamata > Scincidae > Lerista > Lerista edwardsae. The sequence continues at coordinate 9,842,283 of JAJKFI010000001.1, forward strand.
TCCGCTCCCCTCCCCAATTCACCAGCAGCAACTGCAACAGCAGCAAGACTGAGCCGCCGAGAACAAGAGGGTTAAAATTGTAGATTGGATTTCACCCCGGGAAATCTAGCGCTCGGAGTGAACTTGAATCTTTGGCTATTTAAGGAGGACTGGGGTTTGTTGCGAAGTTGTGGCGATCCGAGGCAGAGCTCGTTCCTGATTCATTTCATCTTTTCTTTAGCCTCAGATGACTATAAAATGAATAGATGAAATCATTGCCCTTTTGATACTTTTCTCTCCGCAGAAGTGCATTCTCAGAGCGAAGTCATGATGTATTCTCCCATCTGTCTCACTCAGGTATAGCCGCCTTTTTTTTTAAACTTGCGTTTGCGTTGCCGATGGGTCGGAGTAGTTGGAATTGTTCAAAGTGCACCGCTTTTTCTGCGTTCGGACTTAATTGGCAAAACTGAACTGTACTGAATGTGTTGTAAAATCTGTTAGCTATTTGAGGGCGTGCGTTGCGGGGAGTAGGGAATGAATATAGTCTTTCAGAATTCCACTGATGTATAAATATATTGTTAAATGCCATTTGTAGGGGAAAAAAGTGGTGACTGAAAATTAGAAATGGCTATGCTTCGTAAGCAGGTTGAAAGAACATTGATCAGACCAGAAAAATATTGATTGTCGTCTTTTCAGCTCTTCTGTTTGCGCGCTCTGCGGCTACTTAGAACGGCTTAAAAGAGAAAGTGCTCCGTTCTTTTTAATTAAGCAATGTCTGCGGTAACACAATACTATCCCATGCTGAATTAATCATATATAGCCTTTCAAATAATGTGATGTTGGTTTGAGAAACGATGACCCAACAGAAGGATACTTCTTATTTGGGTAGCCAGCACATTTTTCCAGGTTAACTGTGGTACTTGTAACTTTCTAAAGTCAACACCCAAGGTCAAAAGCAAAGTAAACCTTTGCTGTCATTTTAGGCCTGCAGGCAATTGTATTCTTATGGATATTAAAAGCAGTAATTTTAGTTATTGCTTATAAATCTGTTACTTTGAAAAACCATTCACAAAGCATAGGATGTGTTTAATATAAGGTAACTTTCATGCAAATATGATATTTTACAGTTTTAACAGATAGTTAGCTTTTTGAGATTATTGGTGGGGTAAAGGTTTGAGAATAAAATAGATGGAATGCAGGTTCACACCTAATTAAAATAGATTGTAGTATAGACAGTGCTGTATGAGGTATTTCATATATCTAAGGCATTTAACATGCATTTTTAAATCAATGGACAGTATACGTTAGGTAGTTATCTGTAATTTGGAAGCTCTAGGTCAGTTCTAAGCAGGTTTAGTTAAAGTCTTCACAGAATGTAGTTTGAACAGTTTCTTCTATCTGATATGACTAATCATTGTGGAAAGAAGTAGAGCTTTCAGTCATTTAATATTGCTAGGAGTATATTGTGATATGGTCAAAATAATTAAGATTTCATTTCACAACCAGAAACCATTGTGATTTCAAAGGACTGAGGCATTCACAAAATTATGAATGAAGATTAAAACAATGATAAGGCTTATTCAGTGATTGGATACAGTCCTGTAGCTTTTTGGCTGACATGTTTTTATTGTTTATATTTTGTTTGGCATCAAAGTGGGATTAACTGAGGGATATTTTCAAGCAAGTGAATGTGAACTGCATTGGTGCAAAACAGGTGGGAAGAGATGTAAAGATATTGAAGACCTTCAAAAAAGTCAACACATTTGCATGCAGATGTGTTTTAATTCATTGTCCTAAGAGACACTGATGTTCTACCATGGTTAGTTTTTTCACTAGGTACTCTGCTCTGTTAAAAATTTGATAGTTAAGGGAACTTCCACACCAGCATTGAAAACATTTTTTAAAATAGTACTGTTAATTTCAGCGAAACTTACTTGCAAGTACAGGACTTCTGCTATCACCTCTTCATTTGGAACTTTGTGCTGATAAATATGTTAAGTTCTAAAAGTACAGAACTCATAGTTGTAATGTGCAAGGTATTTTAGTTTTATGTCTCCTTTCATAGAAGTTTTCCAGAATCTGGCCACAGATATTGTAGAATGAGTTCTATCAATTGTTTACTGTATAAAGTACGTATTTAAAATGTCAAAATAAAATACACCGTTAGGTATGTTTCAGTTTGCATATAGCTGTATGAAATTTTCATAGGCATATTTAGTAATATATTTATGTAATGCAGCAGCTCTAGGAAGTTCATTCTGATTTTGAAATGATTTTGTACAGTGCTCTTCTAAATCAGTTTTGCTCTGTGAATTTGCAAGTCATTTTTAAAAAGTGGAGTGGTGTATAACTGCGCATTACACTTACATTACATGTAGCCAAAATTTGCATTGGAAAACTACCCTTCCCCCCCAAACCCTGGTTACCAGTAGTGAAGGTTTCTTGTGATTATAGTGCTGACCTTGCCTTGCCATATATCTGTTCTCAGAGTCTAAGAAACTGTTAGAATAAAAAGCATAATTGAATATAACCAGGTATAGAATAGATATTTGACAAAGTTGATTCTTTTTCTTCAAAGAATCCATATGAAAGCAGTAGTTGACAGTTGGGATTGTTGCTGTGGTACAAGGCACACTAACTTGGAAATAAGCTACATTGTAATCAGTAGGGCATACAGTGAAGTGTTCAGGAGTGAGGTATGAATTGGCATCCTGTACCTATGAAATGCATACTGTTAAGCATACTACGCAGTTAATATTGTAATGTTTCTCTCCCCTGTTTTGCACAATAAATGTAAACTTTACTTTGCTGAAATCATATAGATGTTTAGTGTCCAGATGTTTAGTCTGGAAGAACCTTTTTTCATAGTAAAATTATAGAAGAATCCCAGTACATTTGAATGTTCTGCTATATTTTTTCCTTCCTAAAATTGTTTCCTTTTTTTTGAAAGCAGAAGAATTAAATGAAACCATGTATGTATCTTTGAATATACTGCTGAGGTGTTACCTTCTTCTTTTTTTTTGATAGGCCTTTATAAATTTACTAGAAAATAGGCTGAAGGATATGAGGAAAAGTAAACGGAAATCATTTTTTGTATTACTCTGAAAAGAGAACTTGGCCTATTTGCTGTAACTGTAGCAGTTTTGATACAGTTGCCGCAATTTTTTCATGTTGTGCATTACTTGAAATATGACTTGTCAGTGCACATGGATACATCTGAATAATTTGTTAGAACTCTTCAGAATTTTTTCAACGTGTTTTGTTGAAATGTGAAGCTACAATTCCTAAATGTTCTGCATGTTGAATCTTGCTACGTGCAGATGCCACATGCCACTTATTTTTCTGTACTGCATCTGTCAGTAAAGGGTACAAACTATCAATTCCATATATCGATCTTTAAACAGTTCAGGGGAATAAGCCTTGAGCTGTTTCTTTATTTCAGATATTGTTTTATTTTTTTCAGTATTTTAGATATATATTGACAATTACAACATTTTCCTATATTATAGCTTCACAGCAAGATTTGCTATTTTTTTAATGCAATGTATTTTCTTAAGTATACATTCCTTATTTAAATATTTGCTGTTCTCAGTTCCATGGCGATAACAAACAAGTTCTCAAAAACTGTACATGTATTGGTTTTTCCTGATTTTGGTAGGCAATTACATGGTTTAAACAAAATGTTGCATTGCCTGAGCTGCGGTACAGCCAAAATTCCTAGGGACTGAGAGCCCAATCCTAGGCATGTCTACTCAGAAGTAAGTCCCATTACAATCAATGAGTCTTACTCCCAGGTAAGTGTGGATAGCATTGCAGCCTAAATCCCATTGAACTTTGTGTCATTTACTTCTATGTAAACATTCTTACCATTGCATTATACATCAATATTGAGTGCAGTTCCTAAAAGTAACATTTAAAGCTGAAACTATAATTTTATTGGTAACATCTAAAATGCTAAAACTCAAATCCTCTACATACAATAGGTCGCTTCCTCGGCAGCATTGTTGCATGGTTTAAATTATAATTAGTACAGTAATGTTCAGACTCCTCCCTCATTCTGATCTTTTCAGTATTTTTCGAAAGCCTGTCTGGGTTGCCACTTTTGTCTAGATGTATTTATTAAAGCCTAGATTTCTTTAATGAGGATTTTACACAAGTCAGTTTTCTGAGGGAAAGAAATAAACTGTTAAGAAAAAAATGGCACCAGAGTGTACTGAGATAGGGAACCCTTATCGTGGGCTGTGGTTGCTCGGAGCAGTGCTGCCTTCCCACACAAAGAGCAGATTGTGGTTTAACTCTTTCCAGTTTATGTGCCCTCACAGTGACAGAAATCTTCAAATCTCTGCTGGAAACTGCTGCTTGCTTTAATTAATGATTCTTTGGCACTCTGCTTTACCTCACTTTAAAATCATCTTGCATATTGAACTGTTGTTCCATTTTGGTTCATTTCCCACCCACCCCCATCCCCGGGAGGGAAGGGATGGTTCATATATAAAATGAGGCTTACAAAAGCTTTGCAGAAGAAACTCTGAAAACTTTTATTTTTCTTACATGTAAAAGGGCAGGGCTTAACCTATAGAATATCCCTTTAATAAATGTGGGTCTTTTATTTAGTACTAATTCCTTGATTTGAAAAACCATCCGCTTGCAGAAGTAATCTAAGTAACAAAGTTAGGAAATATAAGATGGTGATAAAAAGTTTTAGTCTTTGCTCATTGTACATAAAAAAATCCCATAGAAACTGATATTTGTTTTAACAGTAAATATTTTCAGTATTTAGGTTTATATATTCTGTCAGAAAAAAATGGTTGATTTTTTTTCAAGTTGGCATAATTGCAATATCAGACATGATTCCAGAGTTTAGTTTGAATGTAAAGTATAGAATGAAATAAATAACTGTTCTGTTCATATAAGTTCTCTCTCTTGCACACTCATACATGTGCGTATACTTGCACGCATACTCTTTTTGAAAAAAGAGCAATGACATTCCCCTTCTTTCAATATACACTCCTAAAATTTTTATTTGAAAATTTCTATATTTCTCTTCAACAGAAGAGTTCGCAAAGCTGTTTACACAGCAAAAATCAAACTACAGTAGCTGTTGCTAAGTATATTTAGACTGATTTCGTTAGCCTAATAATTACATATGTGATAAAGGTCTCAGACATGTGATCAAGTCTATAAGGTAAACCAGATGGACACCTTCTACTCCCAAAATAATGTAATTTTGTTACAAATGTAGGCTACGTTTAGAAAAATCTAAACAAATCTTCAGGTAGCGCCATATGACATGAAAAGCTTATTGAAACTGTAAAGGCATTGCATGTATTTCAGAATAGCAGCATTTGCCCAGTGAAGCACAAAGAATGCAAACTTTGTGCCAAGTTGTCATTTTTCATTGTATACTTTAGATAGATTTTTAGGGTTCTTTGAACAATTGTCACACACTCATGATCTGTTACGCAACTTTGTGGAGCTTTGAACCCATTTGTGGAGGGGCTGGGGAGTCAAGTTGCCAGAAGAATACTCATGTAATTTTCACCTCTTATGTTAATAAAGTTTGATTTTGCAAACTTAGGGGAAAAAAGAGTGGTGACCAAGGGAAACTATGCTGCATAATTCAGAAGGCTTTGGTATTACATGACTCTTGCCTGCTTTCCCTTACTGTATCCTCATTTTTCTGTAGATACTACAGCAGGAATGCCTCTGTTTCAGCATTGGAATGTTGTGCAAATAATAAGAGAATAGATAATGTTTAGTAGTGTATGTTCTTCATGTCAGTACCAGACTCTTGCTGAGAGCATGCTCTAAACGCAGGAACTATATAGGCACTTCACATGTATATTGCTTTGTATGTCTGTACTGCAGAGAAAAGAGTTGTAGAATTTGCTTCTGTGCTTTCAAAGTTTTTCCTCGGATGTCATAAAAATTACAGTGCTATCCTTTATGAAATGGTGTGCTAGTTTATAAAACTGATCTCTAAATGTTAGAAGCAATTAATATTTTTGTTTATTTTAAGGATGTTGCATGACATTGTGGGTCAAAAGAAGCTGTCAGAGGAATGTTATGTACCTTCAAGAAATGAAATAAAATACGGAGATGATTTTTAGTGCACTCTTATTTCTTTTCAGAGATTTAGTCCCTGCTGTTAGATAACAACATTGTTTAGAAAAGTTTGTGATATTACCCCTTCATAGTAATTTTTATTTTGAAAATTGTGAAGACGTTTTTATTTGTGCCTTTGATTGTGGAACAGATTTTCAGTTTTTGTCCTTTTTTCCCTTACTTCTTCCAACAGGATGAATTTCACCCATTCATTGAAGCACTTCTTCCACATGTCCGTGCAATTGCCTATACTTGGTTCAACCTTCAAGCTCGAAAACGCAAGTACTTTAAAAAACATGAAAAGCGAATGTCAAAGGACGAGGAAAGAGCAGTCAAGGATGAGCTACTTAGTGAAAAGCCTGAAATTAAACAGAAGTGGGCATCCAGGCTTCTCGCCAAGCTGCGCAAAGATATCCGCCAAGAGTATCGGGAGGATTTTGTGCTCACTGTTACTGGGAAGAAGCACCCATGCTGTGTATTGTCCAATCCTGACCAGAAGGGTAAGATTAGGAGAATCGACTGCCTACGACAGGCAGACAAAGTCTGGCGTCTGGATCTAGTCATGGTGATCCTTTTCAAAGGTATCCCCTTGGAAAGTACGGATGGAGAACGACTCATGAAATCCCCCCATTGCACAAATCCAGCACTTTGCGTCCAGCCACATCACATAACAGTATCAGTCAAGGAGCTTGATTTGTTTCTGGCGTACTACGTGCAGGATCAAGGTAGGTTGGATTTTTCTATGAGTAGATTGAACTCTAGGGCCTTTTTTCTTTAAAGAAGGGCTTTCAAGATAACATTTCTTCATCAGAGTGGGTATATATACATATGTAAATTATTCTGCATACAGGTGCATGCTTATTAGCATATTTGTAGGAGTGACATACGTTTGAAAATTCATGTTTTAAAAGGTATTTCAAAATTTTAGGGAAGGTTTTGGTTTGTATTAGAGATAGGCGTTTTAAATATTGATACACTTGTTTTGGACTTATGATTATGCGTAAAATATCTATAGCTGCATATTTTTGCCTGCCTATTTATAATCACTGCCATTTATAGTTGTCATCTACAAGCTTTAACAAGGAAACATGCTTACCACTGTAGAAGGGCTAAGGGTCAGGAATGGCCTATAAAGTATTTGAATAGTGAGGCTCACCGTGTACTATAAGTGTCAGTTGTGTTAGCACCTCATATTATCAGTTAGGTGATAACACCAAAGCCTTATCAGTGTTTCAAAGTGGTGTCTTATGCCATGAATAATTGTTTGATTGCATTCACTTGGAATTTGGAATCACTTGGAATTCTAAGTGATATTAAAAAAACAGCAGAACTGTATATGTAATGGTCCTTCCATTTGGTTGTTTTTGGAAAAATAGCATCTTAGTAGGTGCTACTTCTATATAATTTTTCCCCCTTCACACATTCTTATGTAAAAGCCTCTGACCATCATACAGGATATAGAAACCGTCATCCAACAAACACGCACATTTCAAACTTAAAACTACAAATGTTTGCAGATGGCAACTCTTTGTATAAATTGACCTGGTATTGGAACGTGTCCCAAAGAAAGACAGATCGAGGGGTTTGTGTTTTATCCTAATATAAAATAAGGATATGGTACATGAAAGTAACTAGAGAGTATATGAAAGAAAAGTAATGTTTTTATTTGACAAGTGACTTCCCCATTTTATCTATATTTTTCAATTTCCAAATCTTGCTTTACATGAATCTGTCCTGCTTTGTCATGCTAATTTGTAATTTAATATACAATGATTTTATATCCCATCAAAAACATTACGTAGTATTTGTTATAGTATTACGTATAATGATGAAAATACTTATTGTTCTTGTCCCTAATGATAGAGAATACGTACAAAATTTAGGACCCTAGTTCAGAGCATACAGATCGCATTTAAGTGTCATTGAAAACAATGGGACTTATAGTTAGTTGCTAATAACTTAAACCCAGTTGAATTCAATGGTAACAACTTAAACCCAGTTGAATTTGTGTTACTTGTATTACAGCCTGGTTTGTACTGCTGTGGTGTGGTTTCTTATTTAAAAATTCTAGTAAAAATTTCCTAATGTAAACTACTCTAGGAAAAAAACCACATTGCACAAAATGCACATTGCACATTTTCAAATAGATTGTCTTCTATAGGAAAGCTTGGTAGGTTGTTTCAAGATTATACTTCAAAACAACCAGTAGGTTATTAATGGTACATGCCATTTGTCTGCTTTATGCCCACCCAAAAGTCAACTACAAATAAAAGTAACATAGTTCCAGCGTCTCTTATACTTATGTTTGTTCCTTTGCATTCTGTGCGCTGAAGTTGATATACAACTTGAAGTGAAGTTTGAGGTAGAGGAGATCATTTTGCTGGTGATCAAATGGATGCTAGGTATAAGAGTTGTCAAAATCATACTGAATTATGTAACACTGGGTGAAAAGTTGTTGCATATCTTTGCATCAAGTCACCTATGGGAGAATCTGCTCCTTATGCAATCCATCCATCCAATTTGTATTTTGCTTTTCAGGAAATCTCTAACAAGTATAGTATTCCTGTACTTGAAGTAAACTATTCTCTGCATTTTTGCACTTAAAACAATCAGTGTTTTAATTGTTCCTAGCACTGACTATTTTCATTCAATTTTGTAAAATTCTGAGTACCAAGATTGTTAGGCTTGCAGAATATATAAGTACAGGCACAGTGTCGGTCAAAGTTATGTTCTTTTATAGGATGACGTTTTGTTTTGGTGTATAAAAACCTACTTAGTGTCTCATCAATAAGGCAAAATATTTAAAACAATTCTGAAATAAAATAATGAGAAAAGTGAAAATTCTTATAGGAATGAGGGGTAAAACAGGGTGTATATTTAACGCGAAAAGCCTGAGGAAGAATAGTTTGAGTGCCATTAATGGTTGCCACTGGCACCAGGATTGGCATTGGACCTTCTTTGTTTAGCCTAGGATGCCTGTGATTTGTTGGTTGGCATCCGCATTGCAGAGCAGAGCAATATTACAATATATTGAGAATTTCCTGGTCTAGAAATGTCGGTCCTTTTTGGTCCTTTGACAAAAGGGATCCTTCTATATGCTTCCACATTTGTAATGAAGGAAGAAATATAGACCAGCCTGTCAAGTTTTGTCATGGGCTAGCTTTATCAATCTTTTCTTCTCACCCATTTTGCTCAAAACTCTGTCTCCCCGTTTTTTCCTGTGGGGTGAGATATTTCCTCTTAAAATTTGAGAACACAGGAGGGGTGAAAGGTTACCTGATATGGTTTTATGTTTCTACCACTTGTCTGGGGCATGAAATTAGGCATAGATTATTCTTGGTCTACAGGTGTTTAAAGCATGTAGCACTGAATAAACAATTTTAAAATTGGGTTCATTCTTGTTTCAGTGATTGTTGAATTCATCTTAACATTAAATGTCATAATCAATGTATCTTGCTTTACAAAAGTAGGTTTTATTTGCTAGTTTCTGTTTGTTACAAGCTGTGTTTCAGTCCATAAAATCATTTGGTAATATTTGATTCAATCAGTGCAGCTCTTGTGCTGTGTTCCGCTTCTACAAGAACCGCCATTTTGTTTGTCAAGTGCCAGCAGAGTGGGGGAGGAAAAGCAGACAATGTGCTTGATGCCAATAATGGTTGCCAGTGGCACCGAGGTTGGCATCAAACCCTCTTTGTCTAGTTGCTGAATGCCTTTGATTCGTTGGTTGGCATCTGCATTGCAGTGGGCACATTGGAAAGTTTTTTGACAATCGCTGAATGAAAGCTGTTGTATTTGTTTGCCGCAGTAGAACTTCTAGATAATAGAAATCCTTTCTCTAATAGATAACTTTTTTTAGTCCGACAGTAATTTTTAAAGTTCCATTGCTCTTTTTAAACTGAAAACACCATTTTTTCCTGTGTATTCCTTTTATATGGAATTTAATCTTCATGTTGTCCACTTTATTTTTGAAGATTAAATTCATTAAAACATATATATGCTGTATGTAGCATATTGTACTTCTTGAGATATATTATGGATAGCTAAAAAGGCCATATTAACAGTATATGTGCCTGGCATTTATAAGTCTTGGTATGTGTCACATAATTGCCACATGTTTCTCATTCTGGTTATGTTGCATGCTGTTTCTATTTTAGCACATTGTTTAAAAGTGAGATATTGGGGAATTGTGAGATTGCTTCCATTTACAAACCAAGAGTTCAATAGGAGTGCATCATGCTTTCAGACATAAATAGTACTATTTAAAGATAAATAGTACAGCCAAATCAGTAGTTCTGACACATTTGAAATTTCAGATTTGTAAAACATCAAAATACTGTATTGTTGAATTTAGCCGCAGAAGTGGGCTATCAGGGACCTATGAAAAGGCTAGGTCATTTATGTTGATGTTTCCTAGATAGTTAGCATTAATATTGCTTTCCGGCTAACCACCATTATCTTGTTAATTAATAAGATGGATTAGCAGTTCTACCCAAAAGGCTGCACTGGAGGAAGTACAGCCTACGTGAGTTAGACTGTGTCCTGTCTGGTAAAGGGAGAAAAAGGAGGGAGGAGAAAAGGGTTATTGCTGGGGTGGGGATGAGAAACTGGTTTTTCCCTGGAATTAGAGAAACTTGTGTTGGAAAACTTGGTTATCACAACATGCTAAAAAATGCACAGATTTTAAGACTGAGGAAGTCTTCTGTGTTGATATTAAATGCAACCCACATAACTTCAACATTCTGTAGTTAATGCTGATGTCTATTGATATGGATATTAAGTTCAGGGTGTGGGCCCATTCTTTGCAATACGATAACTAAACTGTTTTATGAGACTCTTAGTAAAAAAATTGAAATTTTAACTCTCTTGAAATTTGGCATTCGTGCTTTGGGTTTGATCCTTTAAATAGGTAGCGTTTTGCTTTTTCTCAAGCATGAATCTAATAAGATGCACATTACATGATTTTCAAGGTATTTAAATACTCAGATATTTGGCAATTTAGTTCAGTGTGTTTTGTCCTGGATTTTTTTTTCATTTTTAAACAACTTGGGTAGGTATTAATACTTGTAAACTGAAACCAAACTTTTAGCCATTAAGACAGCCCCTTAAAGCAATGGGTTCCAAATTATGGGTCTGTGGCCCACCAGTGAGTCATGACCTAATGGGGCAGGACACTGACAAGATAGATTAGGCTATGTGCATTAAGGGTTAAACAACCTGCTACTTGGGGGAAGTATTGCTTCCCAGTTGCCATAGTAGCTAAGAGGCTTGAGTGAGTGGCAAAGTGAAACTTTTTTTTTATGTGGGTCCCATGCTAAAAGGTTTGGGAACCATTGCCTTAAATCATATGCCTGTGGTCCATGGAGTTGCGAAGAGTTGGACACGACTTAGCGACTGAACAACAACAACAATTGCAAATATCACTTTGTAAAACAGAACACCATTTTACTGAGAGCAGTGAAATCAGTAGGACTACTACAGTCATCTGTAAAGTATGGTATATTTGTTCAGATTGCTGTTCCCTGTGTCATATTTCCCAAACATGATTGTATTGGCATCTTAATATACCTAAGAAGAATAGGCAAAACAATTCGATGTTTTATTAGTACATTAGAAACCATCTATCACAATGACAAAGGCAGTCTGAATAGTTCTGTTTCCTTTGTTAGAAAGATTTTGGTGTTACTTGGGTGCATTACACCAACTGTTACGACTTAGTAAATGCAATTGTTACACTCTCCAAGGCTCAAACACTGTAGTTTAACCTTCTTCTAGTTCTGCAAGTGATTCAGTTTAGAAGCATAATTCTGGGACAATTCTGAGGTGTAATTTTCTTGCCTATGGAGGAAAGGATACACCTGAAAATCACGATAGTAGAATTCAAAATCCATATATTATTGGGCAACCATTATTATGGAATTATTTGTCATAAGCAGCCTTATGCCTTGTTATTTCCATCAGAAATTCATTTGTCTTTCATACAAGATGTAGCTTATTGCTGAGTGACCACTTCACGTGGTAAGGGGGAAAATGTCCACTTCACATAATAAGGGGGAAGGTTATTTGTAGCAGTCATTGCAATAAACATTGTAATGTAAGACACGGACAGGCGTAGTTTCAGGTACATGACTCTATTTCAGTAGTTTAGTGTTTTCCAAGGGGATATGCAATGGACATGTCACAATTCTCCCTTTGCACATCGCATGAAGTGGCCTCAAGTATTGTACAGTTATGCCCTAGTAATCACAGTGTATCAGTTTCAGAGTATTGTACATGTGATGACATTGATTGGTTGCTTCACATGGGACAAAGAAGTATTACCATGTTGCTGGTATCATAACAGCTCTTTCATAGCGAATACCTAAGCTCTTAATTACTACTTACGCAATTCATTTTCCATAGTGTTCATTTGCTAAAGCTTCATTATGTATAATGTATAGCATTCCTGCTGTAGATTAACCCCAGCAACTGTAATGTGACTAGGTAAAGGTTTCCCCATGACCAAATGGTCTAGTCTTGACTGACTGTAGGGGACGGTGCTCATCTCCGTTTCTAAGCCTGTAGAGCCGGCGTTTGTCCGAGGACAAGCTTCCGTGGTCATGTGGCCGGCATGACTATATGCCGTAGCGCACAGAATGCCATTACCTTCCCACCGAAGTGGTACCTATTTATCTACCTTGCATTTTTAGGTGCTTTTGAACTGCTAGGTTGGCAGGAATAATGTGACTACTTCCAGTTTAATTTGAAACCTGGGGCATGAATGGCCAGATTATTTTTCTGAAGTGAAGACATTCCAAACTTGTGTGCCAAATGAAAATGCTTTGTGATGTTTAATTTTTAACAACAATTCTTAATTTAGTTTTCGTTAGGTATATAAGACATTTTTACCCACTGTGTACCAGAGATTCCTATATTTTCTGGAGAAATATGGACAGAATATTTACATAAACAATGGCCACTCATTCTTGGTTTTTGTGTCTAGGTAGAGACATACATTTTGAAGTACCTAATCCAATATAAGGCTAGTGTTTTTAATCAGGTTTGTTTTCAGAGTTCAATTTTAACCTGATTCAGACATTATGGGAAAGTGAGATGGACACTGAAACAAAAATGTACAAAATGTATATTTAAAGGAGTCTTTTGTTAGGGTGGTCATTAGACCAGTGGAATTCAAACTTTTTAGACCGGGTCCCACTTTTTAGAATGGCACTCTTGTTGGGACCCACCAGAAATATTAATATTAATATTTGATACATATTGTACCATGGAGGCTCTGAAAGAGAATGACTTCAACATCCCATAAGTTTTCAAGGCATTTGCTATCTTTTCCTCCTTCTTCAGATTTTTTTTGTGAGATTTTTGATAATTAAGGTACAGTACCAAGGCTAACAATTTAGGAAACGGGATGAAATTTACTCCCTTTACATTGGAAACATGATGTGTTGCTGCATTGTAATCATGTGCCTTAAATAAGTCAACATTGTTCAAGTTATGCTCCTAAGAATTTGAGAAATTTTGAAATATGTTTTGAAAAGGAAAGCTACTAACAGGTCTAACATGTAAAATATTTTGATTATATGTATAGGAAACAATATAAAAGCTGCACAAAATAATTGTGAAAAAAAAGGACAAGGCATTTACGGGCTGATTTATACCCATCCTATTCCCTTGTATTTAGAGCAGCGGTTCCCAAATTGTGGGTCTAGGATCCAGTAACGAGTCGTGACTCAATCTTTGTTGGTTTGCAAAACAGATAGGGCGGATGTGCATCAAGGGCTACTTGGGGGAGGGAGCACAGCTGCCCAATCACCATTATAGCCACACCCCTTGGCATTTATAAACCAGGCAGCAGCATCTAAGGCAGTGGTTCCCAACCATTTTTTGGCCATGCCTCACCTAAGCATCTCTAAAATCTTGATTTCCCCCCCCCCCATGACATACAATTCGTATTATTCAAAAAGTAAACTCCTATTCACGTGGACGAAGCCTAAAAGGCCATTAACTTGGTTTAAATAAGGTTCCAAAGAACATGGCATCCGTGAAAGAGAAAAATAAAAGGTGACGCAAAAAGAGGGGAATTTCAAAAAATCCTTTTTTTGAAATTAGCGGGCTTTGAAGTTCACTGTTAATAAAAAATTCAAAAAAATCACTGTTAATAGCTCATTCTTGAGTTGTCCCCCTTAAAAATCAAATTGCCCCCTTGTGGGGTGTGCATTCCACATTGGGAACCACTGGTGTAGGGCCTCAGTTTGGGACGTACTGACATAGAATTCTTGGTGTTTCTTCTCTCAAAGAGATGTATGTGGCCATTGCTAAATGTAGGGAAGGACTGAATCACTTGGATTGTCTGATGCTGGTAAAAAGTCATTTTATTTAAGTTTTACCTTATTTTTTAAAATGCATATTAGTCACTAATAGGAACAGTTGCCATTTTGGGCATAGTCCATGCCTATTTTCAGTATCCGAACTCATTTATTTCAGTGGAGTAAAGAGTGTAAATGTCTGTATAATTTCAGTCTTCTTTGGAAAAGGTAAGACAGTGATCTTAAATGGCTCAGAAACAGTTTCGTGATGAACTACCTGCATAGTTGTATTTTGATATGGAACAGATAGTTTATATGCATGTGGAGTTTTTGTGTGTACAAGAATGGTAAACATATGGATGGAGAGAAGTTTCTATTTTCACCACCCCCTTTTGTCTCGCCAGTGCTAAGAAACTAAGGGCATAATCCTAACCTGGAGTTAGGCCGGCACAGCTTTGCCAGCAAAGTTTGGCCGGCACAAGGGCCACTGTATAGCGTGTTTGGACCACTCTTGGAGTCAGAGAGGATGGTGCATGTCTGTGTGCTGGCCTCTGACTCCGAGACTGGTCCAAACATACTTTATGGTGTTCCTTTGCTAGCCAATTCCAGGTTAGGATTGCGCCCTAAATCAGCAAACTGTTTTTTCTTACCAGAATTCTTACCTTTCATTTTAGGATTACTAGTGCTATGTAGTGCATTGTTCCACCACTAAGATACTCTTCAGTAGTAGTACATCACAGGCATAACATGGCATACAATCATGAATACCTTTGCTGACATTTTCAGAGGAAAGATTTAAATACGTGACAGGGAAGAAGGTCAGGGGTCCATAGCATTCATAACTTACTGTAGTCATACATATTGTAGCTCTGTAATAAAATGACTGACCAATTTATTAGAATTGGTTAGCATTACATTTGCAGCATTATACTGTATTTGGGAATGTAGAATTACATTTCACGCATTACATTTCACACATAGTAGAAAAATATGTTTCTTTAATAATGGTTGTTAAAAATAATTTCAGTATTTAAAAGGAATTCCTGCTAACTAATATATTCTTGTTCCACCTGGTAGGACAAAATGCTGAAACCACTATCAGTTCAGTGTTCTGTTCAAAAATGACTAGAAAGAAACTTCTATAGCATGCTACAAGTAAACTAGTATGTGAGCAAAGAAGATTGTTATTTTACTTACTATACAAATACAATGCCTGTTAATTCAATTGAGAATAAGCAAGGATGGCTCTGGCGTGGCACTTTAAGACAGAAAAGTGTGAAAACTATTCTTAGTGGAGCAACTTGTGTTTTATCATGCTGACATCTGCAGTTTCTGGATGGATTACTTTAAATTTGTTATGCCATGTTAAGCCTTGTTTTACGAGGCCGGCCTCAGCCCCTGGCCTCAGTGTCAGGAACCCTGCTATGTGATGCAACATGACTTGTTGGGTTTAATTGACCAAAGCTGATTTGTTAAAACAATTCATTTGAGCAAGTAACTTATGCCTAGGCCAAGCTGCTACCTGAATCTTGTGACCTTGACTTGTCTGGGTCATGAAATGACTACGAACTCCTTGACCTTTCTGTTGTATAGAAGTGTCACTATTTCTTCTGGTTCTTTTATGGTAATGGCTGACAAGAAGGCTTCAGATCTGACTTTACACCCCAGTGGGCTTCAAGGCAGCCTCTGGAACTGCTATGTCTTCTATTTGATGTGGTCTGGCTGCAGACTTAGTTTTCTTTTGTGTGCTGACAATGATGGGGACAAATTGGCAGTCCTTGTTTGCGTAGAGGGGATAGTGAAAGGAATTCTTGCTTCTAGAGGGATGTGACTTCAGCTTGGTTTTCCCTGCCCGCTCCTTAATGGGGCACAATTTTTAAATTGTGTTTTTGTGGGGGAACAATGTATTTGGACGTTCTGAATTTTTTTGTCATAATATCACTACTAACTGTGTGGTGGACTGTGGGGAAAAAAGAAGTTAGTTTTCAAAGAGACTTCAGTTTTTAAAGTCTTCTGCTTCCTTAACATGCAACTTCGTGCATCAGTGGAAAGAAAATTTGGGATTAGACTGTAAAATTGTGTGATCTTTTAAACAGTAATGTTATATTTGTTAAGAAACTGTATGCATATTTTCATAATGCTTCTTAAACTGTTAAAGAAGAACTAAAGAAGTACTGGGCTGTTCATACTATGTATAACGAATAACCTAATTTTAAGTAACCATGAAGACGTACTTTCTCATATTGGACTCCATATTAGTGACTACCATAAATATTTTGCAACCATTGCTTGAGTCAATTCTAGAGTCAAAATGTTGCCAATGTTGCTTATTCACATGTATGTTCCTACACTTGTCATGCACAAATGCACAATTACTCAAATTAAACCAATTGAGGGAATTCGCAAAACTTCTAGAGTGAGAAGTCAAATTCTGCAGTGTGTGGCAGTTTTGGGGTCATTGACATGGGTGAATAGTGCCAACAAACTCTAGGTGCCAGTTAACTAGGCTACCAGTAATAATGAGTCTGAGATTTTCAAAAGATAGAGGTTATTAAATTGGCATTCTTGGACTGCAGCAATTGCACAACCATGAAACATCCCTGACAGAAAGCAAAGGATAGGACAAAATATTATATAAAAGCACTGAACTAAAAACAAAATTTTGAAAAAACCCTCACTTGGAAATTCAAACTGTTAACACTCACAAAAGGAATATAGCAAGAGTAAGGTCTGCAGCTTCCAAGATGGTGCTCCCAGCTTTCTGCGAGCCACTTGACATCAGGTCACGACCCACCAAGTGGGTCCCAACCCACAGTTTGAGAAACACTGTAGAGAGTTTATTTCCTTTCTATATTCAACAGACTTGCTAATCTACCAACCACATAAAGACCAGCTGAAATGGTGTGGCCTGCTCTGTACTGTATCATAACACACAGATCCTGTTCATCATGCTGAGGAACTTCCAGCATGGCACAGAGGTACACCAAACAATGTGGAGATTCTCTGTGGTGAGTTGTGCTAATCGAACACTGCATGGTTACAAACAGGCCTGGCCACAGTCCTCTTGAGGTAACATGCCAAATGCCACCTGGTTATGTGCCAGCCTTCCTTCCTTCAGTGTCCCTTCTCAGCACTCTCCTCTTCCTCTCTGTCCCCTTTTTCTTTTCCAGTCTGGGAAGGAGAAGGAGGAGCAGTGGAGGCAAGTAGGCGGTCAGAGATGGGAGCCGCTCACCAATCTGCTGCCTGAAGTTGCCTCATATCATGGATGAGATGGGCCTGGGTACAATAGTTGCATAGTTGTAGTCTGTAAAAGCCTTCATACTTCGGATTGATATATAGTTAGGTATTCAACATCTGATGTTCAACCAGTCATTGCCATCCATCTTTTAGACCTGCAGACCTTTGCCTTAAAGTTCCATGGATCTTTAGAGAGATGGACGTCTCTCTTATGGCAGTGGACTAATCTTGGTTTTCTCAAGCACCAGTTTAAGCATAGGGCAATGTTTGGTACAGTGGCGATGCAACTCGACTTCTTCCTCTAGTTCAGTGGTATTCAAACTTTTTAGATTGGGACCCACTTTTCAGAATGGCACTCATGTCGGGACTCACCGGAAGTGATGTCATTCACCTGGAAGTGATGTTGTGGCAGGAAGTGATGTCATTAAGCAGGAAGTGATGTCATTAAGCAGGAAGTGATGTCATTGTAACATAATAAAATGACACTCCTGGAATGCAAACTAGCATTCTTCAATTGCAGCAGTTGCACAGCCATGAAACATCCCTGACAGAAAGCAAGATTAGGAAAAAACATTATGTAAAAGCAGTGAACTAAAAAACAAAATTAAAAAAAACCCTTACTTGAAAATTCAAACTGTTAACACTCACAAAAGGAATATAACAAGAATAAGGTCTGCAGTTTCCAAGATGGCTGTTCCCAGCTTTCCGTGATCCACCAAATGGGTCCCGACTCACAGTTTGAATAACACTGCTCTAGTTGCTTCTTGAAACTAAAAGAGAAAGAGACATGCTGAGACACATGCGCATCTCACTGAGCTTTCTGCCATGTTACACAGAGGTCAGTACTGAGCTAGGTCTGAGCATGTTTCAGCATCTTCCTTGTTCTGCATTAGAAGATCTTTGGGCTGGGAGGAGAGAACCTGGAACCTACAGAGCTTTGTATGGTTCGTCACTTAAGTGCCTTCCTGGAGGCAACTGATACCTGTCCCAGATGAGTGCCAAACTGCAAAGCTGAAAAAAGGGTGGCTAAATGATGAAGGTATCTTGTATTTTTGTTGGACTAATTGCTGGCAATATTTCTTAAGAGTCAGAGCCATGCAGAGATGGCTGAAGATGTCATGACTGGTGCAGAAAACCTCTGGCTTCTCCCCGTTTCCCTGAGCGACCACAATCACTGGCAACGTTTTGCTCTTTCATGGCACCCTAAAACCTGTTGGTTGCCTATGGTGGGCTGCCTAACGGTGGGCTGCCAGAGATCCTTTGAGACAGCCAGTAAATAATACTGTTATATAAACATACTTCATATCTAGTAAAAATACAAACTGTGGTGTTTGCCTTCTTTGAAAACAACTTTTGGTCTTGCATACAGGTTGCATATTCATTGGTATTTTTTTTCTTTTTGGTATGCAGTAGAAGTGCATTCCATGATTCCAGTGACGTTGCTCCACCTTTGTCCTGGAATGACTGAAATTCATTACAGACTCAGAGGATTTATTTATTTTTTAAATTATGGTCTAGATCCAAAGTGTGGTCTAGTTTGATTAGTTCTGCATTCCCAAAGAAGTGTTGGTACTGCATTTTAAAATATCTCCATGTTCCATGGAAAACTGTTTTTTTAAATAAAAGATAATTTCAAAAGCAGTTTGTGATATGTAATAGGAATTTGTCCTTGAAAGGAAAAAGTCAAACATTCCACCTGGCATGCTGAAGACCTTGACCATGCCTTAAGTAACTTTTGCATCCAGGGCTGTGGAATTTGTACCAACTCTGACTCCACCCAACATTGCTTCTTGACTCTGACTCCACCGCCTTGCCCCTTTGGAGTTAGAGTTGTGGAGTCAAAAGTATTTTTGGGTAGGGGCAAAATTGGTAACAACTCCACAACCCTGTTTGCAAGGTAAAGATTAGCCACAGCAGATAATGGTGCAATGTATTTTTATTGCTTTAAGATCTAGGGAGTCATTGGATAGTGCTCCAGTTTTTCCTGCTGTGTTCAGTTATAGTTGCACCATATTTCACACACATTAAACTTGCTCGAATTCAACTACATGTGCTTAAGGGGAAAAAAGCAAAGAAATAAAAACAAGTGAATCCGCTGTTCTCTCAGTCAGTCTCAGTTCCTGTGTGCCTCTTGTAGGTTTTAAAGAGCCAGGGGTTTTCAAGGATAGAGTGCACTCTCAATATTTGGGAGGGGATCCATTCCAGGACACCCACCCTCCCCATGGATACCAAATTTTACGGATAGTGAAATCCATGATGGGGGCTGAAAAGCCATAAGCGCCTTTCAGAAGGCCTCCTGAGAGGGCCTTCCAGTCAAGCCTGAGAGGTGCTCCGAGGCCCTCCAGTGTGGGCTTGGGATTTGTGTTGAGTGCTATTTTCACCTACACACTGACTGTGGAACATAACCCCCATTTAAGAGACAGTGCTACTGTATTTTTAAAGCAATTCTCTAAATTTGGTTGAAGCTGAAACCAAAACATCTAATTATCAACTTAAACAGTGAGGATTTATTGTGCTTATTCTCCATTCTCCAAAACATTGTTTTCGTTTGTTAATGAAACAGTGGGTGAAGAAGGTTCAAAAAAGTTGCTTATAAGTACTTATAGTAGGGGCATATTTCCTCTTACTGAATTGATTTATCATAAAGACACTACTTCTGTTCGTTTTGTTGCAATCAAGGAGTTCATGTTAAAAGTTATGCTACTGTTTGCTTGGTAGTTAAAGAGTAACTGGGCGGTATTAGAGAACAGAATTGCAAAAGGGATTTTCTTGCCTAGATGGGGGCCATACTTTTAAAGTGTATACAGTTTTTTTAGACATGTACCTTCAGAAACAAGTCAGGGTCTTCTAGCCAGTGAAAGATCCCTACTTTACAATGGTGGTCTGTTGTGGAGATACAATTGTATTGTGAAACTATTGTAATGTGAACCTTATAATGCAATGTCAATTCGTTCCAAGACCTCAGAATTTAAAGTTCCAGCCACAGAACCAAGCTATTTCTCTAAAAGTTTATTTAAAGACTATAGCCTTTAGGGGACATGTTTATCAATTTTTCCAATGTTGTAATTATAAAACGCAAATTACAAGGCTATATCCTTCCCTTAGTATGCACAAGTGTGATGTTAAAAACATTGCTGTCGGCTGAGATGCTACCAAATGCTTGCCTTCACATTCCTGATGGTTCTATCTATCACGGCAAGTATGAACCCATTGTTCAGTGAATAATGTATCATGTATAGATCCTAGTTTTACTACAAAGATTCAGTTTTAAAGTGACTTGATCGTAAAGTGGGACGCATGAACCCATCTTAAAGTGCGGGTCCACTGTGTTTGTATATTAATGCCTATTCCGTTAGTCTATCTTGTAAAAAAGTGTGTTTGGAAAGTGTAAAGATTAATTTCTGAAATTGATGTCATTGTAATCCAAGGGTGCAATTCTGGACTTCTGAGTTGCTTTCGTCTTAATGAAGTTGGTTAAGCTTACTTGTACACAGACTTGCAGTTGACATTTTCAAGAAAAGATATAGATATAATTTCCTTACAAAGCTAAGCTGTATATTAGGGTGGTCAAACTTGCTTAATGTAGTAATGATAAAACTCAGGTGTTTGAGAAACATAATATTTATTTATGAAGCATTTAAATTCTTAAATATGTTTACTCACTATGAACGTTAATTTATGTTTTAAACTGGGGCATCGTTTTTCAACTAGTGGCACATGTAGTATTGGTGGTACTTGAGGTGGTTTCTGGTGGTACATGGGAGACCCCCCCAGACTCTGGCCACCTGGCAGAGAGACCAGCAACACAATGTAACAAACAGTGGTTGGAGGCTTGGCTTGGTGGGCAGAGCTCCAGCACACGCTTTTTGCATGCTAGAAAAGCCCTCCCATCTGCCCTGAGCTTCTTACTGGTGTTTGTTGTGGAGCATCTGGCCTCCCAATCTGGAACGGGTGATGCAAAAATGAGCCCAGCCAACATATTTCCGTGAGCTGCACATTATATGTCAAAGATCTGCATGTGGCTTGTGAGCTATGGTTTAGCCACCCCTACTATATTGCTTAAAGTTTACTTCAACATATCTATGAAGGATTACATATAATATGAGAGAGAATGTGTATGTGTACGTACAAATATAAAATTGATATTCTACTATTATAACCTGAATATTTTTGACATGATTTATAGGTTTGCAGCAGCTATGTATGCTCTATTTACAGATACCACATAGAGGGAAAAGCTGCTTATAGGAATATGAGGATCACTGGTATTTCAGTAATTAAATAGGTTTGTTATATTGCATTAATCCTTTTTGGAACATTTGGGATAACTATTTAGCACTAACAGCCACAGCATTAGGGCCATCAATTAATCTGCTTTTTCTCATGTACAGTTGTGTATTATAAAATGGGTGCACAGAAAACCATACTTTAGAACTAAGATCAAAACCTAAAGTGTAAACTGCCGTACAGAACTATTAAAAATAAGACTACGCCATAGATTATGAAAAGGGAGGAGGATGTTTGGGTTGTAGTAAATTACTGTCTTTATGAAGAATATAATAATCTCATCTGCCCATTGTTCGCTGGATAGGGATGTGGGTCTCAGAGTTTATGCTCAATCAACTTTCAGAATGTGCAAGACAGAAAGTTAAATTGAGAAAAAAATACATTCATAAGAAAAATTTCAGTAATGTTGAGAGAGTAGTCTTAGCCATGGTCATGTGGGCAAGTCAAAGGGCAGAGGTTCTCAAACCGGGACGTTGTGACTTTTGAGCCTGAGAAGCACTCTCCCTTTAAGGAGTGGGAGAAGGCAGCAAAATGATCTCCAGGATTCTTCTACTGCTGGGGAAATGGGCTTCTACTTACCTGAAGCCTTTGCCAACCTTTGAGGGGTGCTGGGAGCCCCATGTAGGGCCCCTAAGCCTCCAAATCACAACCACTTCTGATTTCACAATCAAAAAACCTAAAGTGGTTTCCGATCAGAATTTAAAGACATTTGGAGGCTTGGGGAACCCTGTGGAGTGGTTGACAGGGCCCCCTGCACCCCTCCCCCAGATGCCAGAACTGACTGAAGATAAGCTACATTTGAAGCAGTAAGGCCCTTCTCTCGAGTCCGTGGAGTCAAAGATTAAGGCAGTGGTTTTCAAACTCTTGACCTCTCTCTGTGTGTAATATGCCTGGAAGAGAGGTGTGTATGAGAGCATTCACAGAATTCCAGGGAGACAGGAGGACCTATAGCAGGCACAGCCAGGGTCACTTTCCTCCCAGCAACATAAATAGAATATTATAACCACTCAGACTTCTGTGGTAATCATGGAATCCACAGGGATGGAGATAGTGTGGGCACTTCGGAAAAGCAGGTTATCCCTGGTCTTGCCTCCATTTTTGGCTGTCTGATTTTAAGAGGAAATTGGAAATGCAATGCTAGTTCTTTTTTTGTCAGGGTTGAATTAATTTCCCGAATGCATACAGTATGTATGATTGTGAGGTTTCTATGAGTTTGCGTGCTGAAAAGATGACTGGTGGTGGATTGTAGGGTATAGGGGCCATCTATGCCTCTAAGATGCTGATGGTAGTTGGTCACCTGGTCATAGTGTGGACTGCATGCAAGGTGACTGGGTAACAAAGCCCCTTCTTGTAAAACTTAAGTATTGTAGCTTACCTTTTCCAACAGAGCAAAAAAAACAAACAACCCAATCCTTGTCTTCAATTAATTGTCCTATATTAACCATATGGCGGTTACTGCCACATGAATTTGAAATGTTACAAGCCCTAGGTATGCCACTACCAAATGAAAAACTCAACCATCAAGTGGGTTTACTCTGTCATGAGAAGATTGTCAGTCAAGAAAAATTCTAGTCATTAGATTCACTGCTTCTGCTATATCTATCCATAAGTTAAGTGAGAGTGCTTCCGTAATGGAGAACTTGCAACTAGTCCTGAAAGGGAACACTATTCCACAACCTCGACTTGGTATGAATTGCTCCAGTTTTTCCTATCTAGGGAATATGTGAACACTTCAGGAAATTGTCTCTATCCTTCTTTTGCTCTGGTTCATCACAACAGGCAATTCAGTGAGAGTTTTTCGATAGTGTAAAAGACAATGCAGTTTTATCTGGGTGGATCTTTACATTTGAAAGACAATTTACCTGTGTTTTCTTTGATCTTGGTAGCTATCCTGAAACAAAAAAGCTGTGAGCATGCAATTATTTTGGATCCTGTATAGGCGATGGCAGCATGTGTTTCTTTTCCCTAATCTATTATAATACCTGTTTTAAGTAGTATTTCAGGCCATGTGCCTGGGACCAACCAGCACAGCCAGGAGGAATGCTATGAGGCAATTTTGTAGGATCATGCAAATGAGACTCCTGAATAGTAATAGTTATGGGCCATATTTTGGAAAACACCAATTTAGTGACAGTTTTATTACTACAAATGTATGTATGAAGTCCCTTGATTTCATTGTTATGCACTGAAAACAGATGTTGAAGTGTCCCAAACTGAATTTAATAGTTAATCTACAGATTGTATGGAAGCTGCAAACAAACCATTTAGAATGTTGTTATTTACTCCTGTTAGAAGATCGGAAAATACACCCTGTAGAATAAAACCATTTTATACTCCTCTTGGCTTTTTATGAGAGTAGGACAAGATGCTTATGATAAATTGCAAATTAATTTACAAGAATTTTGAAAACAGACAGTGCACTAGTTAAACTATTGTGCCAGTCATTGTTTCACTGCAGTCAAGCTTCAGGACTGAGTGATTCAAACATCAATGAGGGTATGAGATCTTTTCCCCCCAAGATTTTGGAAAACAGGTTAAGAGCACATCTGTCAGGTTTTAGGCTACTCTAGCTTGAGGCAGGGGTTAGATTTGATCTTACTTTGGGTCTCTTCCAATTCTTTATGAGACAGTTCTCAAAAGATGAAAAAGTAATAACTTTTGGTTTATTTTTGCCTGACTTTTGATTCTTCTTTTTTAAAGCCAATTCTTTATTTTAGTGATTGCATTTTTAAATTTTTTGTAGTAATTAAGTCTGATAATTTCCTTCTCATGAAAAAAGGATTATAGGGATTTTCACCAATCTAGAAAACACTAAAGGTCATATAAGGCCCTCCTGCAAGCTATATGTCTATATGTCATCTGCAGACTATGAGTCTAGATCAGAGATCTTCCATCTTTTTCATCTCATGGCACACTGGTAAGGTGCTAAAATAGTCAAGGCACACCATCAACTTTTTAACAACTGACAAGGCACACTGTGCTGCTGCTGGGAGCTCACCCCCCGCCTCCAGTGGCCCTACTAATAAATGATCGTTCCCCAAATTCTCATGGCACACCTGCAGACCATTCACGGCACACCAACATGCCACACCACAGTGATTAAAATTGGCTGGCCTAGATATCTAGTCTATCTTCGGTGGGTTTTGTAGAGAAACCCATAAAATACTTTCATCAGGAGATCACAGATTCAAAATCGAATACTGGAGCTGCTCTAAATTAAGAAAACGAGGTTTTTTTGGAGCAAATGCTAAACATTCAAGGTTCTTGCATCACTACATTAGCTTGTTCTATAGAAAAATTCAGGCTCTAAGAACTATCATTCATCCCATGGACTCTGAACTTTTGATATATCTGCAGGCAATATGGATGTTGATGAAGCTTTATTTCACAGCACAAAGCTAAAGTACTCTACCACTTCTCTTACTGACTTTGTATTGTTTTGCATGATATGATATGATATGAGGTTTTCTCAGAGAATTGATCTTTATAGTTCAGGACTTTTGGTTTTGATTAGCAGTGACTCTTCAAAGTCTTAGGCAGAGCTTTTCCTTGTTCTGCCACCTGAGATTTTGTAGGGTGCAATCCTAACCAGCTGACTTAGCTGTGCCAGTGGGGAATGTGCTGCATCCTGCAGTTGGGCGTAGTCACTGAGGCTTCCTCAAGGTAAGACAATGTTTGTTCCCTTACCTCAGAGTTGCGTTGCCCTTACCCCAATGCTGGAAAGTTGGTTGGGATTGCATCCTTAACTTGAGATGTTGGGAACTGAATCTGATATCTTGTGAATGAGCTATATTCCCTCTTCACTTTTACTTACAGATGAATGACTAAATGTAGTAAGCACCATCCAACACATAATAATACATTTACATGGCATTGTCTGAAGTAGCTTAATATATAACAGTTATATAACAATAAACTTAAACTATTTCAAATGATTTGGCTTTTCCAGAACTGCACATAATTACTTTTTAGAGTGCATATTTGGAACACAGAAATCAACATAAGCCTTTGTTAAGCTTCCTGGCTGTGCTATTCAAACTTTTAATTCCATGTTCATAAATAGCCCTTCTATATCAGTTCCCAGTAACACCACTATAATTAGAAGCCTATTATACAAAGTTACTTTATATTCTGAAAGATGCTTTCAGTGATAATTTCATAAACAACTATTTGTGGTTCTACTTTTATATCTTGCTAGAGTTCTGAAATCATAGTCAGCAAATACAGTCACTACTTAAAATTACCTTCCATTCATATATAATAATAATAATAATAATAATAATACATTTATTTATATACCGCCTTTCTTAATATCACTAGATTTCTCTAATGATTGAACTCAAGGCGGTTTACATAGGCAGACTTTCTCACAAACCCGAAGGTTTTTACAATTTACAGAATGTTCTATCTTCCAAGAACAACACTCCTACAGATCTTTCTTTCTGGATTTAGCCTTCTTTCTTTAGCCACCCATCTGTCGTCTGCTGGCTGATGAGGCTTCCCTGCTGCCACCAGAGATGCAGCTGATTTCAGCACACTCCTCCTCCCACGAGGCAGCTGAAACTCAGCTTTTAATCAGCCGCAGTTTCCAAGGTCTGCTGCTCGCAGAGACTTCCGGCAGTCCCGAGCTCACGACCTTGAGATCTTCAGGTGTTATATTCGGGCAAACGGAGGCATTAACCCTCTCGGCTAAATCTTCTGCCCAATATAAAAGGTATATAAAAGGTAAAGTAGTCCCCTGTGCTTGACTGAGAGCACAATCCTATACTGCGCTGGAATGGCGAGGCCAGCTGGCCAACGTCATATCCTAATGCAGTATGGTGGATGCTGGAGCCTCCCCACGGCAAGGGAGCATGCATTCTTTTACCATAGGGGAGGCTTGAGCCTCCCCTATGCGCTCCTTGGATCTGCGCCTGCTAAATAGCAGGCACAGATCCAAGGAGACTGTGTGGCCTGAATGCCACCCGCCCCGCAGCCATAGGCTGCAGGGTGTTCTTTGCCCATTCCCTCCCTTTGCATGGTGAAGAGGTGAAGTTCCAGCACCTGATAGGTGTTGGATAGGGGTGTGATTTTTGGTGGTATTTTTTTTTTCCAAAATTTCTTGATTAAAACAGCAAATTGTGGTGTTACGTGTTTTTATTCTGCATTCTCAATCCATGTTCTCATTTTTATTAATTTTAAATGCTTTAAAAGTGTACTAGGTAGATGATATAGGTGATATAGTGCCAGCAGATACAGCCACAGTATTATTTTATTTGAAAAGTAGTCTTAATTGGAAAAGTAGTCTATTTTAATTTCTGGGAAATACCTTAAAACACCAAAATCAGTATTTTGTGTTTTTGTTCAGATATTTTAACCACCAAGAGGCGGTTGTTAACACCCAAAAAGCTGTTTTCAATAACCACCACCCCCAGTGTTGGAGTGTTGGGTGAGGTGGGGCAAGCAGTTGTCTTGAACACCAAACTCTTTCCAGCTCGTTCCAGAGCAAGCAGCAACAGAAGTGTGCAATGATATTTTTCTGGGTTTCTTGCAGTGGCCTTATGGTTAGGGCTGAGGGGTGCAGGGTCTGTGCCAACTACTCAAGAACTTTTGAGTGATAGTTTATTGCATGTAGTTTAATCTGTATAAAGACCTAGATATTGTAACTGCCTTTCTGGACCTTGTGTTTCACTTTGGAAACATACTGAGCAGTCTTTGCATAGGGAAGCATAAGAATGCACCCCATACCTCCAACATGCACTTAAAGTGTGATGATATGCTCCACCACATAGAGCTCCATGTGCAGAAACCTGATTCCCCAACCCATTGTTTTGCAGAAGAATTTACTAAATTTTGTAGCTTGCTTGATCTCTAAAACCATGCTCACCCCTGAACTGATTCTGTGCTACTTACTGTTTCTGCAAGACGGGGAACAATTGTAGGGCTAGCACATTGTATCTGCATTTAGAGTATGGCTTGTCCTGGAACTGTTTTGGTGGAATTAGTTACACCTAGATACTCTTAATTTGTTGCTAAAGATCAGTCAATCAGTCAAAAAGTATTTATATACCGCTTTTCAACATGAAGTTCCCAAAGTGGTTTACAGGCAAATAATAAGTTAAAGATGCAAACTAGAAACAAAAAACAATTTCAAGTAGAAATTCAGAGCATTGTGTGACTGTGATGTCGTATTTCTTCTAATAAGAGATCTAACAAGAGATAAATACCAGAGTTCTTTTTAGGATGGGTTTACAGTATATTCTTTTCTGTGTACTTTGGTGATTACTGTTGTTACAGCGGTGCAGAAGGTTTGCTGCTGCAGTGCACTCCAGTCGGTGGTGCAAACTCCCTACAGATCCTGGAAATCCACCAGAACAGGTAAGGTAGCAGTAGGGGTGAACAGGGATGGTTCAGGGGAAGATTAAGGTTGGGATTGGGCTGGGCAGGTAGCAGGTGGAGAAGGATTTCAGTGGCAGCAGTACATGTCTAGACCCTGTGCCTTTTTCACACCCTGGACCTGCCCCCTCCAGCAAATTTCGGCCAGCAAAATAATATAATAATACTTAGTATTTATATACTGCCTTTCTAGGTCATCAGATTGCTCTTTTCACTTTATTATTCAAGGCGGTTTACATAGGCAGGCATTTCTAAACCCAAAGGGTTTTTACAATCATAATAAATTCTAATCTCACAAGAACTGCTACATTTCAGATGACACTTTCAAGTCCAGCCTCTCTTTCTTAGCCGCACGATTGCTCTCCTACTGGATGATAAACGGCTTCTTGCTCTCACTAAGAAACAGCTGGCCGACACAATTCCCCTCCCACAGGCAGTCAGACACAGCTCAAGTCTATCAGCCGCATTCTTTGAGGTCTGCCGCTCACGGAAACTTCCGGTGATTTAGAACTGGCGACCTTCGGATCTTATCTTCGGGCAGGACTGCGGCTTTAACCCTCTCAGCTAGACGTCCTGCTCTTAAAAGAGCTGGTATCGGTCCAAAGAGTCCCATTGAGAACAAGGCAGCCTGCAGTCATTAAAAAATAATTTTACTTGGCCATCTGGCGGCCCTCTCACCATTGCATGCAGAGCATGTTCTGACAGCGTGCCTGCAGCGTGTACACTGGTGAGCTAATACTCTTATGTAAAACTTTTTTGGAGAAAATAACTAAAATTACTGATAAACTGGTGCTGGTTTAGTCAGAATGTGTCTGTGTTTGTGAAGACTGGTGAGAGTGAATTTTGATTAGCTGTGATTTGGTCAAGACCATAATTGACCTGGGATGCCTTTAGCATGTTCCTTATAATTGCTGTAGTTAGTTTTCCCTTCTCATTATGTTTGTTGTATCTTTTACCTATAATGTCAAAACACAATTATTGGGAGTGGGTATGCTTACTAATAGCAGTTTATCTTCGCTTGATTTGCAGACAGTTGAAAGCCAACAACTATAATTATATCCATGTTTGTAACATAGTAACAAGCTAAGAAAGAGAAGTTGTTGTAAGCAGAGGATGCAGCATATTCAATGTGAATTACTGGGTAAAATTGTTCCAATGCATTCTTTTGGTTTTACAATAATTGCAACTTACGTTTGGTTTTGGGGATTTTACTACTGCCTGTTGTGTTTATGTGACCACAAAAAGAGCAGTTAAATCACGTAATTCTTGACTGTATTTCCCTGATAGTTCATGTGTATATGTATATACGTGTAGATATATATGTAGCCCCTTATTTTTAGCTGTATAGCAGAGTCAGGTAGGGTATAATATTCAGATAAGAACTTTGGTTGATGTTTGCATTATTTAATACATTGAACCCCTATAGTTCTGGTGTGTTTTATGGTTTATGGATATTTATAGATAATTTAGGGAGATCTGTTAGTAACTGTCATTCACTTACTTACTACTCTCAATATTAGCAAGCTGGCAGGATGAAAGTTTAAGAACAAATATACTGAGACAAGCCTCATACATTTTTCTGTCACTTCTACAGTGTCACTGTGATGAAAGTGTATTATTTTGTGAGACAGGGATGCAATTAAAAGTATAATAGAAGTTATTGTTCTGCAGCTCTATTTAAACCTTCATTGTGAACAGTGAAAGAAGCAATTTAAATATTTTGTGAAGTTTTGCATATAGCAGGATACTTTTCTTGGCATGAACCGGCAAATCTCAATCTAGAGTAAAAATGGCTTTGACTGTGTGATGTTTAATCTACTGACAAAATACTGTTTATTATTGAATAAGGAGAGGTTCATCAAAACAATGAGCAAGGCTCCCTTTGCCTATGCTAACAAAGAAAAATAATAATATGAAATACTAACGGCCCAATCCTAGCTCCACCTTCCCGCCACTGGAAATAGTGTTCCTGCAGCAGGGTTTGCTTTATGGCTGTTGTAAATGACCACACAAAATTACAAAGACGCTTCCAACCTACCACTGGAGAGACCATAGGGGTGTCACGTGCAGTGGCGCAGTTTGGAGTGGCCACCACTAGTAAGTAAGCGATATGGGTGGGTAGGGAGGAGAAATGGGGGTGGGAAGGTGAAAGAGGGAATCCCATGGCAATGGCATATGCTAGATCCTATTTGTTCCTTTCTGAGACTGCCGCGCCTTTGTTGTCTTTGGACTTGGGCCAGCACTAGTGCTGGTGCAGGTCCAATGAGACTCATTGGTGAATGAGAGGCTTATTGAGGCATAAAGGGAAATGATTCCCCTTTCCTCTCTTGAGCCTCCTGATGTGTTCCCCTTCCCCTTGCTGGATATATCAGGCACCTTTCTGGTGTGGCTGCATTGTTGGGGTGGGGAGATAGGATTGGGCTGAATGTGGAATAAAAGGAAAGGATCCAAGATGCTAAATACTTTTCAACATATGAAGTTTCTGGGAGAGGTTGTTCAGAAGAGGTTTGGAGTACAGTGTCATCAGAAGGCAAATGACACCCTACTACTATAACTCTCATTTCCATCTGGGACTAAGGGTACTGTGAAGATCTAGCAGCTGTGAAGGACTGGATGTTGGGACTTAATCCGAGCAAGTCAGAGATGTTGTTAATTAGTAGGAAAACCTATTTTGGAATTAATGGGCTTACAGTCTATTCTGCATGGAATAGCACTCAGGATCAGATTCACAGTCTGGGAATGCTCCTGGACCTGACTTTGGTCCTGGAGGGAACGTGATGGTTGTTTGCACCTGATGCCTTTGCACAGGTTTGGCTGATATGCTGGCCCTGACCCTATCTGAGGAAGGCGGCTGGTTATCTATGGTAATCCATGCCTTAGGGACATCTCGTTTAGACTATTTGCACTGTATTTTGGGGCTTCCCTTGAAGATGTTTTGGAAGCTTCAGCAGGTGCAGCCAGTACTGCAGCCAGCTTGCTTGTGGGTACCTGGCAGTGAGATGATACTATACCTGTGATTCTACTATACCTGTGATCTGTATTGGCTTTAAGGATCTTTTGAAGCCCAGTTCAAGGTGCTGGTTATTACTTACAAAGCCTTGCTTGGTTTGAATGTAGAATTCCATTCAGACATGCCCCTGACACCATAAAAACCCCATGTCAATGACAGAGCTGCTGTAGGAGGCACTAAACCCAAAAGGGAGCAATGAGGAAGGTGGAAAACACGAGAAAATAGTACTCCTGCCATCTCTCCTGTCCACGTTCCTTTGACAAAGTAAAGAATACAGGTGGCATTTGGCAGCCAATCACAGCATACCAATCCCAGTATATAAGCCCCTTCAGGGAGACTACAGCTCAGATAAGATGTGCAGTACAACGCTATATCTGTCTCTTTTCTCACTCATCTATGATCCCCTAATTAACTATGATTTAAAATTCTTTAAAATGTATTTTAAGCCAACTTCTTTGCTCCATGTTTACATCTCTTATCACAGGGAAATTGAAATCTAGAAATGCATAGTTCTAGGCACAAAGCTTTTTTTTTTTTTTTTTGTAGTTACCGCATTTGGCAGGCTATAAATCAATGGGAACTCTTGCCAAGGCTCCTTTTAATACAAAATGTAGCTGCTCCTCATTTTATGATAACTTCTTTAGGGCCATCATTTCAATTTTGACTTGTGTCAAAAGAACTGAGTTTTTGAAAGTTGCAACATTTACAATAAATCATCTGATGGAAAACTTCTTGACATATCCAGACATTTCTTTTAATTACTTCACTTGCTTTGGACTGACCAAATTACAGAAGGAAAGATATTTATCAGATAATTGCTTTTTTATTTTAAGGATGCTTATACCTTAGGGTTGGGATAGATGCATTTTTTGAGAAAAGATGACACTCTTTGTACATCAGATGGAGTTGGATGCAAACTCCTTTCCGTAAAAAGGGTTGTGGTAATGCTGCCTCTTCCCTGAAAACCTAGTACTGCTGTTTGAAGAATATCCTCTTTTTATTTTGTAAGAAAACACACTTATTTTTTTCAATTCTAGAATTTATATTTGGGGGTTTGAATGGTTTTTGTTTTGAAATTCACTAGTTAACAGTAGACCACTTATATATTCATTGTTCTTACAGTTAAAGGTCTTTCTCCGGTTATGTTGATTTTATGTGACGAAGGATCAGTGTATATAGAGTTGGATCCAGTTAACTGTTTCAAAAATTGCTCTTATGTTGCAGGACAATAACCTTTTAGCCAGCTTGACAAAGTTGTCAAGCCCTTTCCTAGCAAGAAGCCACTGTTTTTTCTTGACCACAGACTGTGCTTCTTCCTTTGGCAGTATTGTGCTCAGTTTGGTGCACAGCTGAGGTGTGGAATGTGGATATGACTTTTTTATTGATATTTTTCCTTTTTAGACATAATTCCACCACTGTGAGCCGGAACAAGGCAAGGAGGGTTGTTATTAACATTGTCAAAGGTGAAAAGAGGTTGGGGTGTCAGAAATAACAATAGGTGAACAATATAAAACAGTCTAACTACTTCTCAGGGCAATCGGCGGGTGGGTGGAGCTGGATCACATAGGTCTAGCATGGCCTACACAGGTATGGTCCAGCCCCAGATTACCCTGAGAGGAAAAGGCTTGTAATCCCATGGCCCAGGAACACTCAGACTGAAAACAACTCACAATCTAACGCGTGCTCAATAATACTGGGGTCCTGGCTCTAAATCCTTTCTGCTGGGCTTCTCCCAGCAGCCGTCCGCTCTGCCTCCCCACAGAGCGGCTCTCCCTGCGACCATCCAGCAGCAAAGCCCACAGAAAGAGGGGGAGAGAGAGAGATTCCACCCATCCCCTGATCTCCAGCTGGAGACTCACCTGATTGGCCAGCTGCCGCTCCTCTTCCTCCCAGCCAGGACACCTCTAATAACACAGACCAGGCCCTTAGAAAGTAAACAGAAAGTATAAAACAGAAATAGGTACATGAAACATAACTGTTTCGTCGCACTGAGCTTTTAATGGGGTCCTTGGCTTCAGTAATATCTGTGACAGACAACTGAAAACTCAGTAAGCTTTTAAACTGTGGCAAATGATCAAGAGTGGATGACAAGAGGGTATAAAGATGCAGCTCAAATAGGTTGCTCTTAATTCTTTCAT
Source organism: Lerista edwardsae (assembly GCA_029204185.1). Taxonomy (NCBI): domain Eukaryota; kingdom Metazoa; phylum Chordata; class Lepidosauria; order Squamata; family Scincidae; genus Lerista; species Lerista edwardsae. The sequence continues at coordinate 9,875,714 of JAJKFI010000001.1, forward strand.
CTAATAAGCCTCATGAAAAGCTTACATTACCAAAAGCAGACTAGACCATTGTCATTACTTGCCAAATATTTCAGACTTTGTACATCTGTCCAATAATCTATATTTGAAAGCCAAAAACAGAAGCACTTAATTTGACACACCACCAAAAATGTGCATTGACACTTCTGGATATTTTTTTTCCAAATGAATGTGTGTGTGCGCATGTGCAAGTGTGCTCAAACACATACAAAGGCCTGGAGCAGTTGTTTAATACTGCCAGAAAATGATGTATACTTGCATATATTGAACTTGCGATCTGATCATATAGTGCAAAGGTACTGATTTGGAAGTAACCAATGGGTTAAATTTCATTGAGTAGGTTTTCTCTGTGGTACTGGAAAGATAATGCAAAACCTGTTATTACAAAATGCAAAAAGAATGCACTCAAAATATTAATTTTGAATGGCAAACACATGGCTATTAGCCTGCATTATTTGTCATCAAGTTTGGAATACATAATACATCTATCACAATGTTTCCCACAGTTAGAGCAATAGTTCTTCCTAATTACAGCCATTAATTCTTACCACCATCCATTTTTGATGCATTCTCATGAAATGCCATGATTCCCTAGAGGTACTGCGCTCTTGGATAAGCTACTCACCCTTCAATGATCTTGCCATAAATTCCTCCTTTGTGATGTGGTTCTCCCTCCTAAAGGTACACTGCTTTCTGAATGCTCTTTCCTCCAAGTATCATTCACACAGATTTTTAAAGTGGAAGCAAGAACTGCCAACAAGATAGAAAGAGCTAAGAATGAATGTTTTCAAATTTTGCTTGCAGTTTACCCAATGGCATGTTTCCGGGTAGTGGTGGAGTAGTCTACAGTTATAATGAACCCTCAATTTAATGGATTCAATTGATTTAGAAAATAACTGACCATTTCTTAGAGGTCTATTTACACAATTCCTTCAGCAATGCCAAAGGACTTCTATATGTCAGGTAACGGTTGGAGTATTTTAGGACTGGAAAACCCAGGTTCCAGGGTCTTTGTTCAGCCATGAATCCTTGCTCAGCCATGAAGCTTCCTGGGTGATGGCCAGCCTTTGTCTCTCAACCTAACCTACCTCAGGACTAAAGGAAGGAAGGAACCAAGTACAGTGTACCACCTTGAGCTCTTTGGAGAAAGTGTGAACTATTTATATGAAATAAATGTGTAAGGACCAGGCTTGCCTACTGTCCAGAACTGTTGCTGGAGCGTCTGCTCTCCATTTTGCTCTAGAGCAGGATGCTCTTGGAATGGATGTGAAACCAATCCTGAAGCTACTGTTCCTGAATAACTCTATATTCCATGAATGGTCTCAGGAATAGAAATATTTCCATTCCTAGAGCATCCTGCTGTAATATAAGGCAAAATGAAGAATGACAGCTCCAACAACAGCCCTGGAGGTAAGTCAACTTCCCCAGCCACTTCCAAACCTTACAGCAGTGTTTCCCAAACTGTGGGTCAGGGTCGCTTAGCAGCTAGCACAGCCATAATTAAAAATATTAGAAGATGGGATACTGAAAAGGGGGAGGGCTTGTTATTTTGCTTGTGTCAAGGTTGTAAATTGCCTTTTTTCTTTCTAATTCACTTTGCAATTGGAAAATGACTGAGAAACAACCCATCTTACTGCTGCATTGTCAGGAAAGCAGCAGGCTTTAGCATCACAATGACAACACTTCTGGCCATGACATCATTTCTGGAAGGTCATGGACAGATTGTCATTGTAAAAAGTGGATCCAGGGCTAAAAAGTTTGAGTACCATTGCATTAAAGAGCTCCAATGCTGGTGGTGCTCCTGGGGTAGAGGCATGCCCCAGTATCCACTGATTCGGTATCCAGAGTTCCCGTTATCCACAGATACCATGGATACTGGGGTGTCTGTTAAAAAGATAGGGGAGCATTAAACAACCTTTTTTTTTACTTTGTTGCAATAAAACCACTGATGTTCTCCTGTCTTTAAAAATGCTTCTCCAGAGTCCATGGTTTCAGATATCCATGGGGTGGTGGTCTGGAATCGAACCCAGCAGATACCGGGGCATACTTGTATTCCTGGAGTACTCTGGTGCAGTTTTCCTCCATAGGAATGCCACTACTCTGATGGGGAGCAGGGTAGAGCTGTTGGGGGCTTTATGGACTAATGGGGCAAGGGTATATGGATTAAACGTTTTTTATATTATGAGACATACCTTCCTCTCTATTAGTCTTTTAAATTTTGGATTCACTGTATTTTGCAGTAGTTGCAAAATACCCAAGATTGATCAAGCAGTTAGATCACTTGATTATACACAGCATATATAGGTAGATAACATACTGTAAAAGAAAGTCAGAGTGATATTTCAAGGGGCCATGAACTTGGCCTATGATGCTGAAAATATAAGCTCCTTTTTATGCTCTACCCTTCAGTACAAAAGAAAACTTAAATGGGCAAAAATTCAAAATGTGTTTATGGAAACTGCAGTTGTGTTTCTCCCATAGGTAATCCAATATATTAGGTCCACACATTGGACCTGAACTGTTGAACTTGAATTGTCTAAACAGACCTAAATGTAAGACAAGAAAACCTTAGTTTTTATTTAATTGTCTTGTGAACAAACTCTAGTTCACAAATTTTTGACGTGGATTGAATGCCACACAGAAAACAAAGGATATAAAATGTATACACTTGAAACAGCTTAAACATCAAAAGTACTGAACAGTTTTTATTAGAATCTTTTGTTACTTTATCTGGAATATTTTTAGATTTTTCAACTGGAATTGAGCATGAATATCTCGCAGAAAAAAATAGTTCAGCTCACAAGCATGCAATTCAGATTCTTGTGGCTTAGTTTGTAGTTTTGAAAAGCTCAAATACTTTGTCATGTGCATAAACATGGAGTTTTTGAGGCTGCTCTATAAAAAAAAAAACTAAATAAAAAGAATTGCATCTGAACCAGGCTAAGGGGAAACCGTGGTTTCCTGCTAAAGGAACAAACTCTGGAGAACAATGCACTTGTGTTCCCTTCCTCCATGTATTGAAGAAGAGCTGCTGCTTTTGATTTTAAGGCTGCAATCCTATACACTCTTTCATGGGAGTAAACCTCATTGAACACAGTGGGACTTCCTTCTGAGTAGACATGAATAGAATTGTGCTGTAAAGTAACCAAGACAGCATGTGCTATCAGAACTCAGGAAACTCTGGTTATTTTAACTATGGTTTGTTCACAAACTAACATTTGTAAACAGAGTTTGATAACAGTTCGCTTGAAAAAGTAAATGTAGTTAAAGTAGCAATGGGGTAGAACTTTTAGCCCCACCTCTGTCTGTGATTACCAGTTTTTTTTTTTTTTGGTCAGCTTTCAACAGAGGTCTCCCCCCTTCTTCTTTGGGTGAATCCATTAATGTTGGAGATTTCGGGGATAGGTGGAACTTGATCTGACGCAGCAGTGATGGTGTTGCTGAAATGGGAAATGTTTCTCTGGGAGGTAACAGGAAAGGGTGCTTCCTCTGTTCCAGATTGCACCAAGACATAATGCCACTTCATGCAGAGAGGCAGCATCTTTTATTGTTTCAGCAAGAGAACATTGCCAGCCCAGGTAAACTGACACCCCCCCCCCCCGCCAAGTAGATGACTTGCATCGATGGGGATTCACCCACAAAGGTTGAAAACCCATTTCCCATTTTTACAACCTGTGAAAATATCTCTACCAAAGTGGGTCAGGGGAACTTCTAATCATCCCAAATGGAAGCTAACAATAGTTCAGACAACACACAGAGTTTTAACATTGAAAATGAAATTTCAAAAACGGAGAGAGAAAGAAGCATGTGAACTACAGTTCTCCAGAGCTAGTTCACTTATCAAGAAAAGAGCTAGTTCACTTATCCCATTTCAGCTGCAGTGGGCAATTCTGTTGTTACAAAATGTCAATTTTTTAAAAAAAGACAACTTGGAACGCAGGATGAAAAGATGCTTTAGAGGAGCACATTCATGTCCAAAATCTCACAATTGTCATCTAGTTTAGGACAGAGTTAGGACAATACTGAAGTAATATTCTCTGAAGTTAAGCTGTCTGGAATACCAAGTTATCAAAATTTACTGTACCCTTCAATTAGTATCATATGACCATATACAACATGCAATCATATTTACTCAAATATCAAGTAAGGTTTTCAATGCCCTTGACCTTTTGCACATATTAGGCTTTTTTTTGTAGTTGGCAATGGTACAGTTCTGGCCTATGCTGTATTTTTTCATCATGCCACTTGTGTAGCCTGAGCCCTGTTGGTTCTGTGTATTATATTTGTGTCAAGCAGTGGCGTCTCTATAGGGAGGGCAGAGCTCTAAGTTTTGCAAGGCGCCTTACCCTTACACCTCTCCCTTACACCTCTCCCTTGCTGCTGTAGCCAGTAAGCAACGCCAAGATGTTGCTTTTCCCTGTGAGGATTGGCTAAAACGGTGCAGGAAAGGAGTGATTTCCACTGTAAGGTAGACTTCCCTGTAGAGACGCCACTGGTGTCAAGGGACCAAGTATAAAAAGATGACAAGTTGGAAAAAAAGCATTGACAAATATGTATCAAATGTTCCTTTTTGCAGCATCTTCTTGAATAAAATGGAAAACCGCCTCAGGCGAAGTGCCAATTTTGTTCTTTTTATAATACTGAAAAAAAGAACTTTCAAACAGGAGACTGGCTTATCTGTTTTTATGTTATAGGCATATTGGAAAAATATTTGCTTTTTTGAATGCACTTTTTTGTGTTGCATTTCAACATACTATTTCCGCTTCTTTTTAAAAAATCTGTTAGCTAGCATAGAAATATACAGTATTATTTTTAAGATTAATTGATAGGTTCCAACACATGTAATGTGATGATTTTGTACATTTTTAATTATAGTACAAGTGGAAATTAGTGGGAATTTTATTTTGTTTTTATTACTGCCTTACAGGACAATCCTAGACTTGATAACACAGAAATAGTCCTATTGCATTCAATAGGGCTTACTCCCAGGAAAATGCATATATAGGATTGAATCTCTAACTTGCCTTGAAGTTAGTCTCATTAAGCGCAATGAAATGTACTTCTGAATAGACATTTAATAGACCAAGCATCTAGCTAGTATCCCCTTTTCCACTGTGTGGCTAGCTGTAAATTTTTCATTGCACCCAGAAATAGACCATGATGTCAAGAGTTCCCTTTATTTGTTCCCGCCTGTCCCAGGAACTGGTATTATAAGTTATATTCCTTCTCTGGATATAGAGGGCTAATAGCCATCAGAGAGTCTATTCACTATGAATTTATGTAATTCTTTTGTCAAGTAATCTAAGCAAATGCTATCTTATATCAGCAAATTCCATGAGATAATTGTGCAATGAAGAAGCATTTTCGGGTTTTTTTGTCCCGAATCTACTGCCAATCTATAGAACCAGGACAATAGCAACGCAATTCTACGTGTGCCTGTTCAGAAGTAAGCCTTATTGAATTCAGTGCAACTTGTGACCCTCTGAAGGTGTATAGCAGATGTTCTTCAGGTGTTCCTGCACCCCAGAAATGCTTTGAATCATGATTGTGACCCATCTACAATCAGAAATCGGTCGCAAACTGACTCACTGAATGGTTTTCTGCTTCTAATACTGTATAAAGACATTTTTATTGTTCTCATGATTTCTAGAAATATGCTTCATAGTTCTTTTTTTCTGTTGCTTTTTAAATGAACTTAAATGTTTTGTTAGGATTTGGGCTCCTTTTTTACTATCTTTGTTGCTGAAATTAAATATGAAATTAAATATTTAACGGTAATATTTGTTGCTGAAATTAAATATGATCATGCTGTCATGCCAGAGAGTTTTCCACTTACACTGTTGTCACAATCATTGGTATACTTGTTGGTAATGAATAAGGGGTGAACAAGGGGTGATGTGTGTTGAAAAGTACTTTCTTCTTCTGTGCTGTTTGTATTAAAAGTGTTTGACATTCAGAATGGTCTTAAGTTATATTCTTATACATATAGGTTTTCTTATTTGTTTTTAGTAAACTATTTAGGAGCAGAACTTTCTGTAAAACTGGCCTTTATTTTGCCAGCGTTACTGCAGTACCTGTGCCATGACTGGTTCTACATCTGATTGTTAATGAACTGAATGTTGTCTAAAGACTTTGTTTTGTTTGTTTTGGGTACACAATATAATTCCCTTTCAGTACAAAACATGTACATACATTTTGGTGTTCAGAGCCTTTTGTTTGTAGATAACATCTGGAATTCATGGTCTTATCTGTTAAATGTCATCAAAGGTGAAAAAAAGGCTGTTTCCCCCGTGGTTAATTGTGGTAAAGTGCCACGTTATATTTTACTACAGTTAACAGCTTCAGGGCGCCAGAAGCATGTAACTATCCCCCTTGGGAATAGGACTTTTCCTCTTTAGTTTAGCTCCAGGAAACTTGAACATTTGTGTTTTCAAGACTGCATACCATTGGGAAGGAAGTAGGGGTGGAGATGTGTACTGAGATTAAGTGGATATGAGAATAAGTTTGCTGTGTGTGATCTAGGATCTGCAGAATTTTATGAAACACTCACACTCTTTCTGGCATGCACTTTGGTTTCTTAAGAAGTATGCATACAATAGCACCAGAGCTATTCAACTTCAGCTACAACAACAAAAGAAAAGTCCATAATCCATCAAAATATGTCTGTAAGCATTCCCACACATCTATCAATTTTGTTAAGACACAGAATAAACAGCAAGAACTACAGAATTGGTTAAAAATAATATATTTTATTAGAGTTCTTATACTATAGTTTAAAGATTTTAAACTCTGCACTGTTTTCTTTTGGACATAGGTTTCCAGAGCAGGTGGGCAGGACTCTCATGACCTCCACGCATGCCCATCCCCCACATACCTTTTAGTTTGAGGAACAAAGTTCTTTTAGTTTGAGGAAGGTAGACTGTATAATAAAATGGCTCTGCTATGCCATGTACTGAACAGAACTATGTGTACCAGTGCCAGATGCCACTCTTGTAATATGAATAGTTACCGAACAGTGGCAAAGTACTGGTACTAGTTCTAGCAGAGAAGTGGTAGGCAGGAAATGAGCGCTCTGTCTTTTCTCTTTTCATTGCTTCTGTCTCCTACAACCCCTATTTGATGGTGCCTCCTCCAAATGGGCTCATTTCTGGCTTTATAAAAATATGAACCTTCCCTCTGTCCCTGTCTAGTTATTTTTTTTTTCAAAAGATCTGTGATATCAGTTTGTCAGAGGCCAAATGCACAGACACATTCAGAGGCACGAGCTGTGAAGTACTCTGCATTTGTTTTTCAGTCGACTACATAGTTGTCATAAACCATGGTAAAAGAATTTCATAATTGTGGGAACTAGTCTTTAAAATAACTTTAAAAATGGTTTGAGCAGTATCGCACTAATCCTTCCTATACCCCCACTGTGTTTACAAGTGAGAGTCCTATTTTATAGTCCAGGAACATGAATTCTTTGCACTTTAGTTATCGTAATGAATAAATGTAAGACAACTGTATGAAACTTATTAGCTGCTGCTTGTGACTTACTACTATTATGAATATTATAACGTTATGGGAACAAGAGGAAAATTGTGTGCAAAAAATGGATTCCAGATTTATTATGCAGGTTGGAGCATGACGATTTGATTTCAAAATGCCTCAAACATATTCAGGCTTGTTCCTGAGCTGAATGTTGGGTGGCTGTTCAAACCAATAATCTGTTCTCTGTTGAAGTTGACAGAGGTAGGGTTTGAGCTATGTATTTTTGCCCCCTTCTCCCTGTCTCAGGTTACTGGTTTCTTTTGTTAATATCACAGCACTTTGTAAAGCCTAGGGTTACCACCCAATTAAGTTACTAGAAGAGTGCAGACCACACTGGGTGACACCATCGGGGGGGGTAACACCCAAATGACTTAGTGGATGTGCTGTAGTCAGTATTTTCCATGGTTAGGCACAGCAGACTTCATTTCCCTGGCTGCATGGTGGAATGGAATGGGGATGAGGTTGGCCTTGGGGCAGGGGACTTCTCTTCCTCTGCACATTGAGCATAGCCTAGCAGGTCTGGGAATCACACTTCCAACATGTCCTACTTTGACCTGCCGCAAGCACCGATGTGACTGGCTGGGCTTCCAGGTCATCTGAGATCACGCTGGAGCTTACATGAGAGCTGGTTGGCCCCGGAAGTGGTTGGTATGGCCCAGAGGGGGCAGGGCCAGTCCATGGGGATGACACATGCCAGTCCATCGAGGTGACGTCAACTCTGCCTCTTATCAGCTACCGTTAAATATCCTAAACTATTATGTTGTCTGAAGCAAATAAGAATCAAATTCCTCTGCAACTTAGTACCACTAAAATGTTTAACACCAGTGCCCATTTGATGCTGTATGATGCCCCAACCCCAACAGTTGGTTGCAGTTTGGTTGCCAGTGGAAAACCATTCCCAGTGGCCACATTCCATAATGCGCTGGTTATATATAGTCAATATAAAGTGGGCAAATAGGAATATGGAGCACTTTCCACCTCCTTTACACTGGATTTGCCAATGCTCCATGCTCCAACATGCTCCAGCATAGCCATGATATAAAAGTATATTACGCATACCTTATTAATTTTTTCCACATATAATTAAATGTGTACTTGTAAATTTTGTGTGCAGTATTTTCCCTCAATATTAATCAAAATCAAAATAATTTGCTTGAATGTGTCCTTCCTTTTTTGTCTGGCTCACCTGATCATACTCCATACCTGTTTTACATCAGTTAATTTTGTATCGTGGGACAACAGTTAGGATCAGTGTGCAATCAGTACAGCAAGATCTGATGGGTCACTAATGCAGAAAGCACATGGTCAGAAGGGATATTTCTGTTTTCCTACCTGTATATCTCAATTCAGAGAAAACAGAAGTAGCAAGAGAGATTTAGACCTTTGAGGTCTAAACGAATCAGTACGAATCAGTCTTTTTCAGGCATTTAAATTTAAGCAGCATGTCCAGGTTTGCCCTAAATCAGTGGTTCTTAAACGCACCATGAGCCACTTTTTAGAATGATTGTCTGGGACCCACCAGAAGTGATGTCAAGGTCGGAAGTTTGTCATGGTGACGCTAGAGCCTGCTGCCCTTTCTGAGAATGCAGCAATCAGGTGGGTTATTTCTCAGCTATTTTCCAATAGCAAAGTGAATCAGAAAGAAAAAAGATCCTATTTACAACCTTGACACAAGCAAAATAACCACACAGCCGTCCCTCTTTCTCACATTCCATCTTCCCATACTTTCAGTGATGGCTGCACTAGGTGCTACATGACCTACCTAAAATTGGATTGTGACCCATCTAGTGGGTCACAACCCACAGTTTGAGAAACACTACCCTAAATCTACAGCTCAGACCAAAGAAGAGATTATTTATCACCTCCATTATCTTCTAGCTTCTCTTGACCTGTTCTTCTCAGAGAACATAAGAGGCTAGATCAGGCCAAAGGCCCATCTAGTGCAGCTTCCTGTATCTCGCAGTGGCCCACCCGATGCCTCAGGGTGCACACAAGACAACAAGATGCCTAGAGAATAACAAGATCCCAAGAGAACTAGGACGTCAGCAAAAGTCCGTCATCCTAAGCATACCTCCTCTTTCCTTGATTCTCGCATGTCCCATGCTGGGTGAGAAATTGACCTGGAGAATAGTTGCAGAGATCAGCTCCATGTTTCTGATGAGTCCTAGCATTGATCTTGAACACAGAATTATATCCATCTGCCTTATTGATCTACAGTATGTGCTTCCTGTCTTGGCCCAGTTCTACCTCTCTGGTATGAATGACATGTTCAAGTCATACTCGGGTCTATTTTGTTGGCTGAAGATCAGTTTTGTGATTTGTTGACATCATTTTTCAAAGAAAGAATCCACATAAGACCTATTGTTAGTTAGAAAATTATAGATCAAACAAAAACATAAATAAAATATCCCCAAATTGGTATGTGATTAATTTAGCATGTGCAGTAATGACAATAAAGAAGAGCAGAACACTACCAGAACTGCTACATTTTTTTCAATGATGGAATGTCAGAGTTGTACTTGCAAAGGATAGTGACTGCTGTTGACCCAAATTCAAAGTGTATTCTCAGGTACAGAGGTGTGTACATTACAGAGTACGCCTGTCTCACTTGCACACAATGCCATATGGCATTTTCAAACAGTTATTATTAAGCACTCAAATAATATCCAGGCAATATTCTGCTGCTATTCGCAAAATATGTGGGATTACAGATGAAGTATTTCAAAAGAAAATAACTATTAAACAAGCATGGCTCCAGCTGTAGTAAATTGCACTCAGGTTAATCTTTAAAATTTTGATGCCTAGAACTTTGTAAGTGTTCTAAAGTTACAATCAAAGCATCAGTGCACTTGATGGTTGCTTTTCCTGTCACTTTTTGGTCATTTTAATTTGAAATGAAAAACGTCTACAGCATTTTTTAATTAGACATGTACTGTATTTTACTTCTAAGAATTCAAATTTGCACAGCTAAACATTCAACTATGTCTTTTATAGTGGAAAATCTTAATTGTTTCCAGAAAAATGCTGTAAAATATAGGAAATGCATACTTTAGCCTCAGTTGACAGAAATGCAGATTTGTAAGGCTAATAAGCCAAATATTATTTAATGTTGTGTTCCAGCTAAATCCTTGTTTTGTGACTGAAATAATTTCTTGTCTACTAAAATTGCAAGATGTTAAATAATTATTGCTCAGTATCTGATTATTTATGATAGTAGCATTTTTTCTTTAGTACTTGAGACAACATAATTCTTTCACTGTCTAGGTTCATATGATGATCATTTTGCCTGACCTGTTAAATGTCTGTATTTTCTTAAAAGCTTAAAAAAAAGCATATGAACATGTATTTTAGTTTGAATATATATATATATAATTGTCTTAACATGTCCTTTAGTTTTAGAATTGCATAGACATGTGCTCATTCCATATAGAGCAAATGGTTAAATGCTTGAGGACTTGTTCTTCTGACATGTTTTATTTTAGATTTTCTAAGGCAAACAATATGTACACGATTATGGTAAAAATAATTGTGGTGTTTATTTTTTTTTGTCCTCTTTCCTAAAGTTATTTAGTATTGTATGGCTTCAGTTTTCCATTGAAACTGGTTTCATTGGAAAAGAAATGATCAGATGATTTTTTGGGAAGGTCATTGTCCCAGGCTTCAGAGCCTGGCTTTCATTTTTTTTTTTGGTTGTAATGTACAGTATGTTTATTTCTGCATATGTCAAGTCTGCAGTCGTGTGTTCTTTCCGAGTTATAATGACTCAGATGTCATAATTAATTTGATGAGCAGGTGGGGGTTATTAGCCTTGTGCTTCACTTGCTAATAGCTGCACAGCTTTTCTAAAGTACTCTTTCAACTAAAGAGGCATTTCTTCACACAGAATAAACAGTGCAGCACAAAAGCCTCAGTTAGATAACTATCCATGGGTTTGAAAAGCTGCCAAGCAGATGTTGTTATTGGAGCCAGCCCAGACGAGATTGGGCAAGGCAGATGCTAGTTGGGGAAGAGGTTACGTATAACTGAAATGCTTTCTTTGCAGTGGTTGGAGAAATTTGTGGAAGTGGGAGGTGTCTTCCCACAAACCAAATCCATAGTTAACGGCCTTCATGCTCACTCTTGAAGACCCACCCTTTAACTGTAAATAAATGAGAGGGAAGAGAAAACCCCCCTCCTCATATCCATATGGGAATGAATCTGAATGTTCATCTAGCAGCCGAGACCTCTGCTTTGCATTAAATCAGCTGTGTGCAATTTTTGAAAGGCCTACAGAGACTTTGCTTCATACCTATCAACATATGTAATGAGTGCTGCTGCTCTGACATTTACCAGAACTCGTAGGTTCTGTTGTACTACTATAAATTAGGTTGTGCAAATTCAAGACAAAATGGTCTTTTGTTTCCTGTCACCTCCTGATTTAATTTTTTTTTTCTGTTGAGGCTTTTCTTCCTTATTAAGATATGACAAATATCAAGTGTTCGAGTAATTTGTTACGATTGGGGAAAAAAAGGAACAGTGGAATTACATGCAAGAGATAAGTAGACTGTTCTGAAAATGAAGCTGATCTGTTTTGTGCTCCCTGTATGTTTTCCCCTCTGTATGATCCCCTCTGGGTGTTTAATTCAGGGACAATTTTTGATAATGGCTGTTTTTCAAATCTTTATGTTCTTTTTCTTTGGGACTCGAGAATAATTAAAGAAGTGGATTATGTATTATAGATATCATGAAGTATCCTTCATTCCTTCTACTGAACATTGCAAAAAAAATATGAGCATATAATAGTCATATCATAGTCCTGATTATGATTAGTGTACTCAAAATTTTGCTGTTTGTTCATCTACTTTTCCAGTGTTTATAATACTGCAATAATAAAAAAAAGGTTTCCAGCCAATGTACAGGAAACGAAAACAATGTTAAAATTTTCAAACTAAAACAAGCAAAAACAATTTAAAACTGTTTACATAGATCCAGAGCAAGCGACAATTTTTTAAAAAATTCTCCCAATTACTTCCAACTTGTTTCTGAAAACCTGGCAGAATTAAAAAGTGTTTGTGTCACTGAAGTGCAACGTACTTCTTTTAATGGACAGTACCCTACAGTTCTGTAGCTAAAATGAAAAGTCCCCCTCTTTTTGGTGGAAGCCAATCGTAGTTCCTGAAAAAACTTGGAACATAATCTCTATCGGTGTTGCTAAAAATCGCATGTGCGTGCGCACGCACACACACACCCATCAGACATATGAGAGAGAAGGTCATATAGGGTTGCAAAGGCCATATGGGGTACTTGTATTAGCAAGTACCTTATGTTGGATCCAGAAGCAAACTGATGCAGGTGTTCTAGAATTAGTGGCACACACTGTCTGGCGATTGGCAGCAATTTGAACCAGGTAACACTTTGGAAAACATTGAAAAGTTTTCAAAGACAGCTCCACGTGGAGTGTATTATAGTCATCTATGAAGGATATCACTGAAGTATTAATGACAGCTAGGTGCTAATCCTCTAGCAGTTTGCATAGTTGATGAATCAATCAAAGGTAAAAAAATAGGCCCCAACCATTACCTTGACAATTAAGCAGGATTCAGGATTCTGGGTCCAGGATTACCTCCAGACTAAAAATCTCAGAGCTGAAATGCCCGAATCAACTACGCATATTCTTTTATATTGCCCATTTTATAGTGAGCTACGTGATTCTTTATTAACTCATCTGATTAAATCAGTACATATGGATTCAGTTAGAACCACTGACTTTCTATTAGATGATAGTAATTTTGTAAATTCGTTGGCAGTCGCCCAGTTTTGTTCAAGGGCTATAGTGATTCGGAACCAAATAAGACATGATATAAATTTAAGCCATGTCTGAGGGTTAAATATTTTAATGTATCCTATATTAAATGGGGTTGGTTAGTAATTGAAATATGTTGTGATATTTTGATGCCAGAGAACTAATTGAGAGTCTTAATTTATTCTTTTTAATCAGGCTGTTTGTTTAGTATATGCGGCCCATGTAAGAACATAAGAACATAAGAAGAGCCCTGCTGGATCAGGCCAAAGGCCCATCTAGTCCAGCTTCCTGTATCTCACAGCGGCCCACCAGGTGCCCCAGGGAGGCATGAAACAACAAGATCCTGTTGCATCCTGTTGCCACTCCCTTGCACCCGGTACCAGTGGCCCAGCACCTTTGTAAGGAGGTTGCACAATCCATCATTGCCTATAGCCCACGATGGACCTTTCCTCCAGAAATCTGTCCAATCCCCTCTTAAAGGCATCAAGACCAGATGCCATCACCACCTCCTGTGGCAAGGAGTTCCATAGATTAACTACCCGGTGGGTAAAAAAGTACTTCCTTTTATCTGTTTTAACTCTCCCAACCCTCAGTTTTAGTGGATGCCCCCTGGTTCTGGTGTTTTGAGAGAGGGAAAAGAACATCCCTCTATCGACTTTATCCCTTCCATGCATAATTTTGTATGTCTCAATCATGTCCCCCCTCAGGCGCCTTTTTTCTAGACTGAAGAGCCCCAAACGCTGCAGTCTTTCTTCATAAGGGAGGTGCCCCAGCCCCGTAATCATTTTAGTTGCTCTCTTCTGCACCTTTTCCAACTCCACTATGTCCTTTTTGAGATGCGGCGACCAGAACTGGACACAGTATTCCAGGTGTGGCCTTACCATCGATTTGTACAATGGCATGATAATATTGGCTGTTTTATTCTCAACCCCTTTTTTAATGACCCCAAGCATGGAATTGGCCTTCTTAATTGCTGACGCACACTGGGTCGATATCTTCATTGAATTGTCCACCAGCACCCCAAGATCTCTCTCCTGAGTTGTCACAGACAGCTCAGAACCCATTAGCCTATAGGTAAAGTTTTGGTTTTTTGCCCCAACGTGCATCACTTTACATTTGTCTATGTTGTAACGCATCTGCCATTTGGCTGCCCATTCCCCCAACTTGGAGAGATCCTTCTGGAGCTCTTCACAATCCTTTCTGGTTTTTACCACCCGGAAAAGTTTTGTGTCATCCGCAAACTTGGCCACCTCGCTGCTTATCCCTGTCTCCAGGTCATTTATGAATATGTCGAAAAGCACGGGCCCCAAGACAGATCCCTGGGGCACTCCGCTATTGTATGTTTTAACTTTTGTGCTGGTCCTTGACCGTAAATAAAGATTACTACTACTACAGAGAGAGAGAGAGAGAGAGAGAGAGAGAGAGAGAGAGAAAATATGATCCCATCTACAGTAGATCAGGCAGTTCTAATCAATCTGCTGCATTCTCCACAATAATAAGCTCTATGTGCACGAGAGCTTTAAAGCAGCGGACTTCAAAGTTATACTTGGACTTCAAATATGCTGTAAGTGCTTGTGGGGGTGTGGGGGGGGAGAACCCGGTGGTGCTGCAGCGATTATGTGATTGTGATTGCAGCTATTGTGGACGTAGCTGGTCATGGAGCTATTTTAAGCATCAGGGAGGCCCACAGAGATGGTAGCGGGCTTCCCCAAGCCTTTTGGAAACTCATTGACCTACACAAGTAAGGAAAATGCCCATGCTGCTGCAATTGCAGCGGTGCTCCTGGGCAGTAATTTCTTGGGCCACTCCCCTTAAGGGGAAATGGCCCCTTTTTTGCTCTCTGTGGTGGGTTATGACACACCATTTGAAGAGCACTACCTGAAAGCCTGTGGAACCACTGAAATACATTTTCTTATTAAATGTTTTGTAGACCTTGTCCCAGCTCCTGTCAACCTAGCAGTTTGAAAGCACCTAAATGCAAGTAGATAAATAGGGACCACTTCTGTGGGAAGGTAACGGTGTTCCGTGCGCTACGGCGTAGAGTCATGCCGGCCACATGACCATGGAAGCTTGTCCTCGGACAAAATGCTGGCTCTACAGGCTTAGAAACGGAGATGAGCACCACCCCCTACAGTTGGGCATGACTAGACCATTCGATTATGGGGAAACCTTTACCTTTTAGGCCTAATGCACTCATTGCCTTTTGTCATGCATTTGGTGTTTTTGTTTCTCACTAGCTTCATACCTAAAGAAGATGTGTTTTGTACTTTAATTAATGTAGAAATGATTAGTATATGATCCATCATGGCCTGAGGCACATCTCTGTAGAAATACTGGTATATTAGTTAGCATGTGTTCACTTGAAACCCAGTGAAGAGGTTGCAGCAGTGGCATTCCTATGGGGGATAAAATGCTAAGTTGGGCAGGAACCTGAGCTCCTGTGAATCTGAGCTCTCTGAGTCCCAAATGGCTCTGGAGGCAAGGGGGAGGAGCCACGTTACCCAGGAGCTCAGGCCCCAGCATTTTGCCCCACCCCCACCCCCTGTAGGAACTCCACTGGGTTTCAGAGTGTTTTTGTGAATGCTACTAACACTGCAAGTGAATTGCTGAGTTCGCATTCTCTGCTCAAACTCCTAAAGGTCTTTTCTTGTTCTGTCAGGGTAAACAGAAACAGTATGCCAGTAGGATGGCTGCCACCTAAGAATTATTCTGAATGGCTGTGACTCTGTAATTGATAAATTGGCCATTGTCTTTTAAAATTGTGTTTACCTTTTTATTGTAATGATGGCATTTTAACTTTTGTTCTTAGCCACCTTGGACCTTGTCTCAAATTGGGCGTACCATTTTTTGGAAGGAAGGAGCATTCCTTCTTCTCCCCCTATTATAAAACGTGAACTACATTTATGGCAGAGAGCAAGTCACCCAGAACTCTGGAAAAATTGCATATCCTAGAGTTCCTGATACATGTATAATTGCTGTAACAGTGTTCCAATTTCCAGAGAAGTGGGAGGGAGAGAGATGCCTTCCTCCTTGCACACATTGAATGAGGAACATCTTCTGTCATATAAGGGAATGAGAGGCTCACAGGGGCATAGGGGAGGTATTGGACGCATTGGAAGAACAATGGACTCCTATTTGGGTTCAGAAATAATTGAAATATTTTATGACATTTTAGGAAAATAGTTTGGTTAGGTGAGCCCAGTTATGAGCTGTGTACCATAAGGGTTCACGCATTGCTATTTTTACACAACTGGAATGATTTTTACAAAGTACTAAGGGGTTGTTTCCTAAATTGGAAGTAGTTGGAAGTTTTGGTTTGCAGCACTGGGGCAGATAGGTTGTGGATAAAATATTTGTTCCTCATCCTTTGGTATGGAAAATTTGCAAAATAGTGTTCTTGGAATTCTTATCTTTCAGTTGGTCAGTTGATTGATTAGTTGTCAGCTTTTTAGCAGAAAGCAAAAAGCTTTTTAACTTGAGCTTTAACGGAAAATGAATATAAGAAGTATAACTCTGTATTAAAAGAAATCATTTATTGTTGAGGCCAATATGCCAGATGTTTAAGCAATATGGTAGCATTCAGATATCATAGTTATGAAAAACCTTGGGAAAAAAGTTGTGGCTGGACCCCCAGTGTTTAACAGTTTGAGACCCTTGACCTAGAAACAGTTTAAACAGATGTTTAGTTGAAGAGATGTGTGTTGACACTGTAATTTTTTTTCCTCTTGGAAATGCAATTCTTGAATATCAGGAGAAAACTCATTTGCTTAAAATACAACTCGTATTTAGTTAATTTGCAGCCATTCTTAAGCATTATGGCTGTGGCAGAAATCCACTGAAGCTAGTATGAAACACTGTGGTGAGCACTGTGGTTCTGTCTTCTGAGTACAATGAATAGGATTTCGTGTTTACTCTTTGAGAAGACTTTATAGGTTGCATGGCATATGGTGAACTGCAGAGCCCCCCTTCAAGGTATGATTTAATGTAATGATGCTAACATATTAGATGAACAACTTGCTTGGACAAGAGTGACTTTGTAGGTTGACCAACAGAGGTAAAGGGAAGAAAAGAATGTTTTTCATTTATGTGGCTCTCACTTGTGCAAACTTCAAACTTACTTAACTGCTGTGCTATTCTGAGCCCCAGTCTCTCTGAAACACTCCCTCCCTCCCACTCCCCTTCAGCTTTGATCCTGGCAACCAAAGTTCATTCCATAACTCAGGTCAGACAGAAATGATGCATTGCATCACAGCTGCTTTTATGAAAGTGTTTATTTCATATCTGAAATGTTTTTAATATACATTTGCTTTGCTATGACTTGCAGGAGGAGAAAGAAAGCAGTTTTACTTGAGGCAAAACAGCCACCTGTGAAAACTAATTGCATAGGTTGCATTGTGCTGGTATCTGTGGGAACAATCCAGCAGGAAGAAAGTAAATGTTCTTAATCTGGAAGCTGATTACTTGCATGACAAAATGTCCTCCTTTAAGACAGTGATTTGAAATGGCCCCTCATGGGGTGGGGAGAGGAGTTCGTGCAGAAGAAAGAGTCCTAACAAACTGAATACATAAATGAAAAATAAGAGTGGGGGAGCAAAATGGCCTTGTTAAATACTGTAATTCAATATTGAATTACAGTATTTTACAGGGCCATTTTGCTAGCCCCTATAGGGAACAAGATAGGACTGCAAAGTTGCCACCATTTTTTCCCTCCATTTGTCACTGAATAATTTTTAATCTAGAGCAGGGGCTATAATGAAGAAGTGCAGTGTGCAAACTACCCCACAATTTGAATTCCTTCAGCTGTGCTGCCACACTGGCAGAAATGGACTACCCTATGGATATGGATATCCTGATATGGATATCACTGAGTGGCTATTGCCCTGCAGTTCTTGCATTGCTGTACTGTACCTCAGGAAGAATTGCCTGTGTCTAGCTTGCATGTGTGAACTGGCTCATAGTATGAACACATGAAAGCGTAAGAGCTCTGCTTGATCAGGCCAAAGGCCCTTCTATCCCATGTCTTGTTTCCCATAGTGGTCAACCAGATGCCACTGGTGATCCCACAAGCTATTTTGGGTACAGTCCTCTGCTAATACTACTCAAAAGTGGTATTTTCCTCCTGAGTGCCAACATGTTTTCAGCTCGCAGTTTATTATTCTAGCTGTCAGATTTTTTTATTGGCAGTTCAGCTGCCCAGCTGGTTATCTTCAGGTCAGTGTTTATGCGTTCGCTTTCCTTCCTATGCTTAATATTTTGCACATGTCTTTCATTTGGTCACCTCGTCCTTTCGCACCATGGAATAAGGGTTGCTGGGACAGTTTGCACAGACATGAATAACAAAAGTTGTTGTTGTTTTTGCCATGTATTCTTTTTTTGATAATGGTGAAAATAAGTTGGATTTTCTTTTGCTCTTTTTGATGGCTGTGTTTCAGGCTGTAAGTTCTCTGGGGTACTTTGTACATTGCCTGGCACAATGTTGTGCTGATCCTCTCTGGAGTCTGTGGGTGGTATTGTTATGCACATGCTAAATAGTCAAAAGCTTTGTGTTATAATCAGCTACCATGCAACAGAACAAATGTATCCCTTGATTCAGCCTTTCCATTATTCCAAGGTCACTTGAGTTTTCTGCTCTCTGATTTGCTGTTCCTTAGGGAGGGTCCAGTCTGAGATTTCATCCCATTGTCTGTGTCAAATTGAAAAGTTGTGGTTCCTGAGCTGTTTTGAGAGATTCTAGAAAATGCACATGCTCATGTTTCCCTATTTTATAGATTTCTCGTATGAAAGTAGCATTTTGAGGGAAAATCTGCTTAATGTTCTTAAGTGATAAATGCAATAATTGTTCTTCCTTTGCAAGAATGTGTTTCAGCAGATCCTATCAATTTGTTTCATGAAAGCATTTTGTAGTTCATGGGGTATAAACAAAGCTGGTTTAATACTAGCTATTTAGACCAGCATTGCTATCCTGTGGCCTTATTATTATTAGTTTTTTACAAAGAAGTCAATGAGATGCCATTGCTAACCTGTCATAGGCAGGTAGTTAACGCTTCTTTTTGTACCTGATGTGTTCTTGCTTTTCTGTCTTTACCAGTAATTGAAGTACTTGTCTGACTCTTGTGAACTGGCAAAGCTGTACTGATCCAATAACTCGCTCTATGGAAACAAAGAGTAAGCAGGGGTTTGAGACGATTGAGCTATGAAACCTACCTTTCCCTGAAAGACTGGAAAAGGGATGTCCTGACTCATTCAAAACTGTACAGTTGAAGAGAAATACATCTTCTCCTGACTTTGCCTAGGAGTTGTAGATCTGTTTCTGTGCAACTGCAGAGAAGTGTGCTTGGGGGAAAAAGGAGAGGAAATACCATTCTGTGGCTGTGCAGCTCCAGAGGAATGTTCAGATCTGCCTGCTTGGTGGAGTGTGATTGACACTGTTTGGGAGAGAGGTGTGGTTGTTGCAGCCATGGGATACTACCAGATCCCAGTCTTCACTTTTGCCTCTGCCATAGAGATGCCAGGTGCATCTACTTCAAAATGCCAGGTGCAAGGGAGTGGTAACAGGATGCAAGCATCTTGTTGTCTTGTGTGCTTCCTGAGACACCTGGTGGGCCACTGTGAGATACAGGAAGCTGGACTAGATCGTTTGGCCTGATCCAGCAGGTCTCTTCTTTGATGGCAGATGGAATTATGAGATGTTAATGGTGTGGTAGTTGCTGTGTGGATCTACAATTGTAATTTCACAGCCACCTAATTGTATAAGAGCAACTCCTCAATAGTTTTGAAGAGCCCTAGTATGGAGCTGACCCAAATTATCTGGGCCTTAGGAAATATCATTTAAAATTCTTCTTGTAATCAATTTTATTTCAAAAGACTGGTACCTAATAACATAGAAGAGCAAAGATGTTCAGATATCAGATTGTGTGCTGTACAGCTTTGTGGTGGCAGCTTGGAAATGGTTGCTAGGGGCATGCTTCATGAGTCATCAGCAGTCAGTTAACGATGGTGTGCCGCTTCTGTAAATCCACAAATAAAAAAGCATTGGGTGATTGGTCACCTTGATGGATGACTTACTCTAAGAATTGTCTCTGTATACCCTGCATTAACTCCTTCACCTTGGTTGCTGTCCTTCTGTCATTTAGATTGTAAACTCATTGGGACTTGGCCCATTCTATACAAAGTACCATGCATGTATTATAGTGGTGCTATATAAAATTAACTGGACAGGAGAAAGGTGTTGCTGTTGGCTTTTCTGGATTCCTCAGCAAGCTGGATACCAGGATGTTCTACTGAACTGCCTTTACTTGACAGTTTGGACCTGAGAATGTGAGTGTTCTTGTTTTGCTTTTATCTAAGGGGGAGGTTCTAGAAGATAGCATTGCTTTCCAATTCCTTGGCCATTGGTCTGTGGTGTCTCACCGAGTTCTATCTTGTTCCTCAATCTACATAAAACTATTGGGAAAGCTTGTCAGGGGCTTTGGGTTGCAGTGTCACCACTCAGCAGATTACATCTACGATAGGTATCTTTCTTCATTTCGTCTGTTGCAAATGTGGCAATGGTGATTGCCTTACCAGAGTCTGGGAGCTGTTATGGATTGAATGTATGCTAATAAATTGAGCTTAACAGAAGTGATGATCAGTAGGAAAGTTAATTCAGGAATGGATATTCAAGCTATTCTGGATGGGGTATCACTTCCTCTGGTAAGGATTAGATGTGTAATCTAGCAGCACCCCTTGACTCAACATTGGCTGGTATGCCCATCTGGGGCTCTTCTTGGAGAAGTCATATTTGGTCATCGCGTCGTATGCTTTGTTCACATCCAGGAACAAACACATTCTGAGAGGGGGCTGCTCTTGAGAAGTCTTCGGAAACTGCAGTTGAGACAGACGCTGCTATATGAGGGTTTGGATTTGGGGACTGCTCTGGGGATATTACTACAGGTTTTAAAAAAATATTAATTAAAAGCATTAAAAGTAAAGGTACTTATTGTAACCTTTAAAGTTGTTTGGGCCTGGAATACATAAATTACTCCATATGAGCCTGCCTGTTCGCTGTGGTTTTCTGGGAAGGACTTGCTCCTATTACTATTCTAAAGTAAGGCTGGTTGGGACCTGGGACAGAGCCTCCTCAGTTTCTGTGCCCAGGTTATGGTTCTTGGTCCTCAGTGAGGCCTGACTGATCAGTGCTTTTGCAAAAGATCACTTTTTCTTGTTGTTGAGGCTTAGCTTGAGGGCTCCTCCATGGTGCTGCTATGGTTCTTGATTTGGTTCTTATTAGTTTTTTTATTAAATTGGGTTTTAGAGTTTTGTATGTCAGGGCGCAATCCAAACCTGCAGGTAGGCCAGCCCAAGTCACTTGTGCCGACCCAGGGTGTTGCAAACATGCTGTAAAGCACGTTTGCGACACTCTCTGAGTCAGGGAGGCCGGTGCACAGACATGGCCTCCCTAACTCAGGAAATGGTCCAAATGCGCTTTATGATGCATTTGTAACACTTCTGGGCCAGCAGAAGTGACTTGTGACGGCCTAACTGCAGGTTAGGATCGTGCACTTAGTTTTTGTTGTGCACATCCCTGCGAGCCTTTAATAGGAAGATAGTTTAAATTTGTTTAAACATTTTTTTAAAAAAGTATCTAAAATCCTCCATCTTGATTCTCATAATGCATATACATTTAGCACGTGTGCCAATTCATGGAAGCTTTTTGTGCTGATCTGAACCATAGGATAGCTACAATAATCATGTTGAGTTCTTCTGTGGCTATTCAAAACATAAGCTTCAGATTCTGATTTTGGCTCATTCAATTACATTTTTGAGCACAACCTGTGCAAATGACCTCCCTGGATGAAAACTAGCACATTAGGTCAGAGAATAGGCTAGAACCCTTTCTTTGGCATGTTTACTTTATTAGGTAGGGATACGATGGAGCAAATAAGAAACATTTTTAACTGAGTTGCAGAAGTTCTACATCTGAATGTTGTTGTTGTTGTTCAGTCGCTAAGTCGTGTCCGACTCTTCGCGACCCCATGGACCACAGCACGCCAGGCCTCCCTGTCCTCCACTAGCGGAAAATTCCTGAGTTCGCCCAATTTCATGCTCATTGCTTCAGTGACACTATCTAGCCATCTCATCCTCTGCCGCCCCCTTCTCCTTTTGCCCTCAATCTTTCCCAGCATGAGGGTCTTTTCTAAAGAGTCCTCTCTCCTCATGAGGTGGCCAAAGTATTTGAGCTTCAGCTTCAGGATTTGTCCTTCCAGGGAGCAATCAGGCTTGACTTCCTGGAGGATTGACTGATTGGATCTCCTTGCCGTCCAGGGGACTCTCAAGAGTCTTCTCTAGGTTCGCCATAGCTTTTCTCCCAAGAAGTAAACGTCTTTTAATTTCATGGCTGCAGTCACCATCTGCGGTGATCTTGGAGCCCAGGAAAATAAAGTCTGAATACATCTGAATACATTTGACATTACAAATAATGTTACACCTAATGAGTTAGGACAGAGATGGCGAACCTATGACACGCGTGTCAAAGGTGACACACCAGCATTCCCCAATGCCTGACACAAACTGAGTTTGTTTTACTCATTTTTGTAATTATTTGATGTTTCTTTATATAATACATAGCATCACACTTGATTGGGCTTTTTTTTTTTTTTTTTTAAATAAATGAGCATTTAGAATTGTTTGTGAAGGTGATTGACATGCCAGCAGAGTCAAGTTAAGCATTTGTCTAAGTTTTGACACGCTGAGCCAAAAAAGGTTCGCCATCACTGAGTTAGGACCTGTTTTTCTGCAAAAGTGACCTAAAGGGTGTGCCCTAGAATTCTTCTGCACCACTTTTATATCCTTATTCTAGTCTTTCCTGACTTCCTTCCTCTGACAGTGGGGTTCAGGCCAAGTACATCAGCTCTATGCCAACTGGGGATTCCCCTACATAATATGATTGCTCATCTGGCTCAGTCGCATTGAGCAATGCCATGTAGCTTGAAAGACATTCTCCACTGTAGAATACAGACTTCAGCCAAGTTCAGTCACTTTCGGTAGCCATATGAATAAGGATGTCTTGTTGATTTGAATGATGTTATTAGCAATAATAAAGTATTTTTTTTAAGGACAAAACTCTCTCAATTATATTGTAATACTATGTCACTGCAGAGTTTCGGTGGAAGAAAAACTCCTGTAGAAGTAAATTTAAAATTTGGCAAGCCAAAAGATCACAGCTTGACTGCAGCCTTGTTTGTTTGTAGATAGATAAAAAGACAAGAAAGTAACATCAATCAATAGTATTTATATACCACTTTTCAACAAGAAGTTCACAAAGCAGTTTACAAATAATAATAAAATTAAATGGCTCTCTGTCCCCAAAGGGCTTACAATCTTTAAAAAAATGCAGAACACCACCAGCAACAGCCACTACAAAAGATACTGTGCTGGGGGACAATTAGTCTCCCCCTGCTAAATATAAGAAAAAGTGCCTCTTGCCAAGTTAGCAGGGGTTCATGAACAACATGGTGGTCTAAGAGTTTTGCCATAGGATTATCAGTAGAAGGCTTCATTGGTCGTTAATGCTGTCAGTCAAGTGCGCATGTGGCTGGTTATGCAACTGCTTTCATTGTAGTGCTTATAGTGGTGGTCTGACTTCTCCTTGACCTAGTCATTCTGCCTGAGGCACTGAGCAAGAGAAATTTAAGCTTCTTAGAGAAAACTCACCTGACATTTAAAGAAACATGTTTTCTGCAGTAGCTCGCCATGTTGCAGATTTCAACCTAGTTAGGAAGAATTTGGCTTGATCTGTCTGCAGGTGTGTTTGCTAACATATATTAAGTTCAGGCATTTTATGGGATATTTGAAATTTGACGTTTCATAGGAACTTTGGCCCCCAGCAGATAATGAAATCTCTTGAACATCAAAAGAAAATACCTTGTCTGGAAAAAAAGCAGCTTGCTTCTGCTCCACACTGTATTTGATCTATGGAGTCTAGTCCTAGGCATGTTTCTTTAGTGGGATTTGCTGCCAAATAAGTATGTTTATGATTGCAACCTTATTATTATTTTTTTGCTCTCTAGGACACAGTGATTCTATATAATCTTTACAAAAGGGAGGTTTAGGTATGTTTGGTCTCAGTTTTAGTCAACTAAGTGTAAACTTAGTCGTAACTGAGGAAGTTTCAATAGATTTCGTCCCTCTCCAAAAACATGAGGCAAAAAGTGCAATACCTTCTGCTTGAACGTGTGTTAAATGAAAGTCTTGTGGAACTGTTAGTTTGTTTGCATATCATTTGCTGTAACCTGAATGACTGGTTATTCTGGTCAGGAGAAAACAGCACTGACATCATGTGATTCTGGCAGAAGAAAAACCACATTGGAACTTGGCCTTTGCATACCCAAGGGGCTGGCAGCAGCCTCATGGGTTGGCTGGGAGCCCCATTGAGCTTGCTAGTATTATCAGTTGACTGCTGAGCTGGACAAGCTGCCCTGGTTTTTCTGACAAGCTGTCTCAAAGAATGATGGGCAGTGTGCCACTAGTGTTCTTCACAGACCAGTTGCTGAAAATTAACTGTTTAGCTGCTCTTCACCTAACTTTTATGCATTGTAAATGGTGGAGATATTGTGAAATGTGAACCGTGTGTGTGTGTGTGTGTGTGTGTGTGTGTGTGTGTGTGTGTGTGTGTGTGTGTGT
>JAJKFI010000001.1:9904262-10069262 GCA_029204185.1 Lerista edwardsae
TACTTAGAGACCCTCGTGCCCCATGTTAACCAATGGGGTGACCTTTAGAACACCATGAGCTCATGAGAGAGTGGGGTGTTTGTTAGCCAGTGCTTCCCGTGAGAGACATAGCACTACCAAGCTGGGAGGCTGATTAACTCAAGGATTCAAGGACACGCAGGTGTCCTATCTGCTCTGGAGACGAAGAGACGGAATGCCAGTTTCAACCAGTTCTGGAGTGTGTGGTGTGAAACTGCAACACAGCTTTCATAGCCATACATTACTACTGGGAAAAGCATAGCTTTGACTGTGCGAACTTTTGTTGGCAGGGTGATGTCTCAGCTTTTTATTAAGTTGTCTAGGTTCGCCATAGCTTTCCTCCCAAGAAGCAAACGTCTTTTAATTTCATGGCTGCAATCACCATCTGCGGTGATCTTGGAGCCCAGGAAAATGAACTCTGACACTGCTTCCATTTGCTCCCCTTCTATTTGCCAGGAAGTGATGGGAGTGGTTGTCATGATAGTTTTTTTTAATGTTGAGCTTCAAGCCAATTTTGGTACTTTCCTCTTTCACCCTCATCAGAAAGTTCTTTAGGTCTTCCTCACTTTCTGCCATTAGGGTGGTATCATCTGCATATCTGAGGTTGTTGATATTTCTCCCAGTAATCTTGATTCCAGCTTGTGAGTCATCTAACCCTGCCTTTCTCATGATGTACTCTGCATATAAGTTAAATAAGCAGGGTGACAGTATACAGCCTTGTACTCCTTTCCCAATTTGAAACCAATCGGTTGTTCCATGTCCGATTCTAACTGTAGCTTCCTGACCTGCATACAGGTTTCTCAGAAGACAGATCAGGTGGTCTGGTACTCCCATCTCTTCAAGAACTTGCCAGAGTTTGTTGTGATCCACACAAACAAAGGCTTTAGCATAGTCAATGAAGCAGAAGTAGTTGTTTTTCTGGAACTCGCTTGCTTTCTCCATGATCCAATGAATGTTGGCAATTTCATCTCTAGTTCCTCTGCCTCTTCGAAAACCAGCTTGTACTTCTGGTAGTTCTCGATTCTCATACTGCTGAAGCCTAGCTTGTAGGATTTTGAGCATCACCTTGCTAGCATGTGGAATGAGTGCAATTGTGTGGTAGTTTGAACAATCTTTGGCATTGCCCTTCTTTGGGATTGGAATGTAAACTGATCTTTTCCAGTCTTGTGGCCACTGCTTGGTTTTCCAAATTTGCTGGCATATGAAGTACAGCACTTTGACAGCATCATCTTTTAAGATTTTAAGTAACTCAGCTGGAATGCTGTCACCTCCACTAGCTTTGTTGTTAGTGATGCTTTCTAAAGCCCTCTTGATGTCCAGGATGTCACACTCCAGGATATCAGGTTCGCACCATTGTGGTTATCAGGAGCATTTAGATCAGCCTTATATAGTTCCTCTGTGTATTCTTGCCACCTCTTCTTAGGGCGCAATCGTACCCAGCTCTGGGGTAGGAGCACCGGCCGGCCAGAGCCCTATACAGCGCTGGGTAGATGGAGGCTGGAGCCTCCCCACGGTAAGGGAGCACGCGCTCCCTTATCATGGGGGGGGGGCTCCAGCCTCCCCTATGTACTCCTCGGATCTGTGCCCGCTAAAGAGCCTCCCTGATGGGCTTAGGATGTGGCTGTATGGCCATCTCCCAAAACTGCCCACGTCACACCTGCCCCCGCCTCCCTCCCTTCCTCCAATCCCCGTGCCGCCTCGGCTTTGGTCAGTGCAAGAGAGGCTCAGCGCGGGCGCAGCAGGGCCGGCGCTACCTGCAGCGCCGGTCCTGTTGCCTTAGCACCGGCATGGGGGTGCCGATTGGCGCTCCCACATCGGTGGTAAGCGTGCAGCGTCAGCAGAACCCCGTTGTGCTGACGCTGCGCGGGGTTTCGGATTGCGCTGCCAATCTCATCTGCTTCTGTTAGGTCCTTGCCGTCCTTGTCCTTTATTGTGCCTACTTAGCACGAAATTGTCCTTTGATATCTCCAATTTTCTTGAAAAGCTCTCCAGTCTTTTCCATTCTATTGTTTTCCTCTGTTTCTTTGCATTGCTCATTTAGGAAGGCCTTCCTATCTCTCCTTGCTGTTCTCTGGAAATCTGCATTCAGTTGGGTATATCTTTCCCTTTTCCCTTTCTTTTTGCTTCCCTTCTTTCCTCAGCTATTTGTAAAGCCTCGTCAGACAGCCACTTTGCCTTCTTGCATTTCTTTCTCTTTGGGATGGTTTTAGTTGCTGCCTCCTGTACAATGTTACAGACCTCCGTCCAAAGTTCTTCAGGCACTCTATCTACCAAATCTAAGCCCCTAAATTTATTTGTCACCTCCACTGTATATTCGTATGGGATATGATTTAGGTCATATGTGAAGGACCTAGTGGTTTTCCTTACTTTTTTTCAGTTTAAGCCTGAATTTTGCAAGAAGCAGCTCATGATCTGAGCCACAGTCAGCTCCAGGTCTTGTTTTTACTGCCTGTATAGAACTTCTCCACCTTTGGCTGCAAAGAATGCAATCAATCTGATTTCGGTGTAGACCATCTGGTGAAGTCCATGTGTAGAATCACCGCTTGTGTTGCTGGAAAAGGGTGTTTGCTATGACTAATGTGTTCTCCTGACAAAACTCTATCAGTCTTTGCCCTGCTTCATTTTATACTCCAAGACCAAACTTGCCCGTTATTCCTATTACCTCTTGACTTCTTACTTTAGCATTCCAATCCCCATATGATGCGAAGGTCATCTTTTTTTGGTGTTAATTGTAGAAGGTGTTGTAGGTCTTCATAGAAACGGTCAACTTCTTCCTCTTCAGCATCAGTGGTTGGCGCATAGACTTGGACTACTGTGATGTTGAAAGGTTTGCCTTGTATCCAAATTGAAATCATTCTATCATTTTTGAGGTTATACCCCAGAACTGCTGTTCTCACTCTCTTGTTCACTATGAAGGCTACTCCATTTCTTCTAAGGGATTCCTGCCAGGGTGGATTTGATTTAAATCAAGTTGATTTAAATCATGATTTAAATCACTAGGAAAAAAGGCTTGATTTAAATCAGCTCAATTTAAATCATAATTTTTAAAGAGCAACTGTCATCACTGTCCCGTAGCGGCTCCTCCTCTGACAAGGCCCGAATGGAGGCATGAGCACACCCATGGCTGGCGCCGAAACCGTGCCCCCAGGATGTCGCCCTGCCCCCGTGCGTCACTCCGACACATCTCCCTGCACCCAGAAACGCTGCATTTCGGTGCGTAACAGAGACCAGGGAGGGAGGGAGGGGCGAAAAGCGCGCTGTTTCGCGTGCGAACTGCGCGCAATGGCGCCCCACCGCTGCCTGGCGCCCATGGCTCGCGCCATCCCGGGCTACAGGTCAGATACCTTCCTCTGACCTGCTGTTGACTCACTGACAGTCCCATTCACTTTAATGGGACGGCTGGTGATGTGGCAGTGACACAACAAGGTGAGGGATATGGCGGGCAGCAGGTGAGTGGATGCCTGCTAACAGGCGCTGCCATTATGGATCTGAAACAATAGGTGCTCTTTAAATGTAAGGACTCATTCTTGCTGGTAGTTGGAATTTTTAGTATTTTTAGTATTTTTATTTGCAAACAAAATGAAGGTTTCCTATTTAGAATAATAAGCTGTCAGGTTAGTAAAACAGTGATATCAGAACCGGTTTTAGGTTAATAGGTTAATCACACAGAGTTGGAGAACTACTCAAATTCTTTTATTTAGTTAAAACAATAACATTATATTACA
Organism: Lerista edwardsae; assembly: GCA_029204185.1. Lineage (NCBI taxonomy): Eukaryota > Metazoa > Chordata > Lepidosauria > Squamata > Scincidae > Lerista > Lerista edwardsae. The sequence goes on from JAJKFI010000001.1 coordinate 9,908,006, forward strand.
TATTCTTGTATTTGCTTAAACGTTTTTTGTTTTATGATTTAATCTCATGGTTACTGTGAAATTGTGTGAATGCATCAATGCAGTGCATGTTATCTCAGCTTGCAAAGCTTGGATTCATTGAATGAGTTTACCAAAAGTGTAAATATTGCAGAATATACAGCCTCATACAACATAACTAAGTTCCATTTCATGCTGAATAAACTAAATTATTAATGTATCTTAAATAGAAAACTATCTTTAGATTAAATTTAATCCAAAAGCATTTGATAAAAATAAAAAAGTTTAAATAAAAAAATCTTTTTTCATTTTTTAAATTTTTTATTTTTAAAAAAAAAATCATCAATTTTTATCCACCCTGATTCCCGCCCACAGTAGCAGATATAATGGTAATCTGAATTAAATTATCCCATTCCTGTCCATTTTAGTTCACTAACTCCCATTATTTTGGTGTTCAGTCTTGACATCTCGCATTTGACCAAATCTAGCTTACCTTGATTCATAGATCTGACGTTCCATGTTCCTATGCAGTATTGTTCTTTGTAGCATCGTACTTTCCTTTCACTTCCAGACACATCCACAGCTGAGCTTCCTTTCGGTTTTGGCCCAGCTACTTCACTCTTTCTGGAGCTACTAGTACTCGTGTTCTGCTCTTCCCCAGTAGCATAACAGACGCCTTCCGACCTGAGGGGCTCATCTTCCAGTGTTATATCATTTAGCCTTTTAGTACTGTAATCCATGGGGTTTTCTTGGCAAGAGTACTGGAGTGGGTTGCCATTTTTTTCTCCAGTGGGTCACGTTTAGTCAGAACTCTCTGCTGTGACCTGTCCATCTTGGGTAACCCTACATGGCATAGCTCACAGCTTCATTGAGCTACTCATGCCCCTTTGCTACGAAAAGGCAGTGATCTATGAAGGGGTTCTACCCTTCATCAAAAAATCATGACAGATACTGACAAAAAAAAATCACATTCTGACTGAACTAAATCAGCTGTTCTAAAACTGCAGGTTCGGGACCCAGTGGCCCAATTCTGGGTGGTTTTCAAAACTGACATAGCAGATTAGGCCATGTGCATCAAGAGTTAAACAAGCTGCTCCTGGGGGTGGAGCACTGCTGCCCATCACCATTATAGCCACAACCCTTGGCATTTATAAATCAGGCAGCAGCCTCCAGGCCAGCGATGGGATCAGAGGGCTGTCCCTGGCCTCAGAGGGGGCGCCTGCTCGCCTGGGGGGAACCATCCCCCCGGGCGAGCAGGCACCCCCTCCGAGGCCAGGGACGGCCGCGGGGCGAGCGGAATGAAAGCGGAAGTGCACGGACGGGCTGCCAATCAAACGGTAGTCCCGCCTAAGTCCCGCCCTCCGTTCCCCCAGGTCGTTCGTAGATCCCATTGCTGCTCCAGGGCCTCTAAAAGGTTTGAGAACCACTGAACTAAATAATCCAGCAGAGTTTTTTATTGGGCTTTTAACAGCAGAAGTTTAATTCTGATTTTTTGCACATTAAGTCCTTGGACCTTTATTGAATTCTAGAACTCAGACCTATGGGAGAGAATGAGCCTGCCTTTGCCTCATGGTAAGCACAACCCTACCCAGAGAGCAAGTCAAAGGGTGTGACGTCACTGCAGACTTGAGATATGACTCTCATATTCACAAAACCAGAAGCTGGCTTTATAAATACTTTTTTCAGCTTCGTTGCATATTTCCCATTCAGTTACATAGGAAAATAATCTCAAACACGCTTTCCATAGCTTCTTAAAACTTCTCTCTGTGTCTTTTGGTAAGTTTATGTCTCAACATTCTGTGTAAAACAAGTTCTCATGGAAACTAAGTTGTACAGTCTGTGACTAATACTGAACAAATGCTTTGTTGATTGTATACCAGTGCTTGATAAAGATATGCATAACTAGAAATCTGGTACAGAAATATAAATAATACTTATCTTTAAGCCAGCATCTGTCATCTGCTTCAGCAGACAGCATTTCTTTCATTCCTGCAAAAAAGAGCTGAAAGATTTATTGAGTAGCTTTGTTTTTGCACTCTGTATGACTTAATCAGTTTTTATTAAATTTTAAATTAAAATTTGGGATTTGTAGTCTCTGCCCCCTCTCCGGAGTTGATTGCTGAAATATAGAATAGGGTGAAAGATCCTGACAGCTTCCCAAGTGTGGGATGCTTTCTTTTTCAGTGGGATTGCCTTTGTTATTTTTCAGCAGCTTCTTTAGAATGTAAAAAAGTAAACACACACATCAGTGAGCAGTTACAATGCTCCTGGTAAATCATTTTCCCTTCGACCCATTCCTTTAAGTGTTAATGAAAAAAATAATCCTGAAACTTTGTGGGTTATGGACGTTCATTATGTGTGACTGCCCTAATTAGAGTTCCATGGTAGTTTTAAGTATTAATGGATCCTTCTGTCATTCTCGGAGTTGTGCAAACTATTATCTCAGAGCCAGACAACTTGGGGTTAGTAATTTTGCTAAGGTTACATATCTACAAAGTGGTGAACACAAGGTAAAAATGTACCAAACGATGTTAAGATCTTGTCTGATTCTAGTTAAATCACAAGAAGTGTACAAATGACTAGCAGTGGAATAGATCCAAAGAATGGTGAATGGAGGGAGAAGTTGACTTGGATCACAACTTATGCATGCCTACACAGAAGTCCTTCAATGAACCTTATTCCCAGGAAAGTGTGCATAGGATTACAGTCTTAGTGCTGTTCTGTGAAGTGTTGACCAAGAGCTGGTAGAAGATTCCTTGCAGTGCAGAATCTCAATATGTCCTGTTTTCACTATCCTATGAGGAACAGGCAGAATACGAATTGCTTGGATCCAGAGAACTCTTGAATAGTTCTTCACTTGCAAGCAGCTCCATGCTTCCCCTGAAAAGCTGAGCCTGAGGGGTGGGAGCCTCTCAGCATGTTTAGTGCAATGGGCGTCTGTTGCAATGGAGGGAGTACCTGTCCTGTCCTCCCTTGTGCTTGGAAGGATCTGATCCACTGACTGTAGCGTATACACCATATCGACTTTTAAATAAGATTTGCAAAGTGCTTGTGCAGATGGAGGCACTTCTGTGGGCCTGGAGTCACTTTTTCTCACACATCACTCTTCCACTGCGTTTGAAACAAGCCCATTTATTGATGGGTGGAAAAGCTTTTCTTTTAGCAGAAGAACATCCAAATCAGGAAATACTTTACATCTTGTAGAGATTGCTAAATGTGATGAGAAAACAGGTTGGAGTGAGGTGATAAACTTTTCCAAAATAACCAAGTTCAGATTCTGCCATCAGGGTGACGTGTTTTTACAAGTAGGTAAATGTGCCTTGGTTCCTGTCGAAGGTCAGGTGAATGGTCCTGATCTGATGAACATGGAACACATGCATGGAACACATGAACATGGAACACAATGATCTAATGAACATGAACACATGCTTCAGAAGTCATCTCCCCCCAGTAAAAAGGATAAAACAGAGCTTTGAGCGGGTGCCACCCTCGCTTACATCCCACTTCTCACAGAGAGAGTGACTTTAACTGGACCGGGTGCTTGGCGTGAACCCCAAAGAATTGGATTGCCAACTTTGGTAAGACCAGAATTTCCTGCATTTGGATGTTGGAGCACATTATGGCTGCTGCTTCTGAACAAGGAATAGAAATAGAAATCTTCCTTCTCTTGTGTATGAAGGCTGGGGTGGGATGGGGGGCTCAGAGGGACAACAGTGTAAGCCTGAAGCTTTTTTGTGCAAAGCTATGATTAACCTCTGGTTCTGGGTGATGTTTTTGCCAGGTCTTTGCCTTGAGATAAGTTAATTTCCATTGAGTCCCCACTGCTTGCAAGCTAGATGCTCTCCTTCTCAAACTCATTATGCAGCTTTAAAAAAGATTGCATGTGACAGCAGAATGCTCTTTATGGAGTGGCCTTCTTGCTATTGCCTTAAACAGAGATCATTTTGCAAAGACTGTTCTTGTAGGATTGTTCTACAAAGACAAAATTGGGTTGGGGCATGTGCTCAACTCATCCTCTAGTTAAGCCTTAGTATTTTATAGCTTTTTAAATTTTTCAATTCTGACTTTCCGTTTCCCTTATGAAACACATTCACATTCAGTGGTGAATTACAGATTCACGTTCCTCTTGTGAACCCAATATGATCACAATACAGTTTTGGGAAGATTGTTCCTACTTTAGTATGGGAATGTTCACGTATTTGGGACCATTGCCAAATGACATGATGATGGCTTAAGAGAGTTGAAGTTGGAGAGGTGTGTGTATTTCTGGCAGGCGGACAGTACATACTGTATCGGCATTTGACAATAGTGCTTTAGACATATTGCCAAGTGTTTGTAACAAGATAGTGCTGTTACTCTATTTGATTTTCAGCTACCCTACATTTCTGCCTTCCTCTATAAACAATGCATTGCAAGCTTTTTGTACTTCTGTAAACAATTCAGACTTGAAACTCGAGATAGGTTTGAAGGCTTCCATGACTGCTTCTGCGTTATGATTTTAATTCAAAGGAGTTTTCTTGCAGAATGCTCCCAGGAGAAAAAAAAATGGACAGACTTTATATAAATATATACATCTCTGCTTAGTTTTTAAATGTATTTATATATTTATAAAATTTGTAGGGATTTAAACTAATTCTGCAGTTACAGCTGTGACAAATCACCTTTTATGTTATGCCAGTTTAAAACAAACTTCCACTCATTAATAAAGGTTATAATAGGTTAACAAGAAATAGGTTATAAACGAAGAAGGGGGGAATATGGAATTATCTAACCAAACAGTTGAAGTAAGCAGTTTTCTCATACTGTAGTATCTTATTGACATCAAACACTTATTTTGGGGGGGGAGGAAAGCCCCATTGAATCAACAAACGCTGCAGCAACTGCCTGGTTTTCTTTTGTCCCCTTACCGAGTAAAGCCCCAGTACTCACAATGTCCTACTTGAGATTGTGCTGGCCATTTGGTCAACAGTGTTCTCACTCACTCCCAGGCCCAATCCTCCCCTCTCCTGCCCAGTTTCCCCCCCCACATCCTCCTGCCCCCAAAACCACTTCCTGCCCAGCTGATTGGCACTGGCCCAGCACTGGCATGGCTTTCTTGCATGCTTTATATGACATGTTAGCAACACTTTTAGCCGGTGGTACGAGTTTTAGTACTGGCATTATGCACAGAGCTTTAGGATTGGGCCCAAAGACACTTTATTGGATTATGCCATAATTCATATAGTTTAAGAATGCAGTTTCGTATATTTGAAGGGACATTAGACTTTCAGTGCTTCAAGACCTGTTTATTACTTACCTGGAAGTTGCAAGTTAATCATAAATATCTTGCATCTTTTAGACCCCAAACTACAGAAAATATTCTAAAAATTATTTGAGTTAAGGAAAATGAGAAACAATGTGAAAATATAGTACTTCTAATCATAGGAGTACAATAATACCTCTCAGAATGTGGACAATCCATTCCATAAAATTGTGCTCTGTGTGAAACAGCTCTGGAAAACCTTATTAATCTAAAAGTCAGAAAACAGGAGCAGATTGGCCAGAATTCACTACTCCCATTGGCTTGAATAGCTGCCAATCACTCTAGGATAAAGAACACTATAGTGCTAAAGGAAACACTGTTATGAGAGGTATTACTAGTAACTTACAAACTATCACATTTTAATAGATTATATAGGTGTTACAACAAACTCTAGTTTGTAGTTGAGCTATAAAGTACAATTTGTAAGATGTTGGCATATACAGTAAATGGAAAACATGTTCTTCTTGCTCATGGCAGGTTGAGTTTCTATGTTTCTTTCTGTACACATATACAAATGACAAAATTTACTTTTGGGAAAATTGAACTGATTCTTTGAATATTACTGTTGGGTTATGGGGCATTGCGTTTGATTGGATTTTTAATACCTTTTGTGATAAAGAATTGAATCTACCAGTATGATAACTTCAGTTGCTAAAGATCTCATGGTACCTTTCACAAGGTGAAATTCCATTAATTAAAAAGATAACAACGTCGTTTTGGCTAAATGTCATTTTGATAATTATATTCTGCCAGCGTTAATTAGCCTGCTATTTCAGTTAAATACGGTATTCTTAACTTCCTGTCCTAAACACCCATGCCAAATGTATGTTAATCTAAACACCTGTTGTATTTTACCTTGTGAAAGCTGCATTTTAGTGGTGGCTGGAGAATTTTTGTTTTGATATAGAACTGGTTAAAAAAATTGGAATCTGGTTATCTGTTGAACCAGCTGTCATACTTGGAAGACAGAAGTGGTGCAAGAGATTAAGAGCGCAATCCTTATTCACTGTTTGGCCAGCACAAGTTCCTTGTGCCGGCCCAGTACTGTTGCAAACATACCAAAAGGCGTGTTTGCACCAACTCAGTAGTCGCCTGGGCCGGTATGAGGACGTGCGCCAACCCACAGTGGCTGAAACTACCGTAGTCTCCATGTACCCTAAGTATCTACCCTAAGTAGGTAGGTTTGCTCTGACAAAGTTCTGCCAGCACGGGGGCTAGGGAGGGCAGTTGGGGGATGGGGAAGGAGGGAGGGAAGGCCAGTGGGCGGACCCCTTCAGGTACCAGGAAGTTGTGCCCCAGTCCTGCTCAGGTTCTTAGTAATTGTGCTAAAATAACTTTAATTGGAGCAACTGAGAATGGGAGAAGTGCTAGAAGGTTCCTCCCATCAAAGTACTACACATCCTCAACCCACTTTTCTTTAATTTTTTTTAAAATAAAAACAATATGTTAGGATGACTCCATTCCCCAGTTGCAGGCTATTTCTGTAGCACTGCATATTTTATCTAAATTTTTTTCTTGCCATATCCCAACGTTCTGGAAATTGATATTTCCTTATCTCAGTTTATCATTCAAACAACCCATGATGTGTGGGTTATGTTTCAGAAATGGTGAAGTTCCATCCTGTGAGGCTTGTGACCAAGCAAGGCTTTGAATCAAGAGCTTCTATTTTGTTTGCTGCCTCCCATCATATTCCAGATGTGAGCCAAATAACATTCTGTGGTATGCCCAACGCCTCTTACAGAGCCTCCAGTTCTGGCCCAGACCATGCCAACTTGGTACACTATGTTGGTGAGAAATTGGGATGAAAGATCTTTGGATCTAAGCCTTTATCTCAGGAGTCAGTGGTGTTTAGCAACACATTTTTCTGTTCTGAGTGGAGAATAGAAATGGAGTTCCAAAGCACTGACTCATGTGGCCACAGTGAAGTGCTAGGATACAGCCATTTCCTACTTTTGTTTGAAAATGAACTATCTGGGTCTGGCGGATGCAAGTCCTCAGCTGCAGGGCTTTGTGGAAGGAAATGCTTTTGGTCTTTATTGATTACCAAACACTATTTACTGACTGTTTTGTACTTGTAAGCGGTAAACATTACGCCACTCTGCTTTTACTGTACATTTAAGGACACTGCAGCAACCTGGAGTGCTGATTTCTACAGTAAAACAGCTGATAATAGTAGCCCTCAAATCTCTATGAGGACCCTTTTTTACAATTCTGTTTACTCAGGAGGGCCACATGGCTGTGTTAGCCTGCATTTGCACTACAATTCTAACTCAGAGCGCAATCCTAAAGTTAGGCTATACTAGCATAAACTAAGCCAGCAAAGTTTGGACCACTCTCAGAGTCAGGGAGGATGGCTCACATCTGTGTGCTGGCCTCTCTGACTCTGAGAGTGGTCCAAATGTACTTTATGGTGGCCCTTGCGCTGGCCAAACTTTGCTGGCTTAGTTTATGCCGGCCTAACAGTTTAGGATTGTGCCCTCAATGTTGTTTTAATCAGTTAACCTCTTTTCTCTCTACACCCCATAATGTCCTCATTCCCCCCCCCATGCTGCCCCAGGTCTGTCTGACACACGGTCTCAGTAACTTCTTCCTCTTAACTCTGATCCCACAGCACATACTCTTTTCTCTTTTTCATCTCTGCAACATCACAAGCCATTGTGATGCATTGCTGTTGCTCTTTTTTTCCTTTCCCATGGGTCTCAGCACTTGTACTGTATTTTTCAGCTACCTCTTCCATCTTCTTCTCTTTTTCTCTACACCAAATACTGCTCCCAACGTTTTCTTTTAACGTATGCCTTTCAGTTCTCTGGTTTTCTTCAATGTTTTTTTCTGTTGTTCTGTTTCTGTTCCAACCCACTTATCTCTGCTCCTTCTCAATGAGTTCCAAGACATAAGGCTTTCACTTTCCCAGCATTATACACAGAGGGGGAAAACTTGGGCAAAGGTGAGCCATGTAGCAGGAACATGCTACATGTCCCTCGGAGTCTAGGGGGGAGAAGAAGCAACATGGACATTGTCCCATGCCCTTCAGGTGACTCCCAGTGGACCTTAGACCCAACTATGTTTTTGTAGCAGCTGCTGCCATGTATTTCCTGCACCACCATTGTAGCATGTAACAGCCTGATCCACATGAGAGAAAGCCCTATCGCTGCTCCTATTTGTGCAGCTATATTTGGCCTGGCACTTCTGATCTGGACTTAAACAGATAGTCCAGAACTTCAGGAAAGCCATGGAGCTTTCTGTGCAAGACTCAGAACACTTATGTTTTCTGTATGTATCGAAGGTACATCCATTTGGGAGAGGCTCAAAAGAATACAAGACATATCTACCATACAAAGTTTGACTAGTGTAATCCATGTCCCCTGGAAACCTTCCAAATTGCCATTCTGTGATGGATGGATTTCTAGAACCTCACCAACCATTTCCAATGTTGTTTGGTGGCCATGACAGTTAAAAACTAATATGAACCTGATATATTGTGGTAGGGTAGATAAACCCATAAATCCATGGAGAAATGGTTGTATTGTGCATGCAATTCGTTGATGCCATGATTTAGAAGAAACTGGAAAGGAAAGGAAAACAGGCGGAACTTAAATGACTGAATGCTAAACAAAATGCAGAGAAATGTCTGGATTTCTTTGTATTGTTGTTGAGGGTTTATATTAAATTTGCTGAAACAAAGCCAAGCCAAATGGGGAGAAAAAAATTCTCCTGGTGGTTAGTTGCTAATAGTACAAATAAGTTGTGCTTAGGGTTAGTTGTATATTGCACAAGTCAAAAGAGAGTAATCAGAAGTACTCTGGCAATGTTAAAAAACAAACAATAAATTATTCTAGGGGGAAATAGTAAATAAGAAAAGGGAAAAAAGTATAGATTTGGAAGTCCTCCAGTGAGGGACTAGGAATCTACTGATGGGCAAAAGCGCCTGCTTTGAATGCCAAATGCCAAATAGTCTTTCTCCACCCACTTCTTTTGCTTTTTGTCTGCTTGTTCCCCTCTAAGCCAAAATTAAACACAGTAGAGTTTACTGTTTGCTAATCACCATGTGTTTACTTTCTCTTCCAAAACTTGAAGTTGCCAACCAATACATTTCCTACCCTGTGCTATGAATCTGTCCAAATAAACATGGGAAGTAGTAAAACAATGACACCATAAGAAAATACATCCTCATTCATGAAACAGTCTCCCAAGATTTCCATGGAATTTGGTTGTGAAAAGAGAATGTCATGTGGGTTCATAGGGTTGTAAAAAATGATATATGTTATGACCTGGAGTTCCTTGAAGCTACAGAAATAAACAATGATGGGTTTTGTATCCTGTGAACTTCTTTGTTCAAATCTAAGCAATGCAATTCAGGTATGGCACAGTGGTTTTAGTGTATTCAGGTTATGTGGCGCTTTCTCTTCCAGTTCCTGATAGTCATAGTGTATTTATTTACCAACGTAGCCTTTAAGTTCAGTTCAGAGTTGAACCACTATGGGGTAAAAACTTCAGTTGAAGTTTTCTTTCCTGTTAAAATAGGATGCAAAGGGTGCATACAGTCAGGATCAGAACTGTGATGAGGACAAAGTCCAAAAGCCTCCTTAACTCCCTGCCATGGTTTTGCCCTGTCCTTGCCTATTTACAACAAACCACAGGCTCACATTGCACATTAGTCATAATGTGTAGTCTGACTTTTGAATTTAAGATGCAATCCTAACCAACTCTCCATCACCGGGGTAAGGGCAATGCAGCTCTGAGGTATAGTAAGGGAACAAACATTCCTGTTCCTTGAGGAGGCCTCTGTGATGGGCCCCCCAACTTTTGTCTTTTGTCTTTGCTCCTTAGATTAGGGATTGATGTTGTTAATAATGTTTTTTATCCAATTGAAGAAATGCTATGGCCCAATCCTAAACGGGGCCTACAGCAGCAGATTTCACAATCCCCTGCAGGAAGTCCTAGTTTGGCAGTACAAAAGTGCCACTGCTGTTATGTGCTTCACAGCCACCAGCGCAAATGGCAGGAGACCTTGCGTGAGCCGCTCACTCAGCCCATGCTCAGAAAAGGCGTTACCAGGGGTTGTTTAAGGGAGGATTGGGGTAGAGTCTGAACTGAACTGGGGATAGGAAAGAGAGTGTCTCAGCAGGGCATGCCAAGATCCTTTCCCCTTTTCCTGGCCTGACATACTCCCTGAGGTTCCTTGGACCTAAATATCTGTCATAGCCAAGTTGGGGGGGGGAGGAGTTTTCTAATAGTAATTTCTCTGCCACCAGCCCAGGAAGCAAAACTATTAGAGGGGTTTCCTGGGCCAGACCACCAGACAATGGTCTTGGCAGAGCAAACAGATGGCAAGTCTACCAATCCAAACAAACCAAACAATAACAACCACCCAAGGCAGAAAAAATCTAACCAGAAAAAGTATTAAAACGCGATAAAGTTAAATAAGGAAGAAAGAGGTGTTTCCCCCAAACCTTAATATAGGCTGGAAGTAAAAATATGAGGTACTTTATTGTCATTATACATGAACGTACAGTACAACAAAATTTTGAAGCACTCCAGGACACAGACCCACACAACCTCTACACTCAACAACACACAACACCCCTCCAAATCTACCCATACACTCAACCCACACACATCTACCCGTATAAATATCTAAAATAAGTATCTAAGATATCGGAAAACAACAATACCGTCCGTTTCACTCAAGGACACAACAAACAACAGGATAAACAGTAAAAATACAATTCAAGGGTTTAAACCTTAAAAACCTCTTGGGTTAATAACACTTTATAGCACAGCTAATAAGATAGAGCTAAATAAATTAAAAAAATAACCCTACCAACTCTTACTATCCCTTTGACTAGTCAAAACTTAAATACAGGTTCTCATCGCCTCCAGCTCACAATCCCAGGAGTTGTTGAACTCTTCCCCAGAATCCAAAAGAGGAAGCCAAGAACTTTCCTTTCTCTGGGGATTTTATCCTTCCCCTAATGAGGCCTCCTCCTATTTCTAATTAGTAACATTCAGCCTCACCTGAGATTTTATACAAGAGGAGTCATAATAGAAAATATGCTGCAAAGCTCTACTACAAAGCAGGGGAGAGGGAAAAAATGGAAAACCTTACATGGGACAAATCACTTTCATAACAAGGACTTTGGAGACCTATGTGTGGTCAGGCTGCTTTCTGAGTGGTACGTAAAAAAGACTTTAACTTACCTCTCCTGGGCCATCTGGTACCCCCCCCCCCAATAGCATGAACTCCATTGGCACTGCTATATTTAGCCGAGAGGGTTAATGCCTCCGTTTGCCCGAAGATAACAACTAAAGATCTCAAGGTCGTGAGCTTGAGACTCCCGGAAGTCTGTGTGAGCGGCAGACCTTGCAAACTGCGGCTGATTAAAAGCTGAGTTTCAGCTGCCCGTGGGAGGAGTGTGCTGAACGCAGCTGCGTCTCTGGTGAGAGCAGGGAAGCCGTTTATCAGTCAGCAGACGTCAGACGGGTGGCTAAAGAAAGAAGGCTAAATCCAGAAAGAAAGATCTGTTTGAATGTGGTTCTTGAAAGATAGAACATTCTGTAAATTGTAAAAACCTTCGGGTTTGTGAAAAAGTCTGCCTATGTAAACCGCCTTGAGTTGTAATCATTAGAGAAATCTAGTGACTTTAAGAAAGGCGGTATATAAATACATGTATTATTATTATTATTATTATTATTATTATTATTATTATTATTATTATTATTATTATTATTATATCATTCAAATTTGTAGGGGTGCCTATCAATTCTATTTTTTGCCATAAGGTATGTTTGATATTTACCAATTAAAATGAGATACATTTAAAATGGTTAATATTTCAGAACTCTTATGTATAAGCTGCCCTTTAAAGTTATGCAAAGGGTGCATCTACTTATCTAGACTTGGCTATTCTCACTTTTCTACTCTGTGTTTTGCTTACTTAATATGCACATTTTAAGGAGCAAAGGATGTTTTTGAACCTCCAAGGCCATCATGGTTAAACAACAAAACGGGCATTGATGTGAGTGGTGTCTGATGAGCAATATGGCAAACATAGAGTTAAACAGGAAATTGGTTAATGTTGAACTGACCATTCAGAGTTGTGGAATCTCTAATCCCTAAGCAGATGGTTTACTGCAGACTCATTATAGTTCAGAAGTGGCCCTTGTATGAGAGAATTCAGCCAAGCAGAAGTAGCCCAAACACTACTGACTTGCCTACAACTCTTTGCAAAGGGAATCCTTTGTTAATTTAACTTCAAAGCAATGTGAATGTGTTTGCCTCCCTACCCTGGGCAACGTAAAAAAAATATGCCCAGGAACAGTGTCTTACTGAAGTGGCTATTATGACCTTGCTTTTCAAAATTGATTTCCCGTTTGTTTTGACATGTCTTGTTCTTCTTTACTTTTTAGTTTCCCTGTGACATTTAAAAAAACACCTTACACTCCTTTAATACTATATTTAATGAACAAGAAAAGGAAAAAAATAGTTCTTTGCTTTTGTTAGCCCCTTTTTTGTTCACAGTGGTAATAGAATAGGGTTTTGTTAACAAGAGTTGAAGATCTGCCACCTCCCAAAGTATGGCTTCTTAATGTGTAAGAGATTAAGTTGTCAGTTTATATACCCTGCTTTTATGCATCTAGCAGTCTTGTATCCACCTTCACAAGTCTTATCATAAAGCATATAATTAGCTGCATTTCACCATCAGCAGTCATTCTTAAGTTAAAAGCTGGTGTAAGCTCTTACTAATTAAAAATATCATACAAGGAAGATAGAAAACACTCCTTGGAGGTAAGAAAAAAAGAGAAGAAAAGCTGTTGAATTAATATGTGCATTGCACAATAGAATAGATAATATGTCAGTTAGGCCTTTTCTTTCTATGCAGTCAACATGGTTTTTTCCAGATTTGATTTGATAAACCAGTCAAAGGTGTATTTTGTGATGAATTTGTATCAGAAGCAATGGTTTTAAGATAGTTGAGGCTAACTGAAAAGATTTCCACACAGATAATTTAAGTAGTTTTTTGTTCAATATTGATATTGTGATCACTGCCAGCTTATTATGAGAGAGCATCAAATGCTTGTTTTTAGCACAACCTTTTTAGAACTGGGAACCACTTTTTAGAATGACAGTCTGTCCGAGATTCACTAGAAGTGATATCATGGCTGGAAGTGCCGTTTTTGTGACACCAGAGCCTGTTGCTTTCCTGAGAATCCAGCAATAAATTGGATTATTTCTCAGCCAATTTCCAATAGCAGCGTGATTCAGAAAGGGAAAAAAAGCCTATTTACAACCTTGACACAAGCAAAAGAACCACATAGCCCTCCCCCTTTCCAGTGTCCCATCTTCCCATATTGTCAATTATGGTTGCGCTAGCTGCTACGCAACTCACCTGAAATCAGTTCATGACCCACCTTGTGGGTCCTGACTCACAGTTTGAGAAATACTATTTTAGCACATAGGCTTATATCTGGCTCCCACTTCCATTTCTTTCTCTGAATTGTCATGCGTAGAACTGAGATCTGGTCTAAAAGGACAAATAATACAGTTTTTGCAGAAGTGTCCAAATGAGTGTATGTACATGGACGGCAAATATTTAGCCCCTTTTTTTCTTGTAACCTATCCCAATCATTGAGACACAATCCAGCTGTGGAGGAAAATGCAGTTTTTAACATATGGTCATTAGCACTGAGGCATATCTATGGGACGTGGTGGCGCTGGGGATTAAACTGCTGAGCTGTTGACTGGAAGGTTGGCAGTTTGAGACCACACAACAGAGTAGGTCCTGTTGCTTGTCCCAGCTCCTGCCAACCTAGCGGTTCGAAAGCACCTAAAAATGCGAGTAGATAAATAGGTACCACTTTGGTGGGAAGGTAACAGTGATCCGTGCACCTTGGCGTGTAGTCATGCCAGCCACATGACCATGGAAGCCTGTCCTAGGACAAACACCGGCTCTTTGGCTTAGAAACGGAGATGAGCATCGCCCCTCAAGTCAGTCACGACTAGACCATTCGGTTGTGGGGAAACCTTTACCTTTATATCTATGAAAAGTGAAGTGTCAAACAAATCATATGTTCTGCTGGTCCAAACTGTATGAGAACCTGTCTATTTGCCTAAATATTTTAAAAGTTCAGTAGTAGAGCACATAACATGCATATATAGGTCCCAGATCAATCTGTGGTACCTTCAGTTAAAATAAGTGAAGCCAACTGAAGCAGTTAATCAAAACCGCAGGTTCTGAATCCATGGATAAACTGGCTGGCCCTGTATACTGAAGGCAAAAAAAACCCTCCTTCTATGCCCTGGAAGGTTTGAGACCCTGGGAAGTTGCTGCCAGACCAACTAAGGAATGCTGGACTTAAAAGAACTGATTATCCATTTTACTATAGGATAGCTTTCCACGTCCATAGAACCCTGTAGAATTCACATAATTTAAAAGTAGCTCCTCTAAAAAAATTCTGTTCTAGAAAATAAAGAATAATAGATGCATTATTTAGTTCCCAGAAAGATTATTTACCTTCGTGTTTGTTGTTTAGGCCTTAACATTATGTCATAAATTGTGTGTCAGATCTTGTTGGGAAAAATGTAACTGTAAAAGTCATATTATAAGGATCCATGCTTCAACTCAGTAATCAATAGGTAAAAATTGGTCATCTGAAAAATGGTATCAATGTCCTCTACACCATTCACATGCAAGGAAAGTCAATCTGAGAAATATTCATTGAGTTTTGTAGCTTGAAACCTCTGCAGGCCAAGACTTGCTTCTATGGCATTACACCAGAAGCAAATGAATGCTTCTGTGCTGCACAGTGCCATTGTTTATAAACTGTTGGCAAACTAGACTCAAATTAGTTCATTTCAACAGGAGTTTGTTGGACTGATGCTGCCAGGGGAGCCTTTTAAAAAGTATGAAATGTAGCATAGAAGGGAGATATCGTAAGTAGGGTGACTGGGAGTTTTATTAAGGTTTTTCACAGTTTGATGAACCTTAATCCAATATATCCTCTTTTTTTGCAAAGCTCACTGTTGGGCATATATACACAGGCAAATGGGTAGAAATTGAGAGATGAGGCCACCTTTTCTCTGGTTAAGTAATTGAAAAAACATAGAAAATAAAATTTGTCTGTGGACTTCCTGTTGCCATTGTGCATAAGTAAGGAGGCACAAGTGCCCTTTTGCAATGATTGGGAGGGATAGGTTGAGACACATTGCTTCCTGAGTCAGTTGGCATACATTTGAGTCTCGGTATCTGCAGGGAATCGGTTCCAGGACACTTCCCCACCACCCCGATAAAGAAACCTGCAGAAAATGGAATTTATGGGTTGTGGACTCACAGGGACTCCAAACGTGACTAGCCCCTTGTTCTAGTTGTGTCTGGACCCTCAGAAGGCTGCCTGGAGCAGTTTAAAAGCTGCTTCCAGTTTTTGCTGAAAACAAGAAGTAGCCTTTAAATTGCTTTGGCCTCAGAAAGCCTCCCAGACATGACCAGAATAAGGTTCCAATCATATTTGGGAGGTCTTTAGTGGGTCGAGCCACAGGTTCGGTTTTGAATCAGTAGATAAGCAGGCTGGACCACTGAAGGCAGGGCAGGAATGGCTCACACCCCAACCAATTTCTTTTACCTTAATACTGTAGTAGAAGGCTTCATTGAAGCAAGAATTGTTTGCAAAAAAATATTTCTAAAAAGACCAAGGAGAAGTTAATTGCATCAGCCTTGTGTTTCTCAAGCTACTTAGGGAGCAATCCTAACCTGTAGTTAGGCTGGCACAGTTAGGCCAGCAAAGTTTGGCTGGCACCAGGGACACCATAAAGTATGGCTTCGGCCCCCAATAGGATTGGGCAGTGACTAACCTAGTGCAATGGTTTTGAAGTCTGCTCCTTCCATAATCAGAAAGCAACTCTGCTGAGTGAGCAAAGTTTGTACGAGGTTTATTCAGTGGCCTGGCATCTTGATGAAGTAGTAAATTCTTAATTTCCAGCTTTTATTGATAAACTCTTTTCCTACAACTAAGTTAATGGGATGATACAACTTTCATAGCTGGAGTCCTGTCCTTTCTGAATTTCTTGAATAAAAGTGGTGAATCATCTGTACACAGAGGCTAGGTTGCCTGTTGGGCTGAATTGTGAATAAAACTATTTTCAGCTTTACTATATACTCATGTTGAAAGATTCAAAATAAATTAGTGCTTGCAGAAGTCATGCTCTCAAGCACAAAATGAGCCAAACCACAAGCCTTTATAACATCTGTATCTTAAGACGTAAGCCTCATCTGGAATATTGCCCAAAACAAGAGTGCTTTTAAAAACAATGCATGCATACATGTGCACACGCATTTTTAGTCATCTAGATGTATACGCAATGTTAGCTGGCTAACTGAAGAGGAATGCAAACTTATATTTGAAACTTTCACATAATTAAAATCTTCTGGTATTTGTGCTTGAAATTTTAGATGTGACCCTTAAAATGAATGGTATCATTTGAGATAGGAAGATTAAACCCTGGCCTTCACGCCCCCTCCCTCCCCACTTTTTAATATTGCTGGAAATATTTTTTTGAACTATTTTCTTGCTATGGAACAAATCTGCTGAAGACTGTGCAGCATCATATGTGTTTCGGCACGGAACTATTAATTACATTGAATTTGCATGTGGTGAACACAAGCTTCTTCCTTGGGCTTCAGTATTCTATTGTTTTTAGGAGTTGTACACAGAAGCATTGATAGGAAGGGTGCGGCTAGCATGTTTCCCATGAAGGCTCTCTGATCCTTATTGAAATAGATTTCTGGTGAGTTATATTGTACTGACATGCATGCTTTTGATGGTCCTGCACAATGCACATAGCAGCAATTTCCAAACTTATCCGTATGAACTCAGATCTGTGTGTGTGTGTGTGTGTGTGTGTGTATACAGCTTCACACCCTGCTGCTACCTCTAAGGTTCCGTTCTGAGTTTTAGAGTTGGAGGCAAAGAGTAAATGGACCGGAGACACTTCCAGTCGCTAGAGTAAGCCCTTCTGTTTTGGGTTCTGGGATGATATTGATAGTTTCACGGGGAACAAACTGGACTGGACATCAGACAGTAACATGACCTGTGCTTTGGGCCTTGTTTTAAAGTAGTGCACATTGAGGGGTGGAGCTATGGTGGAGGGGTAGGGAATGTTAGCACTATAACCCTATTGCAGTTCTGAAATTGATTGCCCTCTTGCCCTGCTATTTTTGTACTTAAAAAAAAACACCTTTCATTGACTTTCAGTGGAATTTTTAGTCCAATAAAAATAGAATGTCAGGGAAAGCAGGGGTGGGAGGCTGTAATTGACATTGAAACAATGGTGGTAGCAAACCCTCCAACTGCATGGTGCAGTTTTCCTTGCCCCCCCCCCCCCAAAAAAAAACCATGGGTATGCAATATATCAACTCTCCCCCAAAACTTCAAAACATGGGGCTACAAAATACATTTGTTATATCATGAGATTTAGCCTTCAGATTGAATGCAGAATTTCTCCATGTAACCCAATCCCATACATGCTTATTTTATTTATATAAGAATTTATCTCACCTAACCCTTAAAAGGCCTTCCTTATTTACTCTAATTAAGCTCCAGTGAGTGCACAAGACAGTGCACACAGTTCCACAATGTCTTCTTATATAACTAGCTGGATTCCCCTGTAATACCGGGGGTGGGGGTGGGGGTGAGGGGATAGAGAAGGGAGCATAGATCTCTTTATGTGCAGCCCACTCCTATATTTGTATATTTGTGAGGATTGGAAGGGGAATTGCTCCAGCTCTACCTCACTGAGGTTTGTGTGCTTATCTAGTCAATGGGACATTGACTCTCCAGAGGGAACATATAACGTTTTTAGAATTGCTGATTGATCAGAAGACTTCAGTGTCCTTCCTTTTGCTTCTTTATGGCAGAAATGTTAAGATGGCCACAGACAATATGGCCACAAATTTTGCAAGAAGTTGCAGATTCCAGGACCTTCTGCTTATTAGCACTCAACCTGTACTAGTGCTTCTATTCCAAAAGTGTTTCTTACTGCTGTCCACTTGATAGGTCTCCACAATTTGTTTGAAGTTTCTTTGAGCAGGGCAAGCAAGGCAGTCCATGAATTGTCTCTCAACTCTCAATATTTGTCTAGTATTTACAAAGCATAGAGGCACTCTTGTTGTCAATCTTTTTGATCATCCAAGTAGCCCCCGCTTTTCATAGCAGGGAAGTTAGGAACCCCCCAGTCTCCAGAAGATGCATTCCTAAGGAAGTGGAGAGGTGTTTTTGAGTTTGTTTTTTTGGCTTATCTTCCTGATTTTCATAGTTCTGTGCAAAATATTCAGGGATACTGTGAACTGAAACTTGAAATCCCTTGGTGGTCTTGCCAACCCTAGTTCACCAGGTAGTTCACCTCCTGGTACAGAGTTTATTCTAGGGGCTAATCTGCTCTTTCAATGCAATGACAATTCCTTCCATCACAATGTCCACACACTGAACACATGGCTTGGGAAATTTTTTAGAAGCACTCAAGAAGTTTCTTCTGATCTCAAGAAAATATAATAGTATTAAGCATCTTTTGTTCTTTCTCTGATCATTCCATGCTACTATGTTTTTGACTCTTATTTAATTCAGATATATTCTATCATAAAACTACTTTTTGCACCTGAGAGTCTGTGCTTGGCTGTTCATTATTGTTTTGCTTGCAGGGAATTTCTGCTTTTCTTCACTGTTGAGGGTCATTCTGTTGTTGTTTTTGCCTTCAACCATCCCCCCAAGTGATTTATTTTGTCCCATAAGTCTTCAAACCCCACACCCATTGGTATGTCTCCTACCCACATTTGGAATGTCTCCCTTGGGTTCTTCCAGCTAAAGTGCAAGCCGCTGAACCCATAGATCCTGTTGTTTGTACCTTTTATCTTTCACACTTGTGTGTGTTTTTTTTTTACTGGCCACTACACCCATCAGGCGTATGTGAATTATGTCCCTTACACTGTGACACCCCTTTCTTAGTATGCAGAAGGGCAAGATTATATTGTGCTCAAGTGTTTTCATTTTCACCTGTGTTGCCTGTTTGCCTCCTTTATCTAAAGCATGTGAAAGAGCATGCCCTGTATACATAAGGTATACTGAAAATACTGTACTTGTGCTGGAACAGGACAGTATCCTTCAAGAGAGACAGCCACCATTTTATGTGGTCATTTAAACAGTGGTTTGGCATCTCATGTCAAACTCTCTTATAGGCTACTCAGTACAGTTGTTACCTGTGGCCAGGCAATGTTTGCCAGCCATTGCCATGGGCCATTTTACAAGAAGTTTGCAAAAGGTGTTTTCCTCATAAATTTATGTAAAGCTGCTACCCCATCACTGCTCTCAATTTTCACAAAGCATGGATTGTGCATAAGAGCAGGTGCAGTGTGTAAGAGAGCTGACCTGTACACATTATTCCAAGTTCACAGGCACTCTTTCTATGCACGTCAGCTAAAACATTCTTTTTTCTATGTGCTGTTATAAAGAAATACCAAAACAAAACAAAACCAGGCAGTTTACCTGTAAGAGGTGCTTTTCTGAGTGATCCACTGTTCAGTCACATGGTCTGCCCACGTTCACCATGACAAGTATCTTTCTTAGTACAGGTAGATTACCCCTTATCCAGACATCCAAAATCTGGACTATTCCAAAATCCAGACATTTTTGTCCAATACTTTTAAAATTTTCTGTAGTGTGAACATTTCCATGCTCATTTCCATGTACATCATCAAACATTTATATACTGCTTTTCAACACAAAGCGGTTTACAGGCTAATAATAATAATAATAATAAAGTTCAATGGCTCCTTCTCGCAAAACAGCTCAAAATCTAGAAAAGCAGAACACGACCAGCAACAGCCACTAAAAAGACACTACGCAGGTATGAATAGGGAAAATTACAGTGCACTGTACAGTGCAGGTACAGGCTGTAAATTCTGTTATCTGCTCTGTGGTGTGTACAGGCATTGTTGAAGAATACCAGAGGCCAGCAGGAATGGGTAACACTGAAAAGATCAAGAGGAAGCATTTCTCATTATATTTATGTAATTACTCTGAAATTCAGACAAATCCAAAATCCAGGCACCTTCTTGGAGTCTGGATAAGGGATACTCAGCTTGTCTTCTGGTTATGTCTTTTGAATCTAATCTTAACAATGAAGTCATCACTGCTCCTTGAGGCATGCACATTCAGAACTCCCCACACTAACAAGATCTAAGCATTAGTTAGCAAACTGTAGAGTGCTCCCAGAGTTGAGTCTGTAGAGGTGAAGATTTTACATATGTGTAGGATTTCTGATGGTGGTGGCAGTTCCATATTCCCACTCAGTGTTGAAAATTTGTGAGGGCTTGACACATGACAACTTTTTTTTCTTGATTTTTGGACTGGAATGTATGTGAAGAAACTTAGATGAGAGATATGGGACAGTTGGCTTATAATAATAAATCACAAGATTATTCTTAATCCTTGCTGTTTTTCATGTTGCAACACAAAATTACTGTCTATGAGGAACTATGTAGTTAGAAGATAGATCCAGTATTTTCCCTGATATAAATTATCACTGATTATAACTGGAGCATAATTGTAGGGGCAGATTGCTGTAGAGTGACAAACAGAACTCTTAAGTATTGTGTCTGACATATGTTTCGTAGCCTTCTATAAATCTTACTTACATTTCTAGCACTACTCCAGTTCAATAACCTCTTGTGATTTGTTTACTTTGAAGAGAGTTTTTCAGCCCAGTCCTACCTAACTCTCTGCATGGCGATGCAGCAGTGCTGATGTGGCTACAGCTGTGGAGTATTGGCCACTGGAAGTTTCCTCATGGTAGGGGAACATTAGTTCTTTTTCCTACCTACCCTGTCACTTTCCCATTCTACCTACCCCACTTCCTTCCAACCCCTGCACAGTCTTAGCTGCTTCAGCAGGTGTCCTGAACTCCTCCACCAGACGTGGGAAGGCCACAACCTTCCTGCTGGGCTCCATCAGCATGTACTGCTAGAACATACATTACAGCTGCTTTTCAGCAGCCAGCACTGGCGGAATGCAAATTCCACTAGTGTGAAGAGCTCATTGGAGTGGGCTGCTTATTTTATTATAATACATGATGGCTTGTATCCCAAGAGCTTCTTTGTGATTCCATTGGCGCAGACAGGAGGGGCATTTTTGCCTACCTGCTCTTCCCTATATAGCCTCTACATTCCTCCAGATATGTTCTTGAGTATCTTTTAACCCTGTTAGGATCCTAGGGCAGAGGACAATGATGATGATGATGACAGAAGACCTCAAAGGGACACAGAAATAGGCAAAAAAAATCTTTCTGACCCTTGTACAAACAGAACGCTTTGAGGAAACCTTTTAGAAACAACCCATGAGCTGGAGCTTGAGGAAGGAAGAGTTTGAAGAGAGTGAATACAGTGATATTGTATTTATCACCATCATTTTGTGTAAGGATTATGTACTATTTTTCATTCTTATTTTCATTATTTTTTGAATTCTTATTGATATATTAATCTGGTTATGAAGTACATTTTTAGTAGCTTTTTTTTTTACATTCCACACCTGTATTCGGGTTGTAAAATATGCATGATTAATAGGATGATTCAGCTGATAAACTCCTTCTGCCTGCTTACATTCAAAATACAACGTTTTTACTTTTAGATTATGACCCTGTCTTGAAACATTTCAGCAAATGTTTCAAGAAAAGAAAAAACTTTTCTGTACATAGCTTTATATTGGACTGATTTCTGGGCTAAAAAGGAAATAGGCGCATATAATTTTGGTACTTAATCCTTTTCCACAGTACCTTAAACAATTTTAAATACATTTTAAATACTTAAATGTCATTCTCTGTTTTATGATTAGAGATTCATGCCTTGAGAAAACTACTTTAATTCCTTGCTTCACTCTGTGTTCCTCTTCCTGAATCTTGGTGTGCCTCTCAACTTATGCATCTCCATTTAAGTTTGCCTTTTCATTTAAAGGATGCAAAATACTAAATCCTTTTTCCAAAGGGAAATATTTATAATGTCATAAAAAAGAGAGAACAGATGGTATTATAAAGCTTAAGGGGAAAGTATAGCACTTTAATTCAAATTGTTAGGCAAATGTAAAGACAGCCATTTAGTTACCAATTGTTCAAATAATTTATGTCTTCATATAATAAAACAATTGCAGAAAAGGTAGGATTTACTTTTTAAAAATAAAGAAAAATATTGCTTTGCATTTAAAATAGGCTTAGTGTAGCTTAAGTGATTGCAGAAAAACAGTTTATAATCACTGAAAATGAATTGTGTAATTTCTGGTTTTCACAGTGGACAAGTTAACCCAGATGCAGTGTGACAGCCTATTAGCAAAATAAACAAGTCTTCATTACTTGAAATCTTTTGCCATTTTCCTTCCACTTTTAACTAAATTAGTTTTGCAATGCATCAAGGTTTAGATTGTGATTCAGTGTGTTAACTTATCCCCATACTGCTTTGATTGAGCAGCAAAGCATCCATTACCAATGCCCTATCCAAAGTGACGTTTCCATACAGGCTGCCTGCTGTTTCATTCATAACCACAAAGAAGCCTGAAATCACTTTACTTCTTTTTACAACTTGCAAGGAGTTAATGGACTGTGCTGGCCCCCTGCCAAAGCTTTTAAGAAACTTTATTAATGTATTATGAGACTGGGACACCATAGTGTGGGACTTAATTTGATTATTCATCTTAATGAATAAAAATATGTGTGTACAATTAAAGTCATATTCCCAAGCAGTTGCCTTCTAGTAAATGTTAGGTCTTTCTTGGTCATTGACGTATTTCATTGCAAGTCAGCTGTTGTCTTTTTTTTTTTATAGGACAAATATTTTTACTATGCCCATTGCTTGCAACATTGTTCTGTGGAACAGACTTCAGCTTTTTGTATCTATTTATCTTTCGTGTTCCGCAGTGAAAACCTCTCAAATGTCAGAAAAGTACATACAGGTAGATTACCACTTACCCGGGCATCCAAAATCCAGACTGTTCTGAAATTCATACACTTTTGACCAAGACTTTTTAAAATAAACTTTGTGTAATGTGAACACTAGAAGGTCTTGTGGTCATTCCCACGTACAGGTCAGGTACAGGCTGTTATATTAGTTTTGTTTTGTGGCGTTTACCTATATAGACGCTGTTGAAAAGTGTCAGAAGGCCTTATGGATAACAGTGAAAAGAGCAAGAGGAAGCATTTCTCATTATATTCATGTAATTACTCTGATATCCAGACAAGTCTGAAATCCAGACAACTTCTAACCCCATGCAGTTTAGATAAGGGATATTCAACCTGTAGTAGGAAACAGACTTATTAGAGTTCATGAAATGCGATGAGATGTAACATTAGGTTTGTCAACTCTTCAGCACAAAGACACATAGCCTTTTAAAGTATTATTTTCTGAACAGAAAAAATTGAGGTTAAATTGAAAGGTGTTTGTGGTTCCACAGTAGATAGGGTGATCCCTTAGTTGTAATGGTCACTAGATTTTCCTAGAAACAGAACTTGCTTCTTTGAATGTGTTAAAGTTCTCAAAATCCTCATACATACATCTCTGAAAATGCCTTTTATTGACGAATGTTCACATCTGAAAAGAGAGAGATGTTTAAAGGGTGAGAAAAAGTTAGCATTTTGCAAATGTATCGGATTCCTTCTGCAAGCAATGAAGAACACCGATGTCTTTCAGGCAGAGCACCACCACCCCTCTGTAGCAGCTCACATTCTGTTGCAGTCTGTGAGTTTAAGGATAAACTCTGCTGCAGGTACAATTAATCAAGCGGTAGAAAGGATCAGTGTAAAGATTTGGATTTTCGTAATAAATATCTCCATTATTCTTATACTTCTCTGTGAATGCTATTTAGGGCGCAATCTAAGCAGCGCTGGATATGGCGCTGGCCTGTCAGCCCCGCCAGTCCGGCGCTGCTTAGGAGAGGCTGGAATGTCCCCACGGCAAGGGAGCGCAATAGCAGGCGCAGATTTGAGGAGACCGCATGGCCTGAATTGGGGCTGCGTGGCCCTCCGAGCAGGCTTAGGAAGCGGCTGTATGGCTGCCTCCCAAGCCGCCCACGTCCCGCCCACAACCTCCCTCCCCCGACCAATCCCCGTCCCGGAGTGGGACGGAGCCTCCCTCACATCGACCGGCTTTGGTCAGCGCAAGGGAGGCTCCCCATCGGTGCTCTCAAGCTGATGCTACTCGTAGCTTCAGCTTGAGAGCTTTAGTGCTGATGCGGGGGTGCCACTTGGTGCACTAATGACGTAGCATTGATGCAATGTTGCGTCGACACTATGTGAAGCGTAGAATTACGCGGCCCATATCTTTATTTGAAGAAAGTGCTACTGAATATTTGTAGTCCTGCAAACCTTTAGTGCAAGTACTGTTTGTTATGCACGAGTCATGTACTAAAGTTTGACACTTCAAGCTTTCCAAGAAGAAGCTAAATAAAATTTTAAAATTGTTGTCCTTTTAATATGGACTTCTAAAATACAATGTATAGAGTGGACATGTTATACATTTGAAATGGCCGTTTTTAAGTAAATTGGGTGAGTATGTAACTATGTAATTTTAAAAAATCTCATAGATCCTCCCCTCAGTGACACATTGGCCGCTACTTCTGCCACTAGTGCTTGAGGGTTCAAGGTCAGCCTAGCCAAGTAGCTCCTCTGATAGGCATGGACCCTTAACCAGTGCCCAACCTGACTGATCTCTGCAATGTAGCTGCTGGTAGACATATGTCTTTTTCAGAAAGAAGTAAACATCTGAGCTCTTCTGCTGGAGATATGGCCTCACTAACCCCCCCCCCCCCAAATGGACATAATTAAGAGCATAAATATTTTAACCATTGAATATTATAATACACAATTGTGTGATGTTATTGAGGCTTCATTTTCCTGCTGCAGGAAAGGTTATGGAGCCATTATTCAGCTAGCAAGAGCTGGTACAGGGGTCCCAACTCCAAGGTTGAAGAACACTGATTTAAATAATGCGACTTTGGAGTTGCTAACATATGATTGAAAGGATCCAGGCTAATTGAGGCTGACTGGGTTACAACTGAAAGTCTTAGCACAGTTCTAGAGTAATAAAAGAATCTCATTGTTTATATAAGATTATCTGAAGAAGAGACTTCCTATGGAAATGGGAGGATTATTGGATACCTGTAGATACCTTCTCTTGGCAAATGTTGATATATGTTAGCAGATTTTGTTTTATGTCCATGTAAATTGGACCTATCACTGGAGTCTTTTGTCTTATTATTGAGTGGTATGGAATTTCATTTGAAAATTGCATTAAAATGTGTGAGGGCACAATCCTACCTTGGAGTTAGGCCAGTACGGTTAGGCCAGCAAAGTTTGGCCGGCACAAGGGCCACTGTAAAGTGCATTTGGACCATTTTTGGATTCGGAGAGCATTATGCATGCCTGTGCGCCAGCCTGTCTGACCCAGAGAGCGGTGCAAACATGTTTTATGGTGTCCCTTGTGCTGGCCAAACTTTGCTGGCCTAACTGTGCCAGCCTAACTCCAGGTTAGGATGGTGCCCTGAGCATGTTTAAGTTATTTAGCTGTGCATCCCCCAGAGAACCACACAAAACAGAGTAAATATGGATGAACGAGATACAGAGAAAGAGAAGCCAGAGACCAGCAGCTGTTAAGCTAAGGCAGAAAGGGTATGACAAGGCACCTGCTGAAGGTGGGGGTCAGCCATTGGCCTGCCTCTGGGCAGGCGCAGGGGCGGACCTAGTCAAAATGGCGCCCGGGGCACCCAATAGAAGTGTGCCCCCATGGGAGCCCAGGTCTACCCACCAGAAGCAGCCCCGGGTAGACCTGGGCTCCGGAGCCCAGGTCTACCCATTGGGACCAGCCACAAGTAGACCTGGGCTCCCTCGAGGGAGCCCAGGTCTACCCATGGCTGGTCCCAATGGGTAGACCTGGGCTCCGGAGCCCAGGTCTACCGGCGCAATGTTGCAGGGGCCACTAGCACCCCCCTAGACGGCCCCAAGATGGCGCCCAGGGCTCGTGCCTCCCCTGCCCCCCCCTAGATCCGCCACTGGGTGGGCGAAACATCCTGACTCAAGGCCAGCCCCTTGAGGCACAACCTGTCATGGCCAACCCCTGGAGGGGCAGAGGCAGCATACCTGTGGACCCGCTCCGACCAGAGGATATCTGACGTGGGCCAAGGCTTGAGGCTAGGCGACTTCTGGCCAGCACCATTCACTGGCGAACAACTGCAGGGCTGTCGATGGGTAACGCCGTGCCTTAGCTGACCTTGGGATGCACAGTGAAAAGCCCTACTTCACGCCTTCGTGCCTGCACCAACCTGCAACAAAGTGACCATTGTTAGCCGAGAAGAAAAGATAACCCTAATCCAACCGCAATCTGAGGTAGGTGAAAAAACTGCCTGCCAAGGGCCAATCAGGTGGACAGAAAAATTCCTATCTGGCTCCATATATGGCAACCAGCAAGGCCCAGACTGTAGAAAGGGGAAGGTGGGTGGGGATCCACATCCTTCAGGTCAGTGAAGGAAAATGGCTACCTGGGCTATTCAGAGCCCCAAGGTGAGCTCTGGTTGCCGTCCCCCTGCCCAGGAGCCCAGTTGGGCATCAGCTGCCTCATGTAGTGGTAGGGGAGCAAACTAAGAATGGGCACCCAGCTATTGTGCTGAAGCCCGATATACTTGCAATGGTATGCGTTAAGCATTTGTGATGTATTAAGAATAGTTTTATAGTTACATATGTAAGCGTTTATTGTTAAAGCAGTTTCATTTAAACTGTGGTTGATTAACAGAAATCCTACCCTTTGTTGTGCACTAGATAGAGCACAGGCAAAATGTTTGAAAACTCTTATTCCTTGATTTCACAGATAAAATTTGATTATAGACAATCCTATGCATGTCTTCTCAAAAGTAAGTCCTGCTGCATTCTGCGGGACTTACTCCCACATAAATTTATGTGGGATTGCAGCCAAAGACGGATTACACATTTGCAAGCAATTTTTGTTGGATGACAATGATAAAGCAACTCTGCATATCTAACTGATAAGGTCTCTGTGAAAATAAACATTTGATTGGTTGTATTTTAGGGGTGGGATGGGGAGGGGAAAGAGTGCTTATTAAAGATTAATGACAGAATACTAGAAGGAATTTAGGAACAACCAAACCTTGTGCTCTGTGGAACTTTAACTCCAGTTCACCAATCATTTGGTTACAATGTCACTGCAGTTAGCCACGTGACTTTGAACTTGATTGCCAACTAAACAAAGGTCTAAAGTCCTTTGCATACGGAATTGTCTTGAATGAACCAGCACTATGCAATGAAACACTTAAAGGAACAAACAATTCACTCCTTAGTTGTCATGTTCTGTTGTTTAAAAATCTGTGGAAGTGTGTAGGTTTTTCCTACTTTAATTGTGACAATCCATTGCACATGCTAAAAGTTGTAAGGGTTATTGTTAAACATATTAAACTGCCATCTACTGAATTGTACCCATTTGCCCATCTAGCCTAGTGCTGTCTATTTTGTTTAGCAGTAGCTCTCCACGACTTCAGACAGAAGTCTTTCCCAGTTCTGCTATCTGAAATTCTAAAATATTAATCTCTTGTAAACGGAAAAGCTGTTTGCTTTAAGTAATTTTTTTAAAGGGTGAATTCTACAATATTATTGTGCAAAACAATACAGACATATAATTAAGATCTTGGTTTGGTATTTAATAGTATGATGGAATGTTCTGATCAGTAAACTCCTATTTTGTATCATTTAAAAATATATTTCATTACATGGTACAGCAGTTATAGTACTCTGCCTTTTTCTGTGAAAATAGAGTCCTGCAAATCAATTCAAAACAATCACACAGCTTTAAAAATTAGCTTTGGCTTTTGCCCTTCACCCAGGACGACACACCAGGTCGACGACATTTCAGGATAACTGTTTGGCAGCCATTTTAGATACAGCCTGCGCTGAGAGCATGCAGGCTGCCAAAAATTGCAGACACTCTGTGCCAAAATACTCTTGGCAGTAGAGATAAACTTTGTAGAGATACACAGTCCAGAAATATCTTATAATTACAAAGCGCAGGGGGCAGAATGTTTTTACAATACAGCTGTGCTAATGTAAACATTTAATTTGGCAGCCTTCTCCACCCACTTTTCAATTAACCGGGTTTATGCAGATACTTTAGGTCTGTAATAAACTTTATTGCTACTTCGCTTGGAGTACAGTTTATGAAACACAGATTTGAGGAGATTCAGGAGGGGGGCTCTCTCTTCCTTTAGCAAAGCAGGTTGAAAATGTTATGCTGCCATAAAGGGGGAAACATCTTGTCCTGTTTCAAAATGCCATAAGGCTTGGCATTACTGAAAGGCTTTTCTCAAAAATAAATGTTACTTGGGATTGTCTCACACTTGGTTTCTCCCAAAGAAAATAAGAGGCTATTATTAGAAAGAGGTGAAATCACTCATAGAGCTACAAAAGAGTACTTGTATTGGGGATTGTTGCAAGACAAAGTTCTCAGCATTGCATAATGGTATTACAGTGTAAAGTTCTTAATAATAGTACTTCTTCAGTTATAATTAAATAATTCTGTGGTAGCTGTGATAATTTATACTACAGAGTAAAAGAAACATCACTTCTTATATAAAGCCCTTTCTGAATTAGACCTAACAGGGCAGTCAATAGACCCTTTTCTTCACATTTTAAATCTAAAAGCTTATGGAAATTTGGGACAAAAATGGATTTTAGTGAACACTTGAAATACTTTTCTACCCCGTATTTTATGTGGAGTAGCACCAACTGCTTTTTAAAATGTTAGGAAAAACAGCAGTAGTTAAAACTGAGTAGTAGGTTGGATTGTAGAGCCTTCATATGATAGTTTCCTTGTGGGGTGATGGCTGTAGCGCTTACATTTGTGAATAAGTGCGATAAACTTTGCAGTTTGGCTTTGAGTACATTAAAAACTAATTAAAAATTTCTAAAAGGGCTTTCACTTGAAGCAAAACACTCTTATTTAGTAATTAGTTGGAATATGCATTCATAGTGATGCGAATGGAAGGAATTTTAGTTGCAGATGAGGAGTGTCTCAGCTTGTGCAAGAAGTTATAAAACATATTATGTTCCACTTCCACTAATGGAAGAACCACTGTGAAACAGAGGTAACTTTCTGTGCGTAAGAACCTTACACAATGGCCTTCCACTTACTACCTCTAGATGCCACCCATAGTTTAAAGACTGTATTTATTGAATTGTTTGTGTTTACATTTTATGTTGTTTGATTCATTGTGTTGCAGTCCAGTCCTATGCACGTCTACTCAAAAGTAAGCTATATTGCAGTGGTTCCAGTCTATGCATTGTGGCTCCACAGGGAGGCATGTAAATCTGTCAGCTCGAGGTAAAAGGCCGCCATGTGGATTTTGCGGCCAATTCTAAAGTACACCAAGCTGTGCCTCTCTCCACTACTAGGGCCCTTCACAAGCTCATTAGGCAGGGAAGGCGTGGCCTGAGCACATTTATTTTGCTGGATGCTTAGCGAAGTTTCAAAGTGGAGGGAGGTGGACCATTCAAAGAGATATTGAGTATTCTTAAGAACACTAGCGGAAGGGAGGCTGCCATCAGGGGGTGGGGGAAGCGGCCTCCTTCCCCACTCGACACTGCCTCCCCACTCTACACTGTGGGTGGCCTCCCCGCTCGACACTGCCTCCCCACTCGACACTGGACAGGGACAAAAAACATCTCCCTTACTATCTTTTTTTCCTCCTGGGGGGGCAGGTAACTAGCAGTTCAAAAGTGGCTGGCTTGTCAGCCAACAGGACAGAAGAAAAAGCAGTCTGTCCACTCTTGTGCACTGCCATGTTGGTGCTGACAAAGCTTATGCTTAAGCTCCCACAGCAGAGCTTTAGTTCTGTTCTCCTCCCAGGCAGGATTCCATTAGGTCTGGAGCCCTGGATGGGAAAGAGTGAAAACTGGCACCTCTGTAGGAACGCCGAACTTTGTTTAGCTGCAAGTGGCTGTAAGCGAATTTGAGTGAAGCACAACTGTGACTGTGCGCACCTACAAGATTTGTGTGCCTGTACTGGTATTGCAGGCTGAGTTGTGCCTCCTCCAAGACATCATACAAGGTTGGGGAGCTCTCCCTTATTGGAGATTTCACCAGAATGAAAAAAAGTATTAAAATGTAATGTGATGAATGGATTTTCTCTTTGTTAATTATGCCAATAAAGGTGACTGTCTGCTAACAATGGCAAGCTAACAAATGCATTTGTAGAACATTGTACTTTTCCATAAACTGCAGCACCCTCAAGTATACAAAGTTATTCATGACAAGCTCAGAACATTATGTTCCATTAAGTTTAGACATGAGCCAAGATGGAGAAAGTTATGTGCAGCCGTGTGCTTCTCGTGTTGTTGGTAGACAAGTTCAGTTTCAATTTCCTTTGTAAAGAATGACTGTACAATGACTGTACCATACAATGACTGTATGGTCATTGTTGGTGGCTTCACAGAAAAAATATCTATTGGAAGAATTTAAATGTGTTTGTATGAGCAGTTAAACAAATTGTAAATCTCTGTTTTTGAATACTTAGGCCTATTTTGAAGCTACCTAGCTGGATACCCTTGCTTTGCTACAGTATGTAATAATGGGGGAAGGGAGAGCATAGATCTTCTTACATGCAGCCCATTCCTGCTGCCTCTGCTCCTGCAGGCTCTTCAGGTGGTTGCAAGAGGTCTGCAGTGTCCCACAGCTCGCGTAAGAGGTATAAACCCCACATGACTGCTGGGCAGGACAGCAGAGGCCCAAGCCCCATGTGACTGGGAGGGGGGGGGGAAGCCTGGACAGGGAGGTTGGTGAGGAGAGACCCACCCCAGTCAGAGACATGCTTTCCAAGACCACAGAAAGCAGTACTGAGTACTGAGGGACCTTCTCTCAGGCAGTAGCACTGGGGAAAAAGCCAGCCAGACCTAAGTAATAGGAAGGGTTCTACTGTTATTTCATTTACATTGTCACTGTTACATCCCTTCGCCATACTTGCTTTGTTACAAAGCAACATAATCAAAGAGATATTGAGTACTCTCAAGAACACTAGCAGGAGGGAGGCTGCCATCAGGGGGTGGGGGAAGCTGCTGCCTCCCCACCTGACACTGGACAGGGACAAAAAAAATCTCCCTTGTAAATCTGTTTACAAGGATGTAAATTAATTTTCATATCAATAACACATTCGTGTTCAGGTTGAAGATCCCTTTGATTCAAAATTTTGGGTTGAGTTTTTTAGGCTGCTTAACCTCTAGAACAGTGATATTCAAACTTCTTAAGACCGGGACCACTTTTTAGAGTGGCAATCGTGTCAGGACCCACCGGAAGTGATGTCATTAATCTGGAAGTGAGGTTGTGGCAGGAAGTGAGCAAGCAGGAAGTGTTGCTATTGTAACATAATAAAATAACACTCCTGAAATGCAAATTGGCATTCTTGGACTGCAGCAGTTGTTCAACTGTGAAACAGCCCTGAGAGAGAACAAGATTAGGACTAAATATGATGTAAAAGCACTGAACTAAAAACAAAATTTTAAAAAACCCTCACTTGAAAATTCAAACTGTCCTCACAAAAGGAATATAACAAGGTCTACAGTTTCCAAGATGGCTGCTCCCAGCTTTCCGTGACCCACCTGACATCAAGTTGTGACCCACCAAGTGGGGCACGACCCTGTCATGAAACTTGTTTCATGTGGATCTTATTTTGCATTAGAGTTGGAGGTGAAGAGAACTACTCATGTGAAGGAGGAGTTAGGTGAGGGTGATTGGCCTTAATGAGTTAAACCTAAAAAGCCTCAGAGAGCAGAACCTCCTGTTTGCTCTCAGGGAAGCAGGACAGCTTCATCGGGTGCTGTGGGAGCTGGTTGCAGTCAGTTAGGGAGGTAAAACATTGTAGGGTGTTTCTTTGTTCTTTTTTTCAGTTCCTCTCAGCTGGGTTGTAGACAGAGGGCTTTTATATGATAGGGAGGAGTCCTGTGAGTGGAAGCCTCCTGCCTTGTAAATTTATTATTGGATTTCATGATACAGAGGCTCTGTAAACTTATTGTTAATCTTATATTGTGTTAAAATAAATTGGCTTTTTCTTTATTTCTTTTGGTTGGGTTTCTTTTGAGAGGGGTTTGCCCGGGAACTCCCCCTTCTCTAAATTGTATTAAACCTGGATTGGTGGCAGTGGCAGCTACCAAGGGGAGGGAAGTCACCACCACCCCATCATAACAGACTCACAGTGTGAATAGGACACCCATTCGTGCCCCAGTGCCGTTCCCTGCAATAATGTGTAGGGAATGTGGCCCCATACCTGCCAGCCTGGCATTTGCAGCTCAGCCATGACCCCTCAAACTGCTGCGCTATAGCCTGATTTCCCTAGAGAAAATCAGTCCACGAACTGCTGTTAACTGTCACTGCCTGGTCATCACAATAGTTAACTCTTTGCTGAATTTTAGAATTTTCAACCCTGTTGAGGAATCAGTAAAAACACATTTGACTCCTTTTCACCTCCTTAGGGGGCAAATTTCCCTTCTTTGTGGGAATCCCTTCTTAGTGCATGCTTACATCATGGAAGGAATTTCCTGAAACTCCCTGAATTTCATGTTCCTAGGTCCAGCAGTTTGGGCTGCGTGTTGATGAGGCAGTCAGTCAGGACATCTCTTTATATTTTTACACTCCCTCTCCCTCTCCCTCCCTCCCCCCCCCTCTCTTGGTTTTTTTTGGATGATAGATATAATTTCAAATATCAGACATCAAGGGTTAAACTAGATGTGCTTCTGATCAGTGTGTGTGTCTGTGTGTGTTTACAAACAGTGCAAGGGGGTCCATGCAAAACTGAAAAGTGGAGTGGGAGAGAGGCCTTCAGGCTTTATACCATGCCATGGTTCCTTCCACAATGCTATTTATAGTACTTTTAAAAAATTGTATTAAATAATTATGCTCAATTAAATGCAAATTATACTTATCGGATTTGTTGATTCTTAAGTTAATGCAATATATATCAGCCAAAATGCTTAAATATTACTGGTGGGTGAAAGAACATAGACTTCTCGGTAGGATCTACATTCTATAGCAATGTTTCTCAAGCTGGGTTTGGCCCAACTAGGTGGGTCATGAACTAAACCAATTTCAGGTGGGTCCCCATTCATTTAAAAGTGTATTTTATTTTAATAGACTTGATGCTACCATGGTATGTGATTGCATTTGGTGTTACAGATCTATACTTTTGACAGGCTACTACATGTATGTGCTATTAACAATGATAGGCTTACTCCCAGGTAAGTGTGGATAAGATTGCCGCCTTTGGGATGTTTGGGGAATTTTTAAAAAAATCAGCAACTGCTTGGGAGGGTTTGATGGGTTCTTTTTTATTTTAAGTAAATGCTTAAACTTATACTTACCACACACTTTTAATTTACTTAATTAATTTAATTTTGTTGTATGGGGGTGCTAAAAATTTTCCTGCTTGATGATGTCACTTCTGGCCATGATATTAGTTCCATGTTAATGACATCAATTCCAGTGTGTCCTGACAGATTATCATTCTAAAAAGTGGGTCCCAGTTCTAAAAAGTTTGAGAATCTCTGTTCTACAGTAATGAAAAATAAATAATGGGGGAAAAATTATAACTCCGCCCAGTACATAAGACATTCCAAAAATCTTACAACCCAATCTCACATTCCAAGAATCTTACAGCAAGCCAACCCAATAATTGTCCTTGGTACCAGGAAAAATACGTGGGTTTTTATTCCACCCTTGCGTCCCAGTTCAATAAATCCACTAGTGCTTTAATAGATCTTGAAAATCTTCATATCCTCAGAATTTGAAAACTATTTTCTTCCATTATATGTGTGCATGTGAGGAAAATGTATGAATTTTGTATTTATGTACCTTAATTATGAGGGATATGGGTTTTTTTATGTATAGACCTTGGTTACATTAATGTCACAGTGCATCTAATGCATAGTTGTTTTAATATAAATAAATTAAGGGTTTCAGTTCTGTAGTTTACAACTTGGTGGTAATAAAGGCACTGAAGCCTGGCCTGCATTGTCTCAATTATGTTCTGAGAGTATAGTGCAGTATCCTGCAAATGTAGTTTTCATCTTTCCTGGTGCCTAGTGCTAAATATACCGCTGTTCGTCCTTGTGAAAGCACATCAATAAGGATGAATTAAGTTCTCTGTGGTGTAGTAGTATATGGTTTAAACAGATTAGGGTTTGGCATAGCATTCAGGTTTATCAGGCGTTTAGAATTTAGGATGTACAATTCATCAGTCTGTTTCTTGCCAATTATATGGGCTTCCCCCACAGTTTCTGGTTTGGCAGTGAGATAGTTGGTTCACCCTGTAGCAGAACTGCCTGCCAAGGAGACGTGGCCAGCTCTCTGCTTCCTGTCTTCTTTTTGTCCTGGCCTCGCCTTCGCTCAAACTGCCAAGTCATAAATGCCAAAAGCTTCTTGCAGAAAGGTCAAACTACTAAAGTTTGGAATCACCTGTGCCAATATTTGTTCTTTTTATCTTTCTCTATTTAGTGCAATGAGGGGGGAAAAAAACAAAAAAACAAAATAGCTGCCAGAAGAGTATCTAGGACTTTTTGGATAGCATTTGAATGCCACACCATTGCCAACTATTTAGGGTTAGTCAGCATAAGGTGTTTGAAGTAGAGCACTATTTAAAATGTGTTGCAGTCAGAAGAACTTAAAATACCGTCAGTTTTCCCTGTGTTTTTTTTTTTCTTGATTGCGATCGCGCACATGTTACATTGGCTCCTTTATTATTCAGGAAGTTTGTTAAATAGTACAGTCATGCTGGGAATCCTTTTTTCTCTCCCTCTCAACAGGCTGTGTGTGTAGTGATGCTGCATGCAAGATTCATTTTTATTATAAAATAGTTATATTTTATAGGTGCAACCAATAAAAAATATACAAGCACCGTTTGTGTTACTGTTTCAGGCTTGATAATATCACTATGCTTAGTAGATAGAATGGAAATAAGCCGACGTGTTATTTTGCTTGGACCATGAGCAAGTTATGTTGTTCTCCTTCATTTTAATCTTTGTTCTCAATCCTGGATGACCAGATGTATACAGTGATTGGTAATGACATGTGTCAAGGCCTATAGATTGTTTCCATACATCTTTTTGCCTATATGGCGACTTCCGTTTGCACGTTTCAGGAGAAAATGGATACACCACCTAGAATGGGTCCTAGGGCTTAAGTAATAAAAAGTGCTTTAATGTAGATGTGTGCAGAAGGTAGATTTGGCTCTTCTACTAGTTTGCTAGATGATTTGCAGTTGATTGCCAAGAGCTTTTAACTCTGGTTATTGTGATCCCTGGTCAGTAGCAATAGATTTGTTCTTGTTTTTGCAAGTCATACTAGTGTATTGCTTATGGGATGCACCATATTTTTTTGACTGCCACTACTTTGCAACTGGTTTTGGTTGATGAACTTTGGATTCCAGTAAAACAACAACACACTAACCTGCCCTGATAACCTCTGCTGTATCCAGCACCCTGGTGCAAGTCCAAGCAGCCCTGTGTAAGACTGCCATGCCTGGGAGGAAGGATAGGATATGGTGGAAGCCTGCTCCACTGATTCTGACCATTCCTGGGCTTAATCTGCCCCCTTTCCGTCCTGTAACACTCCTCCATGCCTTGTAATAATACTTTCCTGCTATCATCTACTGGCCCCGCAGTTGCAAAACTCTCTGGGAAGTTCACTATGATCAAGTTGCTGCTGTTACAGAATGGGGGGACTTACTGCTGCCTGCCCCAGCATCTGGGAGAGGGTCGGGGAGCCCCATGGATCCCTCTACAGGGCTCCCCAGTTTGAAAACCACTGTAACGTCTGCGCCACTCAGCACATTACTTACGTCCATCAGCAGCCATGGGATGGGATACAGCACCAGTAGGACAGTGCAGGTCATCCTACTGGCACTGCTTACCCATGAAAAGTGCTATAGTGGTTAGCACTGGCGCAGTGGCTGCTGAGCTGGCACTAGTGATCAGTAGGATTGTGCTGTCAGTTATGTAAAGGTTACAGCATTGAAGTGCACTGTGTAGTTATTTCTTTAAGTGTGAGCAGACTGAAAGTGACAGCATGTTTATTTAACAAGCAGCTGTAGAAACTATTGCTTTCCTTCACTCTTATTTTAGAAACCTAGAGAGAAGATAGAAATGACTAAGTTTTGTTACAATCATCAGGTACCTTTGACCAATATCTATTTTATTTGAGGGGGAAAAAACTCCAGGTGTTTTGCACACAGTGCAGATCATGGACAATTCCAAAGGCATAAATTGTGTATCACTGGCAGAGAATTTAAATTATGGCTTGGATCCAAAGATCCCTATGCACTAATGTTTGTGTGGAGTTTGTATGTTGCCGATTCCCTCCCTAGAGAAGCATTCTCCATACTGCAACTCATTGTGCTAGAGATCTGAGGAGCAACAGCAGGAAGGGGTGGTGGTGGAAAAACACTAGGGTACATTTGAAATTCTGTGTCCTTAGATTCCATCCAAAGTGTCATTGCTATGCAATGCCAACCAAAATGGATGAGCGGGATAGAACATTTTCAGCAGTCAAAGTAGCTGAAACAAAGCTAAGTTCAATGGTCCGCTGTAATTCCTATTCCTCCTGCACTATTCCCAGGGTGACACAGCTTTCGGAATTTTCTTTTTTATCGTACCTTTCGTTAAGTGTATACATTTGTTATCTCTTATTTCTTCATAAGTGAGATTTATTTTGTTGTGGCTTTTCAGTATTATGGGGTGTTTTTTTTTTGCCCATGTAGGTAGGCGCTTTGTTCCATTTTATTTATTATTTTACTGTTTTTCTATCTTACCTATCAGTATAAAAACATCTCAGGAGAGCTTGCAATAGCTCAAAAACAAACCTGGCAGTGTTATTGCCTGTACAATATTTTAATAATTATAAACTGTCTGATCTCTTCTGTGTTGTTAAGCAGTGTTCCCATTTTCAATATCTTGGAATAGTTAGAATGATCTATTTGTGTGATGTCATGTGAGATTCACTATGCAGCAGTAGCACCTAGCATCCAGATCAGCACTGGTTACAGATTAAATTTGTGACAGTTGGCTGGTACATAACATTACAAATACTTTGGCCACTTCATGAGAAGAGAGGACTCTTTAGAAAAGACCCTCATGCTGGGAAAGATTGAAGACAAAAGGAGAAGGGGGCGGCAGAGGATGAGATGGTTAGTTAGTGTCACCGAAGCAATGAACATGAAATTGGGCAAACTCAGGAAGGTAGTGGAGGACAGGGAGGCCTAGCGTGCTGTGGGCCATGGGGTCGTGAAGAGCCGGACACGACTTAGCAACTGAACAACAACAACAATTACTTCAGTTCGTTTCTGCCTCCACCTTCCATAGAGGTTCAATATGAGCACAGTTAATTGACCATATACATTGGCAGCTGTGAACTGTGGCTTATGTTCTGGGTCCTGTGTGAAAGAATCCAGACAGTTAATTCTCTCACAGACCTGTGGTGGTGATTGTTGTTGTTTTTCTCCACGCAGCAGTAGTTTCAGGGCTTGTATAGATGTACAACTAGTCCATCACTTTTGACGTTCTTTTCACATCAGCTTTTTCCTCCGAGCGCGAGTGGCCTCATTGCGACGAAGGGTGACCCCTTCTTCCAGTGACAAGCCCACATCCAGTTACACTACGGATGCTCCTCAGAGGGAGGGCGGTCGAGGGCTGCTTGTAGTGGAGGATTATATAGTTAGGAACATAGAGAGGGGGGTTTGTGATGGGTGTGAGGACCGCATGGTAATTTGTCTGCCTGGTGCGAAGGTTGTGGACATCACGTCTAGATAGGCTAGTAGAGAATGCTGGGGAGGAGGTAGCTGTCGTGGTGCATGTTGGCACCAATGATGTGGGCATATGTATCCAGGAGGTCCTGGAGGTGAAATTTAGGCTGCTAGGCAGGAAGCTGAAAGCCAGGACCCCAGGGTAGCATTCTCAGAAGTGCTACCTTCCACGTGCAGGGTCAGCTAGGTAGACAGAGCTCAGGGGTCTTAATGCGTGGATGAGACAGTGGTGTCAGGAGGAAGGGTTTAGATTTGTTAGGCATTGGGGAACATTTTGGGAAGCCAGGCCTGTACAAGAGGCTGCATGGAGACTGTTTAAAACAACCATAGTAAAGGCCCAGCGGGAATGTATACCACACAGAAAGAAGGGCTTGATTTGGTCTAGGAGGGTGTCTCCATGGCTAACGAGTGAAGCTAGAGAAGCTGTAAAAGGCAAGGAAGCTTCCTTCCGTAAATGGAAGTCTTGCCCCAGTGAGGAGAATAAAAAGAACACAAACTCTGGCAAAAGAATGTAAGAAGGTGATCTGGGAGGCCAAGAAAGATTTTGAGGAACGCATGGCCAACAACATAAAAAGGAAAAATAAAAGCTTGTTCAAATATGTTAGAAGCAGGAAACCTGCCAGAGAGGCAGTCGGTCCGCTGGATGAGGAGGGAGGAAAGGGGGAAATAAAAGGGGCCTTGGAAATTGCAGAGAAATTAAATGAGTTCTTTGCATCTGTCTTCACGGCAGAAGACATCGGACAGGGACCGCTGCCTGAACGGCCCCTCCTGACTAAGGAATTAAGTCAGACAGAGGTTAAAAGAGAAGAGGTTTTACACCTAATCGACAAAATTACCAATCTCTTAACTGTAGTATGCAACTTGTCCCTTAAAATTGCCATGGTGCCAGAGGATTGGAGGATAGCGAATGTTATACCAATCTTTAAAAACAAAGAAGAGGGGACCCGGGAAACTACAGGCTGGTCAGCCTGTTCCGGGTAAAATGGTAGAAAGCCTCATCAAAGATAAAATCTTAAAGCACGTAGAAGAACAAGCGCTGCTGAAGGAAAATCAGCATGGCTTCTGTAGGATAAGTCTTGCCTCACAAATCTTTTAGAATTCTTTGAAAAGGTTAATTGGCATGTGGATGCTGGCGAACCCATGGATATTATATATCTGGATTTTCAGAAAGCGATGGACACGGTTCCTCACCAAAGGCTACTGGTTAAACTTCACAGTCAGGGAATAAGAGAGTAGGTTCTCTTATGGATTAAAAACTGGTTGGGGAGCAGGAGGCAAAGGGTGGGTGTCAATGGACAATGTTCACAATGGCGAGAGGTGAAAAGCGGAGTGCCCCAAGGATCCGTCTTGGGACCCATGCTTTTCCACTTGTTTATAAATGACCTAGAGACAGGGATAAGAAGCAAGGTGGGCAAGTTTGCACGTAGCACTAAATTTTTCCGGGTGGTGAAAACCAGAAGGGATTGTGAAGAGCTCCAGAGGGATCTCTCCAAACTGGGGGAATGGGCAGCCAAATGGCAGATGTGTTTCAATGTAGACAAGTGTAAAGTGATGGACATTGGGAGAAAAAAATCAAAACTTCAACTATAAGCTTTCTGAGCTTTCGGTGATAGATCAGGAGAGAGATCTTGGAGTGCTAGTAGACAACTCAATGAATGTGTCGACCCAATGTGCGGCACCGATTAAGAAGGCCAATTCCATACTTGAAATAATAAAAAAAGTGGTTGAGAATAAAACAGCCAATATTATTATGCCACTGTACAAATTGATGGTAAGGCCACATCTGCAGTACTGTGTACAGTTCTGGTCGCCACACCTTAAAAAAGATATAGGGGAACTAGAGAAGGTGCAGAAGAGAGCAACCAAAATGATTACAGGGCTGGGGCACTTCCCACGTGAGGAAGGGCTACAGCGTTTGGGCCTCTTCAGCCTAGAAAAAGGACGCCTGAGGGGGGACTTGATTGAGACATACAAAATTATGCACAGGATGGATAAAGTGGATAGAGGAAGGTTCTTTTCCCTCTCTCACAATACCAGAACCAGGGGACATCCACTAAAATTGAGTGTTGGGAGATTAGAACAGATAAAAGGAAATACTTTTTTTACCCAGCTGGTTATTAATCTGTGTAACTCTTTGCCACAGGAGGTGGTAATGGTATCTGGCCTAGATGCTTTTAAAAGGGGACTGGACAGATTTCTGGAGGAAAAGTCCATTGCAGGCTACAGGCCATGATGGTTAGTGCAAACCTCCTTACTTTAGAGTTAGGCTACTTCGGAATGCCAGATGCAGGGGAGTGGCAATGAGATGCACGTATCTAGTTGTCTTGTGTGTTCCCTGAGGCATCTGGTGGGCAACTGTGAGATGCAGGAAGCTGGACTAGATGGGCCTTTGGCCTGATCCAGTGGGACTCTTCTTATGTTCTTATGACTGTGGTATTAGGCGATAAAGGGCATGTATGAATGAGACATTAATCACTACTGAAGAATTTTTCATATTGTCTTATGTTCCCAGCTGTACTTTTCAGTGGAAACAAGTTCAAACAGTTGACTGAAAGTAATTATGTTGTGACTCATCAGGTAATGAGAAATCAAGTGATGTTACATACATGTGTGAAACTGTTCTCGCATTAGCATTTTGTACATGAGTGCTTTTAGTCTGGACGTTAATGTAGCCTATATGAATTGGAAAGAATGTTTTTTTCTCATATGAGTTGGCCCTGAATTAAATCTCACAGTAGGCTTGATAATCCTGTTTTATATGGTGCTATCTACTATTCTGTTCCTGTGAAGGCTCCACTTGTTGCTGGAGGGGAGGTGTTCAGTTTGCTCAGGGGAGGTGTTCAGTGAATTTCATCCATTCTTTACAGGCTCTTGTGTTCTATTGTTCTGTGTTTATCACTGCATATGAAAGTTGTTTGATTCATCGAGAGGTTATGAGACAAGCAGAATAATTAATGTG
Organism: Lerista edwardsae; assembly: GCA_029204185.1. Lineage (NCBI taxonomy): Eukaryota > Metazoa > Chordata > Lepidosauria > Squamata > Scincidae > Lerista > Lerista edwardsae. The sequence continues at coordinate 9,949,123 of JAJKFI010000001.1, forward strand.
CATCTTTCCAGGATAGAGAAATAGTTGGGAAAATCCTTGAATACAAAGTGATATAATTTGTGAAGTGTTGGAATATCTTAATTTCAACATTTTATTCCTAGAAATATTGTTATGTTGAACAAACAAATGGCAGTGTGGCTGCTTGTTAATCCTAAGGATCTAGAAAGATATAAGTTACAATGAAATGTGATTCATGAAAGCAATTTACCTTGTTCTCTGAAAGATCCAAACATAACAGCTGACAACTCACCTGGGAATTAAACGTATCTAGTAAAAAGTGTTTGTCTTTGAAAGGGCTGGACTTGATGACCTTGGTTTTTTCAACTAACGCTAGCTTATATCTTTTTCATAATTTGTCCTATCTGTGTAAATGGTTGCTTTCATTTGTCTGGAAAATTTTTAGAAATTCTTAGTAATATTTGATTTTGATTTTGTCTTCAGACCACACAGCCCTCACATTAACATTGCAATGAAAGTAAAATGAAAACAAAAATGTTTTCAGCAACTTACCAAATGCATACATTTAACACAGTTAGGGGGATAGGGATTAATACTACAATCTTTTTCATGCTTGCAAGCTGTAAGAACCATGTAGCAATTGCCCTCGTTACCAGTTTGTTTTCAGGTCCAATTCAGGATGTTGGCTTTAGCCATTAAAGTCCTGCATGATCTGTACCCAGATTACCTAAAGGATCACCTCCACCTGCACAAGCCTATCATCCTCTCTGGCCCACCATTGACAGAAGCTCAACTCATAGGCTCCAGGTACCTTATCTGTAATGGTGTCACACCTTTGGAATTCTTTTTCCAAGGGGGTTTGTCATGTGACCTTCTTGGCACCTTTCAAATGAGCATGAAAATGTTGCAATTCTTTCTGTATATATAATTTTATCTCTGATTATTTTGGTTTTTTTAATCTGATGCTCCTGCTATTGTTGCTTAAATTGCTGTTGTATTTATCATTCTTGAATGCTATCTTGAGGTTTCTTTCTTTTGAGGAGAGGGGAATGAAAATACCAAAATATCCAGAATAGAAAGATTTTAAACAAGCAAACATTAACTTGTATGTTGGATAAAAAAATGGAGGCTTTCAGTAAGGAACAGAATCTAGCCTAAAACTATAACTAACTCAAATTTATACAAGTAATTTACAATTGTGGAAGTATTGATGTTAAAGGATGAAACTTGAGACACCTTAAAAAGTGGTTCTCAAGCGTTTTAGCACCAGGACTCACTTTTTAGAAAGACGATCTGTTTAGGACCCAGCGGAAGTGATTTCATGGCTAGAAGGGCTTTCATTGTGACACCAGAGCCTGCTGCTTTCCTGAGAATGCAGCAATAAGTTGGGTTATTTCTCAGCAATTTTCCAATAGCAAAGTGGATCAGAAAGAGGAAAGCTTATTTACAACCTTGATACATGCAAAACAACCATGCAGCCCTCTCCAGCATCCATCTTCCGATATTTTCAATATGGCTGCTCTAGGTGCTTTGTGACCCACTGGTGGGTCCAAACCCACAGTTTGGGAACCATTGCCTTTACAAGACTGTAGGATATAATCCATCCATTGCATGTGACAGTATGTCCTCATAGCTCTGTACGTATGGAAAGGAAGGGATGGTCTCTGTGATATCCCCTTTTTTGCCACTCCAGCTTCATATTTAAAAAAATCATACCCTTGTTATAGTTTATGGTGGGTGCATCTAGACAAACAATCAGTTTCTTAGAATTTGGCATCCATAATTCAATGCTTCCTGGGAGGTTGAGATGGAATAAAGATTTTAACCTTTACACTTTTACCCATGCTCCCAGTGCTGTCAATATTTGTAGCTTTCTTACAACCTTGCCTCTTTATCATTGAAGCCCTAGATCTTGCTATTATTATGGTCAAAGGAAGGCATTTGCATGATAGATGAAAAACGCCTCCATATTTTCAGGACAGGGCAGATTCAGCATAGTGCTTTATTGACTTTTCCCCATTCTTGTTTAGTACTGAGTTGTGTCAGCTAGTAACAACCTTCTTAACAACGTGCAAGTGCAGCACAACCCCTGCAAGAGCCACATGTTTGTTGTGCCTCCCCCTCCTCAAGAACCTTAGTGCCAGAGTATTGCTGAGTTAGGCAACTGGCGGTTGCATTACAGCAGATAGGGACAGGTGGAGAATGAAATGTTTCTTTTTCTCCCTTCAGGGTTCTTAAGTCTGGAGCATTTCAGTTCTTCCACCTGTGGGGTGTGTCTACAAGGAACGCTATTGTGAGTCACACCCATTGGATTGAGAAACATTGCCCTAAGCTACTCTACCTATCATATTTTTTCTCATGTGTTTTTCTTCTTAAATTTCAAATTGTTTTCTTACCTTACTTTCTTTTCAGTGGTAGCTTTCAGGATTTCCAGATCATCGATCAATCAGTCAAAGTGGATTTATATACCACTTTTCAACAAAACGTTCACAAAGCGGTTTACAGGCAAAAAAATAAAGTTAAATGGCTCCCTGTCCCCAAAGGGCTCACAATCTAAAAAAATAAATGCAGAACACCACCAGCAACAGCCAATAGAAAAGGCACTGCACAGGGGCGAATAGGGACAATTACTCCCCCCCTGCTAAGTAGAAGAGGGACACCACTTGAAGTGCCTCTTCCCAGTTAGCAGCCAACAGATCTTGATGCTCACCCCCCAAATTCATTACCCTCCCCTCTGCCCGAATAACAGAATCACCTTCAAAATCAAATTGCAAGTATATGCTCTTTCTTAGGCAGTGAAGCTTCTGTTTCACATCTTGGCCATATTTTCATGCTTTTCTCCACAATCATGACCAGGAGGTTTAAATTTAAAACTGATTTTCTATATCCTTTTTCTCTAGTCATATTTTTAGAATTTGGTAAACTCAGGTCTCAGTTTACCAAACTGAAATAATGGGGCAAATGTAAACTGGAACTGTTGGTGATTCATATACACGGGAATGATATTGTTTTACTTACAGCTTTTCCTGGAATTTCGTGGGCATCCCAATCCAATCTTGGATCAAATCATGTACCGTTTGAGAAACTGTTGAATGTGTCTAAAATCTTGTCCTGGGATATGCCTCCCCCATCAATGCCCTATTTCAACAATTCAGAGAACAATCACTTTTAGGATCCGCTGACTTTATTATGCGACCTTACTGTTCAATGCAGTATGGATATGCAGACTGTCTTTCCAGACTTGATAACCATACCATAGTGTAAGGTTGAATGAATATTCACATATCAATGTAGGTCTTTGTATCTGTGCAGAAGTAATGGCTTTTTGTGTACAGAGTCTTTATGGGTGGAACAAAACCCAAGTTTCTGAAAAGGCTTAGGAAGGCAGATCACATCTTTGCCTCAGGACAACAAGTGTGCAATAGCAGCAGCCACCGTCAAAGGAAAGAAGAGTCCCAAATTTGCTTATGAGAATCAGAGTGATTAAAAGTAGAATTTGTGTAGGAAGGGATGTAAAGACTTGCCACTGAAGCTGTATCATCAGCTATGAGTTCTGTCATAAAAAGGGATTGGCATAATTACTATATATAAGCCTAGCTCTTTTAAAACACACTTGGTCTTACCTTTGGGGCATTGTATTTTTATGTCTTTGAAAAATGATATCTGCAACAAGATGTGCAATTCGAAGATGCATGTGCCAGGAACTGTATAGTCTAACAGTACAGATGGTGGCACCAGATATCTGCTGTGGATCAGACTGGCCCAGCATTAGGCAAAGTGAGGCAGACAGCTTCAGTTAGCAGATTGAGGGAACCATTAAAGGGCAATAAAGTGTTCATTTATTTAATTAATACAAGGTGTGGCTGAAAAGTTCTAATAATCACCAGGCACTGCAGTATTATTAATTCATGGCTGAAACATATGTGATAAAAATCAATGAATGTTGCCTTAAAGCCATAAATATTTGTCCTTATTTGTTACTATACAGAATGCTCTTTTCAGAGTTGGGATGTGCTGCAACTAGTTTGCTACTGCAGTATACTTTAGAAAAGTTCACTTTTATATATGGCCTGGATGAAGGTACACAAACTGAAATTAAATATGGACTTAAGTCTGTTGGTTTGGAAACCAACCATGCAAGTATTGTACAAACAACCTGCTCTGAATGGGGTTGCACTCCATCTACAGGAGCAAGTTTGCAGCTTGGGGCTCCTTCTGGACTCAGCTTGGATTGCCAAGTGGCTACAAAGCTAGAGTGGGGACTCTGCACAGCTAAGGCTAATGCAGCAGCTTTGGGCATGCTTGAGTCAGGTAGACCAACCATAGTAGTCTGAGCCTTTGTGCCTTTGACACTTGACTATTGAGCTATACTTTATCTGGGGTGGCCCCTATACTCTGTTCAGAAATTGCAGTTGATGCAGAATGCAGCAGAATGCGTAGTGTCTGGGCTTGGTATTTTGACTCTGTTTTGAGCTGCTGCTCCGGTAGCTGCATTGGTTGCTGATTCACTTTTGGACCCAATTCAAGGTGCTGGTGTAACCTTTAAAGCCCTAAACAGATTGGAACTGAGGTGTATTATATCTAAAAGACCGTCTTTTCCACATCAACCAGCTGTGTGTGCCATCCAGCGGTGTTATGCTGCCGGAATGCTGGGTGGGACATCCGGGTGATTGACAGCCTGCCCGTTGCATTCCAGAGCGTTTGCGTAACCAATTACGCCGCTTGCGTACGTTATTTTATTTATTAAAATAAACATTTTTAATAAATATATTCAAATAAGTCTCTTTAATTCATGAAGATGGTCAAAATCTTTTTTAAACTTTTGTAAAAATTTTTTTTAAAAAGACAGAGAAAGTCTTATGGATTTGTTTTTAGAAATGACAAAAGTACCTTTTTCCTATAGTGCACATCAGAACATAAGAAGAGCCCCAATGGATCAGGCTAAAGGCCCATCTAGTCCAGTTTCCTGTATCTCACAGTGGCCCACTAGATGCATTAGGGTGGATACAACTAGATACCTGCATCTTGTTGTCACTCCCCTGCATCTTACTTCTAAAGTATGGCAGTTGTGCAACCCATCATAACCTGTAGCCTGCAATGGGTGTTTCCTCCATAAATTTGTCCAGTCCCCTTTTAAAGGCATCACATTACACTTGTCTACATTGAAACATCATTTTGCTACCTATTTTGCTGCCATTTTGCTACCCATTCCCCAATTTGGAGAAATCCCTCTGGAGCTCTTCACAATCCCTTCTCATTTTCACCACTCAGAAAAATTTAGTGTTACCTGCAAACTTGCCCACCTTGCTTCTTATCTCTGTCTCTAGGTCAGTGGTATTCAAACTTTTTAGACCGGGACCTACTTTGTAGAATGGCACTTGTGTCAGGACCCACCAGAAGTGCTGTCATTAACCTGGAAGTGATGTTGTGGCAGGAAGTGACTTAAAGCAGGAAGTGCTGTCATCGTAACATAAGAAAATGACACTACTGAAATGCAAATTGGCATTCTTGGACAGCAGCAATTGTACAACCATGAAACATCTCTGACAGAAAGCAAGATTAGGACAAAATATTGTGTAAAAGCACTGAACTAAAAACAAAACTTTAAAATAAACCCTCACTTGAAAATTCAAACTGTTAACACTCACAAAAGGAATATAACAAGAGTAAATCCTACAGTTTCCAAGATGGCTGCTCCCAGCTTTACGTGACCCACCTGCCATCAGGTCATGATCCACCAAGTAGATCCTGACCCACAGTTTGAGTAACACTGCTCTAGGTCATTTATGAACACGTTATGATGAATTCATGACCACTGGCTCTTCTGATTATCACTACCCTAGGTGTTTTAAAAAGGCCAAAAAGGACAAACAGCCCAAGTAAGCCCAAAAAGCACTCTGTACAGCCATGCAGCAGAGGGGCCTGCTCTATTCCGGGGGATGTTTTGGCCTGCTGAAGCCTCCTTGGGATCAGGAAATACTTGTTCCCTTGCTTCAGAGTAAGCCCACGCCAGCCACCAAGGCTACTTGGACCTGTGCCAGCAATATTGCTGGCTCAAGTCCACATGGACCCAGATTGGATCAAGGTCGGGAAAGGGGCTAAGATTTGGTGGAAGCTGCTGCCACAAACCCACCCCCTTCCCGGTCCCAATCCACTCTTCTGTAATTCCTGTTGCCTGAACAGCTTGTGACATTACTATCCTATTTCTTAAAGCAGTTTCTGCCCTTGTTCTTTCCTTCCATCACGAGGAAAGAAGGCATGCTAAGGTCAGAAATCGTTTCAGATAAAAGAAAGCAATATATTGTCTTCATGCAACAGTAAGAGCTGAAGATATGAGAGAGGACTGCTGTCTTTAAAAGCGGTTTATTTTGTAAAAGTGGCCATTGAGGGTTGTCTCATTTGCTCAGACATTTGTGAATCCACTTGGCAGTCTTGGAATCCTCTTCCTTTTGTAACGCCAAAGAATAATGAACACAAGTCATATGATAAATGATGTGAAGTATACAAATCCGGTATCAAGGCAACAAGGAAGATTAAACAACTACAAAAAATGTGTAGGAAAAGAAGAGCAGCTGTTCTGAAAAAGACAGTATCCCTTATATTGGACAGGTTTCAAGATCAATGCACCTTCAGAAAAAGCTATCTTTATACTTAAACAAGGCAATTGAATCTGCTCAGTAGTTGGCCAGTCAAATCACCTTAATCACATGTATCCATAGGCTATTACCTCCAATGGCATCAGGGTTTGCCTAAGTCCGTCACAAGGCCCACATGGCCAGGCATTTCCCTGAACAGTGCCAATGGTAGCACCAAGTGCACAATCAGGGAGTATGCAGGGGCACCATGGGGAGCCTTGCCCTTGCAGCCCAATCATAATCAGGGCTAGAATAGGCAGGTTGGCTGCCCTGTGTGATATCCAACCCCCGTTAGGAGGCAGCTGTGGCGCAACTCAGAGTAAGGGGACTTGTCCCCTTATCCCGGATAAGACCCCAGCAATCTTTGTGGGGCTACTCAGATCTGCGCTAGCAAATTGGTCAGTGCATTCTTACCCATGCGCAGTGGCGCAATGGATTTTGTCTCCATGGGTCTCCATGTCCTTGCACCCTCCCAGCCAACTCAGAAGTTGTTTAAATATGGCACATTTGCAACACCTAGAGGTTGGCACAAGGGACTTGTGCCGGTCAAGAGGATAGTTAGGATTGTGCTCTTAGAAACCTGGCACATAAACTGAAAATTTTAAACTGATGATCAGTCAGTCATCGTTTTTAGGTGGATTTATTTCAGACAAATGTTGGTAAAAGAAGTTTCCTTACTATCAGTATTGAGAGACCAGATTACCTTATTTCATTGCAAAGACCTCTTCCCTTGGGTTTCTCAAAGTACACTGCAGAATAAAGAGATAAAATATATGTAGTTGCCTTATACTGAGATCATTGGTCCATCTGGTTTGGTTTTGTCTCTACACTATTTGTCAGCAAGTTTTCAAGGTTTTGAGCCGAGATCTTTCCCAGTACTTAGAGATGCCAGGGATTGGACTTTCAGGTGAGATGTTGTGGTGAGCAATAACCCCCACCTCCACGATTCTCACTGCACAGATCCTGTAATGAAATGAAACTGCCTTTTTCCTGAAGTAGTTTTATGCATGAACGTTCATCACGTATTACTTTGGCTCATAGTTGAATTTGCATTTGAGAAGCATTGTGTTTGAGGCGACCCAGGACTCCTCTCTGTGACATTTGTTTTGTGACATTCACACATGCAAATAATCATCGTGATTAACCAGCCTTTAATGAAGTAATGCCATTTTTTATTTGAACTACTTGCTCAATTTGGAGACTATAAACAAGTAGGTGCACACTGTGGACTTTGGAACATATTTCAAGTGATGGTCCTCCTTTCGATCTTCTTGCTGGGGAGTGTTTATCTTGATTATATGTTAATTTGGATAATCATCAATAAAGTTTAAACATAAGAACTGAAATACACAACCAATTCTGTGTTCTGCCTGTCTGTGGCTTATTGTAAAGCAGTTTCCTGGTAAATATGTGGCTTATTCCCACTGCCTGGTGTTCCTGCTGTTTAGTTAGTGTATACACACTTCTTAATGGGCCCTAGACTACCACTCAGCATTTTTCAGCTGCAGTTGCCCAGGGACTAACAAGCAATTACAACACAGCTATTAAGTAGCTAGTAGGGTTCACTATCAGGTATCCAGAGCAGAGCTGACTTCAGGCATTTTAGTGGCCTACTTGGTCTATTAACATGGTATGGCCACAAAGACTGCGTAGTATATTTTGAAGCTCCAGGGCCTAACAGCACCTTCTTACCCATGTTGCTTGATCTTATAGTTTCTTAAGCCATTAAGATTTTACTGAACACACCTCTGTTCTGCAACTGCAGCAACCAGTTTCACCCTTATAGAGTCTTCTGTTTTTGCCACCTCCTCAGCTCCTTTCATTTCAGATGCAATTTTGCAGTTTACAGAATTAGATGGCAAGTGAGTGACCAACCGGTAAACTAAGTAATTGTGGATTATTATTACTAGGAGAGGGAATGCTCAGGGTAGGCTGGCTGTGATAAAAGAAAGCAAAGGCCTATGATCTGAACTCTTTCTGGACAGCATATGCAATGCTTGTAGATGGAACTGAAATGTGATGGATGGTGGCTGAAAAGGACAGAGAAATTTGTAGTCACATTGCAAGATTCTGTGTGTAGAGCAGCCCTGTGCTATTTATTCCCTATAACAAGTCTGCACCAATGCACAGACCCCTTCTCTTCCTGTGCAGCATAGTAACTGCTTTACAGTGCTGTCTCTGGACACTCGATGATGATGTCACGTGTCATTGCCAAACTTCTATGTTGTCGAGCTCCATGCTAGTGGGAGCTCAGCCATTCAGCTTATCAGGAGCCCTGGTCATGGGATGAATTCAGCTGGGGCAACTGTACTGCGGATATCACTGGTCAACCAAGATGAATCTTAGTATTTGGATTTATGGAGGTGGGGGGTGGCATTGAGGACGCTTTGATAAAATCTGTTCTATGTCTGACTGTTATCCTTTTTCCAAAGCTTGTGAATGCTAGAATATCTCCTATAACACTGCTTATATATATAATCATATATTATATGATTATAACCATTAAGGGCCCATTAAGGGACGTGGTGGCGCAGCGAGTTAATCCGCTGTCGCTGGGCTTTCAACCGCAAGGTTGGGAGTTCGAGACTGCGTGACGGAGTGAGCTCCCGTTGCTTGTCCCAGCTCCTGCCAACCTAGCAGTTCGAAAGCACCTAAAATGCAAGTAGATAAATAGGGACCACTTTGGTGGGAAGGTAACGGCGTTCCGTGCGCTACGGCGTAGAATCATGCTGGCCACCATGATCGGACAAAAACGCTGGCTCTACAGGCTTTGAAACGGAGATGAGCACCGCCCCCTACAGTCGGTCACGACTAGACCATTCGGTCGTGGGGAAACCTTTACCTTTTATATATATAAGCACTATAATCACACACTTTATTCTTGAGCATGATTTTTTTAACAAGAAAAAAGGATTAAAATTCCCTAGGCCTCAGAATGCCTTATAAGGGCATGAAAAGTCACTTCCTGTTTTTGCAGCAAGCCGGAAGTGCCATTTTTTTTTTTAACAAAACTGCCATGCAGAGGCCTGCAGAGGTTGCGGGTGGTTGAGTGTTTCTGCGGGCCTTAAAAGCCCCTGTACCTGATTGGCTCCTGGCTCCGGTCAGTTTCAGAGGTTCCAGGTGGGCCCTGTGTGTGTGGAGATCAGGTTCCGCGGATGCTGAACCAGCAGATAATGCTAGTCCACCTGTATATGTTTTGGAACTTTTGGCCTGTGATAATTGCTTCTCTGTTGCCCCTCACATATGTGTCCACATATATAGACTCAGCTCTGACTTTGAGCGATACAACTGTAAGAACTCAGGTGGCTATGGGAAAGATGAGTTTCCATTTGCTGTTCTGCTTAAGAGGTGGATGTTGTGCCCAAGCAAAACTGTGAAAGTCTGAAATGAATGGTGAGATAAGAAATAGCATTTTGAAAATAGCTTCATTTTCTAGCTGAATGAATGTATTTTTGGGGTTCAATGACGTTTGGTGGTTTGTTCTGTGCTATGTATTACATGTAGTACTTCAAATATTCAAAACATAATTAACCTCTATCCAGTTCTTGAGTTGGGTTTCTCTCCATTTTCTGTTTACGTGCTCTGATGGTAAAGAGCAGTCTTCATTGTCATTTTAGATTACTATAAACAGGATTATTTTTACAATTTTACAATGAAATGATCTTTGTGTAGGAAATGTGTAGCTATTGTTGTATATAAAATGAAGAGCAATGTATTGAGCACCTACCCCCAGAATCATCAGTAGCTTGTATGGGTTTGAAAAAACCACCTCTACTTCACAGGCATGTGCCTTCTTATATGGAAGGTTTCTCTGTTTAGGAAAATTGGAATGTGTGAAACAGCCCTAGATAGAAATTATCTCTGTTTACATTTTCCATAATGTGTGGAGCAGCCCTCAGGGTAGAATTATACTTTACATGCATATGTCTGTAACAAAAGCTGGAAGGCTGATTCTCCCAGGGAAAAACAGGTTTTGGAAAGTGAGATTTTGAGTGGAGAAGAGGTGTGGGAGAAGGAAGTACAGTACTACTGTACAGCTTTTTTCTGCAGCTTCTCTACTTTGGAAAAGTGGCAGTCAGGCATTTTTTGTATAGGTATGTGTATAATGTGCAGTAGCATAGCTAGAGAGGGATCAAAACACTAAGTATTTTTTTTACCACAACACATCGTCTAAACGGTGTCCCTCCCTTGCCTCTGGAGCCAGGCAGCAATAGCAACACAGTATGTTGTGGTGCTGAAAATACTTAGTATTTTGACCCTCCCCTAGCTCCGCTACTGGTAATGTGTAGTTTCACCTTCAGTGTTGAAGTGGTGTCCTGAAAAATCCTAGTTGTATGATTTTTTATTTAAGTATTTCTCCATAATAAGAGTTACTTATTCTTGTTCATCTGTAGGGAAAATACGTGACTGGGAATAATTGATAAGGTGCTCTCCTGTATTTACATTTTATTTTTATTCTTTTATTATGATGGTAATCTCTTGGCATTTAATCACTACAGGACCATTCAAAATTATGTAGAGACTCGAAAGCATACTAATAATGCAGGCCATTAAACTTTACTGTTTTAGCTTTTCCATCTGTTCAAAAGAGAACCATGCTACATACATCCTGCCAATTTTCTTTTTCACTGTTATGATTTCTATCCTTTTCAGGTCAGCTATTTCACATAGCACCAAGGCTGGGCAGTAATTTTCAGTAAGAAATTTGTCTGCTGTATTTACCACCAGAATACCTATATCGAGGAAGCTGTGAAAGAATAAAACTCATTGTATTAACTGGCATAAAGAGCAGCCCATATGCTCATACAGAAGCTTTGCATTTTTTTAATGCAGTTTTTAATATCAGAACTTCACAACTAAACACAGTTCCTGCATTATGAAATCAAAACAAATGCACTATGCCAGTTTTCTGCTATTTATTTCTTAAAAAATTAAATCATCTTTTCAAAAAGCTGCTATGATATGCTAATCAGATATAAGTGGACAATATGAATGTTCATTTCATGTTATTCTTGAACTATGGGCGTGCGGGGAAGAATATAGTGTAGAAGTGATGGGTATAGCATGCAAGTATTTACTATATCTCTTATGAGCAAATGCGTTTTGATTAAAAATGAGCCAGAATACTGAGCTTCCTTAGTTTGAATCTATTCGCCAGGTAGCCTTAAGCAAGACATTCTCTCAGCCTAATCCTCATCTACAATATGGGGATAATAATGCTTACCTTACAAGGTTGTTGTAAGGACTACATTAGGATAATATAATTGAAATACTTTGCACACTCAGAAGGTGCTATACAAATTTATAGAAAGTGCTATAAAAACAGTATCTATTTCCACTGCACTACGTCTACTATTTCGCTCATGGTAATACCTATATTACCATGAGCAAAATGGTAGACGTAGTGCAGTGGAAATTGATACGTTTTTTTTCTGAGATTTAAAATATTGTTGGTTTTAGATAGGAAAAACAATTTATAAACTGGCAAAACGTCCACCCGATTAAAGGGTGTAAATGTTAAAATGTGATCAAAAGGTTCTAGCTGACTTGGTAAGTGACAGGTGTGCACCAGTTTCAACTTCCCTTCCCTATCCTAGCTAGCTCTGCCCTGCTGTTCTCTCCCCTCTCTTTTCCTTTACCTCTTGCTGGTGTGTACGACTGTCTGCTGCCTTATCTACCACTTCCCCTTTACTTCTGCTTGCTTTTTCTTGGTTGTCCTTTCCACATCTTCCTATTTTTTTTCTGGTAAATTAGCCATTTGTTTTGGAGGGCCACAGTAGATTTCTACTGCAAAACACAGAGTGCAGTCCTGAGGTGCTCTTTGGCACAAGTTTCTTATGCTGGCCCAGGAGTGTCACCTATGCGCTGTAAGGCATGTTTGCAACAACTGAGGAGCCAGTCAGCCTTACACAAGGCCCTTGAAGCTGCACTAGCGATTTTGCTAGTGCAGTAGCCCTATTAGAGCAGCTGCCACATGGAATTAATTCCCCTTACTCTAAGTTGCGTGGCTTCCAGCCCCAACCCTGTGCTGGATTCAGGGCAGGCTGGATGGCCTCCCTGTTCCAGCGTGGCTAGGATTGGGCTGTTACTGAGGTTGGCTTGGTTTCCTTGTCTAGTCCCTTTTTAAAGTAACCCAAGCTAGTGGCTATCACCGTACCTTGTGGCAAGATTTACTCCTTGTAAAGGAAGGTACACCAACTCTCTGATTTTGACTGCCCTTTTCTTCTTATAATATGCGTGGTCATGTTTAATTTGAGAAATTGTAATTAAATCCCAGATATGTATTTGTGGTTCAGTTAACTTCTGATTTAGTGAAATCTGATAACGGTTTCATTACTGTTGTCTGATAAATAGATGTCTTTGGTAATCTTTGTATTCCTAGGCATTTGGCTCCTTTCTCCTGATTTAGTATTTTAGCATGATTGTATACTTTGGCCACCTCATGAGAAGAGAGGACTCTTTAGAAAAGACCCTCATGCTGGGTTTGAAGATTGAAGGCATAAGGAGAAGGGGGCGGCAGAGGATGAGATGGTTAGATAGTGTCACCGAAGCAATGAACATGAAATTGGGTGAACTCAGGAAGCTAGTGGAGGACAGGGAGGCCTGGCGTGCTGTGATCCATGGGGTCGTGAAGAGTCGGACACGACTTAGTGACTGAACAACAACATTTCAGCTCTTACATCTGAAAAAAAAAATGTCACAAATTCCTTCTTTGTGTCATATACCTGAATATAAAAGATTGCTTAGATTCTATGAAGAGTCATACATTAGAGTGCAGGCAAAGTATACAATACTTCCCAGATGGGTAATATTAAACATTAAGCTCTCAGTTTCCTACAGATTCCAGCAAGTTTTGGAAAGAAACATTGTTCTTTCATATCCATCCACATGTGGCAGGAGACCTATGTACATCTCCTCTTAAAATATATGTCAAAGAAAAGTTCATCCAATATTATAAGAGATGGGAAGCTTATTTTAGGTTCCCAAAAGATATATAAATCTTAAAAAAAAAAAAAAAAAAGCATCTCAGCAAAAATGTACCTCGTTAAAACAGCTGGGAAAGCTTATTCATTTTCCAGCAACATACAGTAACATGTGTTTGTTATCAGTGGTATAGAAAATATTTTGAATTAATAAGTAAGAATTATTTTTTCATCAAAAATGCATGGAACACAAAGCTGAAAAGTTTGCTTAGTGATATATTGGTTCTAATAAGCCTTTGTAGTTTCATTAATTTATTTCATGTATATGGAAAGTGGATTTACTCCCAATGCTCAGCTTGTTAAATAGGGCAGTTAAAAAAACCCAAACCAAACCTATGCAAGGGCTGAGTCAGTTAATTAATTTAAATGAGATTACAAATCAAAAGCACATTACATAATGTTGATTTAATTGCCACTTTTTATTTCCTTAATTTAAAACACTATAGAAAAGTTAACATTTTTGATAATGGGTAGTTTAGTCCATTAGGATAGTGTCAGGAGGGTCAGATGCTGCTAGAAAAGGTGTTGGTGAAACTGGAGAAGAGATGGGCTCTCAAAGCTCTCATCCTATACATACTTACTTGGGAGTAAGTTCCATTGAACTGTATGGTAGCACAGGCTGAATTCTAACCCCCACTTCTGGTCTGATCAGCCTTACATGGACTGCTTGGATTTGAACTGGCAAAATCACTGGTGCAGATCGAAGTAATCCCTTAGGGGGCCTAGTGCATGACATGGGGTAAGGGAAAAATATGTACTGTATGTATTAAGGACTTCCACTGTAGCACTATGCCACTCGGCTGGAGAATGTGCCCGCTCTGTCTGTTATAGATGTAATCACGCAAAACAGGTGGATGTGGCACTAAATGAAACAGCAAGGCTGGTCACAGGATGCCTAAAACCGACTCCAGTACAAAAGGTGCATTACCTAGCCGGCCTTCCCCCTCCCAAATTTTGTCGGGAAAGCACAGCGCAGAAGGAGTGGGTTAAAGCAACGTCCCTAGATACACACCCACTGTATGGCCATCAACGTCCACCATCAAGATTGAGATAGAGGAATAGCTTCCTTAGGACTACACCCCCCCCCCCTCAATAGGCATTTTCGCCACAGACTGCTTGGAACTATGGAAAGTGAGCAAGGAGCTGCTGAGTGCATGGGCATAAACATATGTATGCCCGCTGCCAGGCCAAGAACAACTGTGGGCTGTATGGAAATCCTTAAATTGACTGCGTGCTGGGGTAGGGAGATCTAAGGACAATGATAGGAAATGGGGGTTTGCCCATAAAAGACATGCTGTGTGAATGTGGAGAAGAACAAACCATCTCACATATGCTACACTGCACACAGTACCCCTCTACATGCACAATGGAAGATCTTGGCAAGGGAGAACGCTGTTGAAGTGGCCCAGGATTGGGCAAATGATATCTAGTTTTAACCTTGTATTTTATTCTAAAAATATATTTTGATGTATGTATAAAATTATATTAATGTAGGTGCTTCTGATAGAAAGAAAGAAAGAAAGAAAGAAAGAAAGAAAGAAAGGGAAAAATATCCCTTACTCCAAATTACACTCTTGCCAGCAGCTACCTTATGCTAGACACAGCACAAGCCAATTGGCTTGTCTTTTCCAGTGCAAGTTAGGATTGGGCTGCAATAGACTGAAAATGAAACATCTAGCTTATATAAATCACAACCAAAAAACTTGCTTCACTTGTACCAATGAGCACAGAGTAATAATAAGATTTAGACCAGGGGTGACAAACTCATTTTTACAGTGGGCCAAATGGCATTTATAAGGTCTCCTGAGGGCCAGAAGTGATGCAATTAAGCAGGAAGTGCTGTCATTAAGCAGGCCATGACCAGAAATAGGCATTTTTTTTCTCGCTTAAGAACTTGTTAGTTGCAAATAGCAGAGAAATACACAAATATTGATCCTATTTTCAAGATATGAGAGAGCCCAATTATCATATGAGCTGCCGTCAGCAGTGACACCTCAGCACAGCTCAGCAACCAAGAGCAGCTGATGGTGGTGCTGGAAGAGCCCGAGGGCCCGATAAAGAGCTTCCAGGGGATGTATCCGGCCCCCAGGTCTTATGTTTGACAGCCCATGTTAAAGCTGTTAAATATAATGTTGATACCTTGTGTAACTTCAGCCGAAGTTGAGATGATGGAAACTGTTCTGAGAAGTTTCTGAGTTTAGGTAAGTTGCAGAAGCTGAAAGTTAATTATAATTAGGAAATATAAAACATGGACACAGTAAGAATGGATGTTACTTGATTCTTGTCTTTTCATTTTTTCTGTCTCTAATGCTCTTGGGTTCCTAATTTTTAGCGCCACAGTTATAGATATAGTGTTTTTTAATTATACAATTAGAAACTATTGTACAATTAGAAATTAATTATGCCATTAGAAACTAGTGCAAGACCCTGGTTATATTTCACCTTGCTGTAAGATGGTTTGTTGAAATTATATAATGATGTGCCTGCTTGATAAAATTTAATAACTGGCAAAACAGAAAGAAAATAATGCTGAAATGTTTGTCATAACTTGAAATAGAAATTGTTTTGTGGTTCAACTTCCAGTGCCATTCTAGCTCCCATGGGGGACCATTGCTGCTTCTTAGCTTGATGGTTTCCAGACTGGCAGTTTTCTCAAATAGCTCTTTATTCCACAAGTCCAAACTTGTTCTGCTGGATAAAAGTGATGTAGTTCCTTTTTCCCTAAAGCAAGAGAACAAGCAGGAGTAAAGCAAAGACCGTTACTTCTGCTTTGAGCTGGTACTGTCCATTTCTATTAATGCTTTTAAAAATTGCTAAAATTGTGGCAGACTCTGTGGTCTAAAATTAGGTCTGTATTTTGCATGGGGTGAGAGGGGTCTGATTTTAAAATGGCACGGTGAACCCTCACTACTTTAGCCAGGATGTCTGCTTGTGGTCTAATAATCTTTCTTCCAAACTGGTCTCCAATACTAGAACTAATTGTCAGAAGTGTCAGAGTTGCAAACTGCAAGCAGGCAGGCCATGAGAGGGGGAAAGATTCTTTTCTAAACCACAAACTCACCCAGCCAGCCAGCCTCCACCGCCAGATTCTGATCGGGCTGCTCAAGCCTGCGCTGGCAAAATTGGGTAAGAAAGGAAATAGGGGTCCCAGTCCGTGGATAATTGAAACCATGGATATGAGGGCCTTCCTGTACATTTTCTCTTTTCAGTCAAAGTTCTTTCGTCTCAAACCAGTATTTTTTAAAATAATTAGTTCTAAACTGGAAGGATGTTTTACTAAACACAACGTATATCCAACACCTCCATTAAAAAACTGAACAAGATAGTTTATTTAGGATGTTTGTGGAAATCATTTTAAAACTGTAAACTCTGTAATTGAAGGTGGAGAAAGTTGTCTTATCCTGGGAAAGATCGGAGCAGCAAATGAGGAAACAGTGTCTTGTTTTGTTGTCCAAATTGCTTGCATAACTTGAGAAAAATATTTCTGCCAAGGTAGTTTATTACAGTGTCATAGTGGAGTTGTTGACTCATGGAATAATAAAGATAATATCATACACTTGAAGCTTTCAAACCTTTGTAGATCTTCAGTCAAAGGTCTATAGAGCAGGAAATATATGGTGGATTAAGTTGTCAGTGCTTAATTATTGGTCATCTCTGTGTTCTGAGGACAAAGGAAAGGCTTGAGCAGGGATTTTAATTGAGGCCGCAATCCTAACTGGAGTTAGGCTGGCACAAGTCACTTGTGCCAGCCCAGGAGTGTCGCAGATGGCACTGTAAAGTGCGTTTGGACTACAATCGGAGTCAGGGCAGCTGGTGGACTTTCGTGCGCTGGCCTCCCTGACTCTGAAAGTGGTGCAAACGTGCATTTACAGAAAGTAGTTATTTCTGTTTAACAGTTTTGCATCACAGTCACTAAGCATCACTAAGTTATGTTATTGAGCTCGTTAAAGAAAAATATTCAGTCACTGAGGTTTAAGCAGCCTGATACTGTGCAGCATTTCAGCCTTGAACTAAAATTTGGTATTCTCCATGGTATATCTGAGTGTTTATAAGATAAACTTATAAACTTGTGTTCTTAACTCATTTTTGAGACAATGGCTCAGAGTCCCAAAGGTAAGGCCAGCCTTGCAAGACCTGCACAGGGACTTGGGAAGGGTGCCTGGAGATGGAACATGGTGGGAGAGGCGGGGAACAGGTGGGTCTGTGGGCAGCACAGCCTGGCCTGAGGAGGGGGTGGGGACGGACTCCAGCCTTTGGGCCGGATCCTATCCTTTGTTCTGGCATGAGAGTGAACTTTTCAAAATGTAGATAATGGAAAAACATTCTAGCTTAGAGAACCTTGGCAATTGTGATGTCCTTACAGAGCAAATAATTAGCAAATGGGTAATATATATTTTTTCCATTTTTTTTTAACAGATTCTGGACAATCAGGAAGTCCAAGCCACAATGATCCTGCCAAGAATCCACCAGGTAAAACTGAGTTCTAGCTGTTTTGTAGTTGAACATTGCTTGAGAACAAAGATTGTACTGTTAACTGTTAAGACAGTAAAATTGGTTAGCAGGACTTATTTTGTGCAACAGGTACAATTATGACTAGGGAAAGCAGTGGCTATATTAATTCTTGTGGCGTGGCAAATGCCTTAGTTATAGTTTACTCAAGATTCAGTTGATCGTAGGAAAAATTTTTGACTTGAAATTTAGTAAAAGGGGAGATAGTGATACAGCAGGAATTTGGATACTAAATTGTATTCTTTTAATAATGAGATGGGTCTTAAATCCTGCAGTTACTGTTTGTTACTATTTGTCATGAACAATGAAAACATTGTCCACTGAAAACCATCCTAAAGATCCACTTTTAGGGCCCAAACCTGTGTTTGGCCAGTCTGTGGGAAGCAGCAGTGCCAACCCAGCCTGCTGGCTAGGGATCAGGCAGTGACAGAGAGATAAATAAATATTTTACTCACCTACTCCACCACTCCCTGGTCCCCAGTGAGTCTACTTAGATCTACACCAGTTGATTTGCTGGCGTAAATCTATTAAGTCCGAAGGGACATGTTGAGCCTGGGCCAGGGGCATAGAATCTCAGCTGCTGTTGCTACCACCAAGATCCTTCCCTTCTTGCCAGCTGTAGCTAGGAGGTGGAGTAAACCACACCAGATAACACTCCCAAGGGCAAAATTGTGGAAACCTTGATATTTATGAATAGTAGTGTCAGTGGACCTATGTCCAGTCAGGACCACAGATGAAAAATCAACGGATGATTAGACACCACCTGTACTGAATCAGAGTAGTGGTCTATCTGTGCAAGTACTTTACCACTTGATTGGCAATAACTTTCCAAAGTATCAGGCAGGTTTGTTTTTTTTCAAACCTTCTACGGGATACCTCCTATTTCTAGATTTAGAAACACTACAGTTACTCCTATTATGTGCAAGGAATTTTATGCCTGGGCTTTTATTAATTTTTGACAAGCAGCAGCCTCCCAGCCCCATCTTACAAACTGCTTTATAAACTTAGGTTGACAAAAAACAGCATATGATGTGGTGGAGGGAAGCTATAGTTCAGACGGCAATCAAGCTGTTATGTGTGTACAGTCATTTGTCCCCTGGATTTCTGTCTGAATTACAGTGCTTGAATGATTCTGACCTGTTGTCTCTCCCTGTAGAGTGGAATGTGGGTTGGTGTTTTGTTGTACTTTTTGAGAAAGAAGCACTTTAAACGAGGTTTTCAGCTATAGCAGTGTGAGAAATCTTCATTTGCTTTATTATTTACCTTTAAATAATTATTTGCTTTATTTTTATTATGGTTTGTGAAAAAATACATATGTAGGGCCTCAGAGCAATTTTTTTTATTTTTATATAGCTGAAATTTGAACTCTTTGTCAGACTTTTAAACCGCTTTGAGAACCCTAACCAACTTTCCAGCACCTGGGTAAGGGCAATGCAGCTCTGAGGTAATGGAACAGGCATTCCCTTACCTTGAGGAGGCCTCCGTGACTACTACTCCACTGCAGGATGCAGCACATGCCCCATTCACACAGCTAGGTCAGTGATAGAAAGTTGGTTAGGATTGCACCCTCATTTGTATTTGCTGGTAGTAAAATAAATTAAAATGGCTCTAGAGGAATGTGTGTAAGCTTAAATTGTTGTCTGGTTGCAAGTGACATAAATCACTTACACTACCTCAGCAGCATATAATACCGGAATGTAGCAGTGGTCCTGTCATAAAAGGCAGGGGTAAATTCAAAGCTTAAAGCAGTAAAACAACACCCTCATTTCCGCTTATCCTTTTCCTAGTTCTTTCCGCTATGAGCAGCTCTTTGTTGTTTCTTCAACGACTGTTGGTAGAGCGCACAATGTCTCTCAGCCTGTGTTTTCTGTTTGATCAATCTATTTGTTGTGTACATTGCTTAACTGCTGAACAATTCTTGCTAGTAAGTGACCTGGTAAGAGGAAAGGATGTACAGCAGTGCAAAATATAAGAAGGCAATGTAAACAATATACTGCTATTATTATTATAAGCTCCCTCTTCATCATTCTGTTTTTGTAATTAACATTGTATACAAGTTATTGAATCTCTAAAAATTGGTTGTTGGCGTTCCAGTAGTTTATTTTAGGGCAACAGTAGATGTTCATGGACATTTTTAAGTGCACTTTCAACTGTGGCTGATCTGCTCAGTCTAATTTTTGAGATGGTTGTGTTTTTTTGGCAATGTTTTCTGTTAAAGGGAACCTGCTCTTTATCCTTGCCTCCTTTCTTTCAGTGTATTTTCCTAAACTCTACAGGAAAAGTGTGCGTTTTACCTAGGTTCCTTTTTTGTTTCTTGTTCTTCAACAACCATTTCCTTTAAATCCTGTTTTTAGTAAGATGGTGCATAGTAACTCTTGTTTGGTTTAAGAAGTGTTGAATGAATGTTCTTCATTCAAGATTAGACCCTCAAGTAATGGATATTAGATAAAACTTTATCACAATCTCAGACCAACCCAAAAATAAAATCATACAATAATAGCATAGGAAATATAGAAATGTAAAATGGGTATTGGACAACGAAACTTAAACCAAATTAAGGTAAACCCTGTTACCCACAAATCAATTCCAACTCCAGTATATTCCTAATAAATCTTCACTGGTAAATTTCCTCCTTACAGCATTCTGTTTCTATTTAATTAGTGATATTAAAACATATTGCATACCAACCCATGTTTGAACCTGCTATACCTATTTATTTATTTATTTATTTATTTATTTAAAGAATTTATACCCTGATTTTCCCATGCCGAAGTAAATGCCCAAGGTGGCTTACAGAGAACAAACAAAATACAATGCAAGTAAAATAAGTAAAAACACATTAAAAACAACAGCAGCAGCATTAAACATTGACAGGAACACAGGAAGTGAACAGAAGTGAAGCTAGACCCAATTCACTATATCAGGCCGTTTGGAGGGCAGGGAGAAAACAGTTGACTGGGGGAGTGAACAACTATGACACTATACCAGAGGGACAGAGGGCAGACAGCCACACAATCATCTGAAGGCCAGACCAAATAGATATGATTTGAGCCCTCTCTGAAAGGCCGTGAGGGAATGTGTAGTTCTTAATTCTTCTGGAAGGAAATTCCATATTTGTGGAGGAGTTACAGAAAAGTCTCGTCCCTGTGCTGCCATCCCTTTAACTTGGGACAGAGGGGGCACTTGAAGGAGAGCCCCTTTAGATGATCTAAGAGGGTGAACTGTTATGTATGGAAGAAGGCCGTCCTTTAGATAGGCTAGGCCTAAGTCATGAAGGGCCTTAAAGGTCAGTACCATCATCTTGTTGAGATCAGAAGTGAATGGGCAGCCAGTGTAGCTGCTGAAGGTGTGGTCCTACTGAGCCAAACTGTCTAGGCCCTGTAACCATCTGGGCTGCTGCATTTTGTACTAACTGCAGCTTCCGAACTGTTCTAGGGGGAAGCCCTACATGCAGCGCATTACAGTAGTCCAGCCTTGAAATCACTAACGCATGGACCATTGTGGCCAGGTCAGAACAGCTCAAGTATGGTCATAGTTGGCGCACCAATCGAAGCTAGGCAAATGCACTCCTACATTTGTATACCTCAAACCTCTTGCCAGTTGGTTTCATTTGAAGACCTCTCTGATAATATTGTGTGAATGCAGAAAAGCTTCTCTTTCCCTACCTACTGCATATATAATTTTATATGCCTCAGTCATATCTGGGTGCTCCCATAACTTGTTTTTAAAGCCAAAAAATTGTCAAAAAATATAACTTTTCATAAATATTTTAACGCTTCAATCATTTTGATTGCCCTTCTTTGCATAGGGCATACTGGGGCAGGAACAGAGTGACATCACATGATGCCACGTTGGGAAGCGATGGGAGCGAGTGCCCGTGCTCACAGCTGCAACTGGAGCAAAATTGCTCACAATACCAATATTTTTGTACCATCTGCAAATTTGACCACTTACTGTTCATCCATAACTCCAGATCATTTACAAACAAGTTAAAAAGCACTGGCTCCAAGTAGGAGGCCCTACATCTTACTTCCCTCCACTGTGAAAATTGGCCTTTTGTTTATTGGCCGCTGGAGAACTGATTTCACACAATAAAGATGTTATTCTTGTAATAATCTACATCCACTTCAGATATTAAATGAAGCAAGAGGGCAGTGATTGCTGAGAATTGTGGGGCAGCACTTGAAGCAATGCGGGGATCTTTCTCTGGAGCTGCTGCTGACATGCAGAAGACTGGCTCAATAATGCTGATGTAGGATCCAAACATTGGTTCCCTGGGCCTATGGTGCCAATTAAGGACCCACTCCTATCCATCATGGATGCAGCCACAATGTAGCTCCAAAGTAAGGGAACAAATGTTCCCTTGAGGAGCCCTCCTTGACTGTACCCCCATCACAGGATGCAGCACACACTTCATTGGCACAGCTGCATCAGTGCTAGAAAATTGGAAAGGGTGAGGCCCTAAGTTTGAAACTCTGATGGGATAATATTGCCTATGGAAAGCACACTTTATGATGCCGCAGGCTACTATTCAATACTGTTGCTCATATTATATGTGTGTAAGACTATGTTCTGCTTTTTAAAAAGTTGTAGATATAAATACTTTTGACTAACAGATTGCTAATAAAATACAGTTCTGATTTCTAGCTGCTGAGACTTGAAACATTATTGATCCAACCTTCTAGTAACTTACCTAGAGTGTAAATGAAATGTAATTTGAAGCACTTAGGACTGCAGTCCTATACACACTTAGAAGTAAGTCCCATTGAACTCAATGAGACTTACTTTACTTCTAAGTAGACATGCATAGTATTGTGCTATAATTAAAGGTGCATCTGTACACCTTAAATTAAATGCTCTGTGCATAAAGAGTGACACATACTACAAGTTGTATGAGGTACACAGGAATTTGAATGCTGGCAAGGGCTTGCTTTCTTAACTGCAGCTTAGAGAAATAAAAATAGGCAGATACGCTTTCCCTTCTCATCCTCATTAGTGAGCAGAACTGCTTTAGGAAGTAGAGAGAGATAACCTGGAGAAAAACTACATTTGCTGGGGGCAGGGGGCTTGTCTTTCTTTCTTTAGGCAGAGATGTGAAAATAAAAGGTTTGTAATAACTGAGAAAGAAAGCATGAATATTAAACACCATGTACTCTGATAGACTGTAATGATTATTAGATTAAACTCTTGGTTTTCTTTCCCCCTCCAAAACTGATATACAGTCAACCTCCTATGCCAGCAGGGCCATTCATATGTCCTGTTAGGATCTACATCCTGATTACGAAGAAGCAGGCATGTTGGCAGAGGCATTTTGCTAGAATTTTGGAGGCCACCTCCTTCCCAAGGGCTGTGCCAAAAAAAAAAAAAAAAAGGGATCTTGGAAACTACAGTAGTTGGCGAAGCTGTTGGCACTGAAAGTTAGTTTCGCTAGGTTTGGCTAGACTATTGCATTCTTTAGGGTGTCTAGTAATTTGCCTTTTTAACTGAGGAGGAAGGATAATACTCACTGCCAAACACAAGAACATTAAATACAGTTGCTGGAATTTTTAACACTTTATTTCTAAAAATATACTGGGTGTATTGACAGTACTATCATAATATGTACTGAGATAACTATAGTGCAGTGTTGGGAACAAGTCTCAAAATTCAATTCAGTTCAATTCAGGAGTCTCCCCCCCCCCTCGTGAATTGACTCATGCACAAGTCCTAGAACACACCCATGGTGACTTCACCCTGGAATTTCACAAGTCATTTTCACACAAGTTAAGGGTCTTTTCGTGGCAGGCTATAGTGTGCGTCAAGCACACACGTGCAATTAGAAACGGTTGAAAATGGGAGGTGCAGGGGGCAGTCAGAGTTGTCGTTTCACATTTTAACATTCTGTTGGGCCAGTGATGCGCTGCTGACAGCACTTCACTTCTTCTACCGAACCGCCAATTCATTTATATAAATAAAGAACCAAAGCCAGGCTGACCTACAGTTGTTACTCCAGCGAGTGAGCAAGCACGTGCAGCTGCAGGGAACCTTTGGCTCCATACAAACCTGCCTGTCACGATGAAAACTCCTTCCCCCTCTGTCCACATGATAACTTAGAAGAATGAAAGAGAAAAAATACTCCTGGCTGCTGCAGATCGTTCACTCAGTGAGACCTTTTTTCCCCACCAAAGCCAGGTTGATCTGCGGCTGTTACATGCGCAAGCACGCACAGTGGTTGCTGCAGGAAAACCACGAGCGGCTCCATTAAACCCATTGAGGCAAAACCTCTCCCCCTCCATTCATATCACAACTCCCGAAATAGAATAGAAGAAAATAAAATAGCCATGGGTGGGTGGCCACTCAGTGCGATTTTTGTTTCCCCCCCCCCCATGCGGAGGAGGATCAGGATTGGGAGAACTGTGCAGCATGCTGCAGCCTACAGTGTACTGTATATTGGGCATGCCCTGCAGGTGGGGCAAAAAATTGATATGGGCACACACCCTTCCCTCCACCCGCTGCCTGTTCTTCTGGCTGGAAAGAATGAGCGAAGAAAGGAAATGATCTTTGCTCATGGCAACTTTGTGGCACTTTCTGCATCTCTGAAAGAGTTCTTTCTGACTGGAAGCCGCAACAAAGTAATGAAGTGCACACACTCTTTCGAGTTGTGGAATTGCTGACTCATTGTGAGTCAGTGGCCAAATTAGTGAGTCAGAGTGAGAGTTAATGACACACATCATTTGATTCAGATGAGTCAGGCCAAAATGTCAAAACTTGAATGAAAATTCATGTCATGAGTCTGTTTTTCCCAACACTGCTATTGTGAACAGTGGTTGGACTATAACACTTTTCTTGCAGGTACTGTATCAGTTATGTTTTGAAGTACGTGATACTCATTCTTCAAATGTAGTTTACAAACCCAGTTTTCAGTGTTACCTCAGTTGAAGCTAATTTGGACTTATAGCACTGGATTCTAAGGATACTAGTGCTCAGGACAAAAATAAAATAAAGCTAGAAGGGTTTAGGAATTGCTAATTGTAAATAGATTTGAGAAATAAAGGAAGTAGGTGTGCTTCTAATTGGGAAGATTTGTGAACTTTGTTGGTTAGCATTGCTGGGAGATTAGGGTCTTTTAATTTACAGCAATGAAAAAAAATGGAAAAAATGGAAAATAAACTAGGTGCTAAAGTAGCAAATCATATAGATATTCCATTATTTTCCAAATATTTTTGTTTACCTCCTGCAGGCCGTCCATTTCCACGCCCAACCCAGCCCCCAGAATGCAGAACATGCTTCATTAGCGCAGCTGCATGTTATGTGGGGGGATAGAATTGGGCAGTAAGTCACAGTGTATTCACTGGAGCTTACTCCCTAGTAAGTGTGTTCAGAATTGCAGCCTTACTTAGTTTTGTTTCCAAGGTGGATTTTCAAAGCAGGTATATGGTGTTCCTGATTGCCATGAGACTTGAAAACATAACAGTGTGACTTTAAATGGCTGTTTCCAAGATTCAGCTGTCTCCAATCTTCAAGGACTTATATTAGTTCCCTCCAAGATAAGGAACATACCATGTTTCTTAAGGATTGTCTCCTGAAAACAAAAAGTTGCACAAAACAATTAGTGATTTCCTGGTCCCTGTGGCACCACACAAAAATCACAGGTTAATGCCAGGCATGTGTAAGCCTCCTGTATCCTCAAGCCTATTTTTATGAGATGGGTGTTGCTGCTAAAAAAAGGTGGCAACACCATCTAACATGAGCCAACACTATCAGAACACAATCCTATACTCAGATGTTAGTCTCTCATTGATGTCCGTGGGAAAGTGTGCATAGGAGTGCAGCCTCAGAGGGATATTTGATTGTAAGCCATTAAAATGATTTTCAGAATGAGTTTCCATTGACCTATTTTTAAAAATCTTTGCTGCCAGCTGGAAATTTCTATTGAAAAAAGGTGCTATATGTGTATGTTTGTTCCCTTCCTTTTTTAAACATTTCCTGCTATTGCTGCAGGACAACAACTTTGATGGCACATATTCAATTGAAAACTGAGCTGCTTTTTTTTTTGAATTATTGCAGCATAGTAGAAGTTTGATGGTGCTCAGTGAGCACAGATGGGCAGATGCTACATAAAAATGGATTATGCAAAACAAAATGTGGTCCAGCCATTTGACATGGTTTTAATATGCTTTTTATCCTGAACTGGTTATGGTACAGCTGGAAGTCTTAATGCAGCTATATGACCTGTTCTTATAGTCTGTTCAAGTCAAGGATGCTTCAACCAGATGTTAGCACTTGTCTGTGCAAGTCAAGGATGTTTCATTTACACTGCACTGTGTTAATATATGGGCATTTTACCAACCTTCTTATCTTGCACCCTTGGCAGATGCCTGCCATTTACAAATTCAAGAAACATTGGTAGCTATCATGGCCAAAAACAGTTGAGTTAATGGCAATTAATGGCTCAATCCTATAGCATGCAGCTGCACCAACAGACTGAGCATTGCATGCTATGGTGGGGAGGATCAGGCCAATCAGTGATTTATTTATTTTTTACTTCTCGCCAGCTATGGGCCTCCTTGGACCTATGCCAGTTATTTTGCAGGCATAAGTCCAAGATGAGGCAGGACAGGCTGGAAAATGGGGATAAGATCATACGTGCGCCTTTACTGCCTTGATTTGCCCCTCTAGCTTGCTCCCTTCCCCTGTCCCAGAAAACCCCAAGCCTCCTCTACCCTGCTGTTAACTTACCACATCTGTGCAGCCTGTGGGAGCCACTGATGTGTGTGCTCCAGAAAATAAAGAACTAAGCATGTCAGGGTAAAACATACTATTTACATAGTTAGACCCTAAATAGTCATGCAACGAACGCAGCATCTAAGCAGAATGTGATTACTTGTTACTGTGAGTGGATCTGTACCAGTCCCTTACGGCTTGTCTATATCAAGGCCTATACCAAAGAGCTGTGAATGGTGTTTCATGATACCAGAAATCAAGTTTAGATTTTGCAGCAATTAAGTATTCTGAAAGAGGTAAGCGTCAGAAGTCTTAAATGTTTTGTACCATAAACCTTCAAGATTTGCAGTTGGTAATTTGGTATATATCTGAATGGGAAAAAACCCATTTTTAACCACCTGCTTTTTGAAAGTTAGTATAGCCTCCAGGTACTGCTTTTCACAGGCTGTGTTATGACAACTTGCTCAGAATCTGTCTCTTAGAGACGGGTGCACAGAGTACTTGGGTTTTTGCCCAGTACTCACAATGACACCAGTCTCATAATTGTTGTATTAAAGTAGGGGTTTTCACACCTCCTTAAAAAGAAGAAAGCAATTAACCTCTTCCCGCTCTTTGGTCTGCAGATATAGAAGCATCCCATTTGATTGACCCTCTGATTACAACAAATTATATTGTTCAGATTTTTGCAGGCAGATTCTTTTCCTCTACCAGATTTTAAATTTAGCAGTGGTAATAATTAGTGAATTATGCAATTCCAGATGACATTATCTCTTGAGCAAAATGAGGCTTTAGTCACTGACACTGCTATATTCTTATATTACTTTTAAATAGTGAAGTACCTTACCGCCATACTGGAGTAATTTAGAAATAAATAACAAAGGGGTTAATTACAATGCATTTATGTGTTAATGGCAGAAATGCAGTAGAAATTACTTGAAATCGTTTTTGTGGAGAAACTGGTGTTCTAAATAGAGCTGAGTGTCCAAAGACTGTCATCAAACATACATATCAAATGCTTTCCATGTTCAAGTTTTAGGAAGAGCATTCAATTCTTATCTTCTATTGCCTGTACACCAAATCACAGCAGATTACAATATAAAATGTTTTTCTATCTCACAGCTTGAAGTCAAGTACACAGTCACGGTGGATCTACTAACTAGATAGCATCACAAAATTCTCCTGGTGCTGGAACATATTGTGTTTATCTTCCTGTACTCAAAGGCAACTTTGGAATCCAGCTTGCACTGTAGCTAGTGCATCCAGCTAGCTCACTTCCAGCTACACAAATCATTTAGCACTGTGTTACACAGATTTAGGTTTTAAACTGTAGTTTAATATTTTAAATAAAAATCGAGAGTCTGTTGAATTTTATTCTGAGCTAATTTGGGTACGACTTTAAGTATCTTTGGAGGCCTACATCTGCTAGCTTATAGTAAAAAAAGTGGTCTAGGTTGTTCCTATGGTATTTTATATGACAGTGTTTCCCAAACTGTGGGTTGGGACCCACCAGTAGGTCGCAAGCCCAGTTTCAGGTGGGTTGCAAAGCACCTAGAGCAGCCATATTGAAAATACGGGAATTTGGGAAGCTGGAAAAGGGGAGTGCTATGTGGTTGTTTTGCTTGTGTCAAGGCTTTTTCCCCCCTGATTCACTTCATTATTGGAAAATGGCAGAGAAATTAGCCAAAGTATTTTGCATTCTCAGCAAAGTAGTATGCTCTGGCATAACGACAGCGCTTTGGGCCATGATATCACTTCCAGTGGGTCCCAGACAGTTTTTCTAAAAAGTGGGTCCTAGTGCTAAAAAGTTTGAGAACCACTGTTATATGATATGTCAAAGCTACGTAAAGGGTAGCAAATTTTTATAACACACAGGAAGTACATGCTAAATAATGTTTAGTTCCTTTTTTCTCTCAGCTTGGCTATATTTTCTATCTTATGCTTCGTTTATTTTTTGTCCCTAAATTCACGTCAGAATTTCTAAGGAGAAATGAAAGAACAAAAACTGCCAGCAAAGCCAACATCGGCAGTTGGCCAATTTGGGCCCTGGCTAAAGGCTCAGTTAGTGTAAAACTGCAGTTGATATATAACTTAGAGGTGGAAGAGGGTTGATGCAATGGACTACGAGGTGCTTGTCATACCCTTGGCCTAGTTCCTTCCCAGCCCAATTTCACCTGCTCTCCCTTTGTGGTCTGGTGTGACTGTAGAACAGTGGTATAACAAAAATTGTGCACTTTACATTGCCGGTGCAAAACGTATATATAAAGTGTATCCTTTGAAACTAAAATTAAGTTAGGTAAAGCATTCCTATTGTTTCCAGAAATATCACTGTGTTCAGTGGGTTTTACCAAAGTTTACCTTGGAGTAAACTCTGTTGAACCTAGAATGACTGACTTCAGAAAATATTAGGAATGTGTTTTCTACCTAAATATGACTTCATAGAGTATTCTTTGCATATACCATGTTTTGTGTTTTTATCACGAAGTCCATCATAATGCTAATTCTTAAACAACAAGAGGTAACATGAATGCATTCTAGAAGTGTTTAGTTACATCTTAGAAAGAATTATCTAATCAAAGAAAATGTTATTAAGGGATGCAAGAATTTTAGTTGGATACATCATTATAGTTGGTTACATGTTCCAGATCAGGACATTCGTGGCGAGTTGTGCTGTAGTGAAGTAAGAGAGATCTTCATCTTATCCCATGATCTTCTATGAACTAAATTAGAATTGTCAAACATTTTGTATACAGTCAAGATAATGGTCTGAAAGTGCCACATGCTATTCATCTGAAATCTAGGTATGACCAATACCTTGATGGGAAAGCTGCTGGGAAACCCATATGATAGGTTAATGAAAAAATCCCGTACTGACATGCATAAGATAAATATAACAATTCATAATAGCTGAATTGGGAATTATGGCTACAATCCTATACACATTTACCTGGGAGTAGGTTCTATTGAACTTAATGAGACTTACTTTTGAGTACACATAGATAGGATTGGGCTACAAGAATGTTATCTCCGTCAATAGTGAAATCCAGAGCTGGCCATTGGACAGTCCTTGTCATAGTCATCATGCAATGAGATAATCAATTAAATCAGAAATTCACCTAAATGTTTTATTACCCAAACATTCGTATCCATATAGTTCACTGACCTTAATATCATCTTACAACAGTGCTTCCCAAAGTGGTGGGTTGCGACCCACCACCCTTGAAAGCACTGTCCTGTACTCCTTTAAGGGGCGTGGAGAGGGAGAAGGCAGCAACGCAATCCCCAGGATCGTGCTACTGCCCTGGCCAAAGAGGCTTGATTTACACTTACCCCTTGTAACGCTGGTTTCCAGGGGGATGGGGAAACCTGGGTACACCTCTACAGGGCTCCCCAAGCCTCACAATTCGTTAAAAATGCAATCGCGACCCACTTCTGGGTTGTGATCATGAAACCGGAAGTGGGTCACAATCACATATTTAACAAATTGTAAATCTTGGAGAACCCGACAGGGCTCCCCACATTACCCCGAGGTCAGCGCTGCAAGGGATAAGTGTAAATCAAGCCCCTTTGGCCAGGGCAGCAGCACGATCCTAAGGATCACGTTGCTGCCTTTGCCGGGCCCCCCACAACAACTTACAAAGTTGCTAAATCCCTTGTAGGAGTTTGGGAACCACTTACAACATTGCACAACATCAACAAAACTGCTTCCTTATTATAATATTCAGTTATAGAAAATACCACAGTAACAGATATATTTTGACTATTTAGTAGAATTTGAATAGTGATTTAATTTATGAATCTGCTTTTGGAGAAAAAGGATGGATTTCTTGCATTTATTGCTGCTATGTTGATTGTCTTTTTTGTTTATTGAAATGTACTAATTATAGTTTCATTGCATTTTTTTTTCTCCTTTCAGTGTATCTTGAGGATAGTTTCGTAAAATCTGGAGTCTTCAATGTGTCAGAACTCGTGCGGGTGTCTAGAAGTAAGCTTGCTATTCTTTGAAACTTATAATTCATGTAGTATAATTATTTCTAAGAATCTAAAAGGTTTCCTGTTACTTCCAAAGAACATTCAGTAATTAAAATTTGACAGCAGTAATCTAAACATATGTCAGTGAAGCCCTTCTGCCTACATCAACCTCCTTGATGCTCAGAAAATCTCATTTGAGAATCAGGAAACCCTCAAGAATGGGTTGGGTTTGGTTGCCAAGCCTGCCGGAAGAAATGGGAATTGCCAAAAATTGGACAAAGCATCTCCACAAGCAGAGCTACTTTGACTCTTTGATGCTATTTTTGAGGAACTCTGACAAAAGAGAGAGAGAAGCTCTTCCTCAATCCTCCCCCTTTATGCCCCCTTATTCCCACCTCTTCACCCACTGCTAACACTCCAAGCACCAGGGGATCCAGGAGAGCTGCTACTGCACGGCCAGTGCCACTCATAGTTTGTGGTGGGGGTGGGGGGTGGGGCATGCAGCGAATGAACAGACGTGTTTTTCAGGGGCTCCTAGAAAACGTCTGTTTCTCCCCAAAATCTGCGGGTTCAGAAGGGATCCGAGGATCACTTTCAGGAGAGACGTGATCTTCCATGTGGTGTAAGGCGCCTGAAGGGAAAGAACCCATTGTGTCCTCTCCTGGAGCGTTTCCTGATAAAAAGTGATTGGCCTGTGCAAACCAGGATACCCGGCTCTCATTAAATACTAGCCAGAATGTGCAATTTCCTATAGCACGGGGGGGTCTCCAAACTTTTTAGCTGGAGAACTGCATCAAATATCTGGCACAGTGTCAAGGGCTGGAAAAATAAATAAATAAATTTAATTATAAAATTTAAATAAATACATTAGAGACAGAATTTGGATGGATGGATGAATGAATGGGCTTAAAGTTCCTGGATTCCTCCAAGCACCAACACACCCCACACAAATATAGCACACACTTTAATGGACTCCCATTCCCCCACCCCACAAGCAGCTTGCTTAAAAATGTTGGCGTAAATATCTCGGGACCAGCAGATCACAGGAAACGCACAGAGCATGTTCTGAGGGCCAGGGAGGCCTCCCTAAGGCCTTCAGAAGTCCTTAAAACATCACATCTGGGTCTTTGGGAAAACCAGGAAGTGACTATTTTTGGACTTCTGGAGGCATTCTGAGGACCAGGATGCTATGCTTGGCCTCTCTGGCCCTCCTAAAACCCTCTGCACTCAACCAGAGCACAGCTTAGAGGGTGTAGCTTGTGCCAGCAAGGTCAGGAGGGCCAGAGGTACGTAGGGGAACAGAGGCTTTTTGCGGACCAGATAGAGGCTTGACAAGGGCAGCATCTGGCCCCCAGGCTGGGGTTTGGAGAACGCTGTGTAGCAGAAAGTGCAGCACAGGCAGCTGTACATATCTGCAGACTTTTGAACGCTTTTATGAACGTTAACCTTTTTTCCTTTTTTATAATACTGTAAAAATTACACACAGGACAAAGTGCTATAAAGAAACAGTGTTATAGGAGGTATAGCATAGTGATATTACTGACAGCATTTTGAAGCAGTCAAAATGGCATTAAAACTATTCACCTGTATACAGAAACAATGTAAATGCATATCCTGG
The DNA here is from genome assembly GCA_029204185.1 of Lerista edwardsae. Lineage (NCBI taxonomy): Eukaryota > Metazoa > Chordata > Lepidosauria > Squamata > Scincidae > Lerista > Lerista edwardsae. The sequence goes on from JAJKFI010000001.1 coordinate 9,981,498, forward strand.
ATTATGTGCATATCCTGAATACGATTTCACGTCAAATTAAGGTTCACACGTTTCTGCCCTTTTATGTGGCTTGATAACAGTATTGATTGTAAGCAAATAATTTAATGCATGCTGAATTAGTTTAAGTCCGTATAACATGTATAATAGCATGGAATGTAATCATTTTCAACAAAAATGATTTGTTTTTCAGCTGAAGCAAGCTATCTTTATGCCATATTTTAGAATTATCCTATTTTATTGTTTCTTTAAGAATGAAAAGAATGAAAAGGTGAATATGGAAATTCATTGTAGCTAATCATTTACAATATGAGCTACATGTCACATTACTTGTGACAGTATTGTCACTGCCTCAATTACTTGGTTTACATGAAATATGTTACAGGAAATGCTTGAATCTATAACTGACTAGTGCTTCTGAGTGTTCATTAATTTCTTTGAGTTATGCAAATAATAGCTAATTTCTTTTTGCTTTTAGTTAGACAAATTGATATTTCAAAGTTGTGCTCTTCTTAGCATTAAATGTTTAGTGGTAAGTGCTAACTATCTTTAACACTGTGTTTTTTAGCACCTATAACCCAGGGAACTGGAGTGAACTTCTCCATTGGAGAACTTCCGAGCCAACCATACTATCATGACATGAACTCGGGTGTAAACCTACAAAGATCACTGTCCTCTCCACCAACCAGGTGAGTGTATTATAAACAAGATCCAAATACTGATGTTTGAGTAGAGCAATCTCTTTGCCTCTCCCAACTCTGCTTTTGAAGGCATTGGACCCTTCTAAAAGCATGGGATAAGGTGTTTGGGTGCATGAGTAAAGAAGGTGGAGATGGAGGGGGGTTAGTTGTAAGTGCAAAATGTTTGTCTGCCCTAACAAAGCATTGTTGGCTCCAATCACCTGATGATGATAGTGTGATTATAACATGCTATATAAACAGAGTGACTTGCTTTGTGGCATTTGATGTATGTAACAAAGAAGTGGCTGCACTTTTTAAATCAGTGCTTACAAGGAAAATTAGAAAATTAAGGCAATACAGTGATATCTTTTATGAGATCAACATCCATCATTGAAATTGAATGGCAACTTTCAAATATAAAAGCTTGTAAGTACAGTGATCATTAGGCCCAGGTATAGTAAATGCCTTGTTATCCAGCAATTGGTTAAATTGTGAGAATCGTCTCCTGCTGACTCAGATGGGCAGAGATGCCAGTTTAAAAAGTGTACTACTTACAGAAGTGTGTGTTAAGCCAGCCCACTGGCCTGACAGATCTGTCTCTACAGTGCCACTTTGCCCTCCTTCCTTTTTTCACAAGGACCCTCCAGGGATAAAGATGTTCCACTTCTTTGTGAGCACTGTCACGCAGGTGAGGGAGCAGAGGAAGTCCTGTTGGAGAACAGGAAACTAGTAAGTCTTGTGAAACTGGCATTTGCCTACCTGGCCACCCCTATTCTCTATATGTGCTGGATAACAAAGCTTTTATTGTATTTTGCAAAATGTCTAACTGGCAATGTAAGGAATGCATAGTAAGAAGAGCCCTGCTGAATCAGGCAAAAAGCCCATCTAATCCAGCTTCCAGTATCTCACAGTGGCCCACCAGATGCCTCAGGGAGCACACAAGACAACAGATACTTGCAGCTCATTGCCACTTCCCTGCATGTGGCATTCTGAGGTAGCCTACTTCTACAATAAGGAGGTTGTACCCCACCCCCATCATGACCTGTAGCCTACAACGGACTTCTCCAGAAAGCTGTCTAATCCCCTTTTAAAGCCACCTAGGTCAGACACTATCACCACAATACCCGCAAGGTGTTCTACAGATTAATTACCTGCTGGGTAAAAAAGTATTTCCTTTTATCTGTTCTAACTCTCCGAACACTCAATTTTAGTGGATGTCCCCTGGTTCTGGTTTTGTGAGAGAGGGAAAAGAATATCCTTCTATCCACTCTATCCATCCAATGCATAATTTTGTAGGTCTAGATTGAAGAGCCCCAAATGCTGTAGCCTTTCCTCTTTAAGGGAGGTGCCACAGCCCAGTAATTATTTCTGGGTCTGAAAAGTTGAAAAAAGCCCAACCAGTTCATGTTATATTCCTATGGTGCTCCTAGAAAAGCTGTTAAAAACTATACTGCTTTTATATTTACAGTAAGAGATCCAAAACTATATCCATAGATGAAAATATGGAACCAAGCCCAACAGGGGACTTTTATCCTTCCCCAAATTCACCAGCCGCTGGGAGTAGGACATGGCATGAAAGAGATCAAGGTGAGTAAACTTATATAAAAGTGTTTCAAATTTGTTATCAAATTTCATTTTAAATTACAAGTACAGTAAAAGCTGTGATATCTGGCATTTGATGATATGAAAAGTTCTATTAACTGGAAATTGGCCAAAAGTCCTGTTACACTTTGCTATTTAACCAGCAATATCCAGCAGCAATTCTGAATGGCTGCGAAAGTTTGGAATGTCCCTGCCTGAATGGTCACAAGGGTTCAGAACATTTGCATGCCTTTGCAAGTGACCGTGACAGTTTGGAATGCCCATGTGCCTCTCTGAATGGCAACAAGAGTTCATAATGGAAGGGTCAACTAAGGCAATTAAAAAGTGGAAGAGTGGTGATGAGTAACTTTGTTTAGTGGTGTGATGGTTTTTTTTGTGGGGGGTTATTGATGAGGTTAGGTATAATGTTCTGATATCCAGTAACCCCTTTGGTCCTGGAGATACTCGATATTGCAACTTTTACTGTATGTTGATACCTTTCAGTTTGAAATACAGAAATATTCAGCTCTGTTGCTAGGTTAAAGAAAATTATGGTGTTTAGGGCCCAATCCTATCCAGGGCTGATGCAGCTACAATGAAGCTCAAAGATGAGGGATCCTTTCCTTAAGGACCCCCTCTGTGGCTGACCGTCCTACTGAAGGATGCAGCATGTGCCCCATTGGCACAGCTGTATCAGCACTAGAAATTTGGATAGATTTTGGCTCTTATAGTCTTTAAAAAGGTAATATTCATCAGTAATATTCATCATCTTTACCATGATGTTAGCAACCATTCTTAAAATTCCATTTTTCTGCTATAATTTTCATCTAGACTGGTGGTTCTCAGACGTTTTAGCACTGGGATCCACTTTTTAGAATGACAGTCTGTCCGGGACCCACCAGAAGTGATGTCATGGCTGGAAGTTCTGTCATTGTGGCGCGATGCCTGCTGCTTTCCTGGCCCCTCGCCAGTTTATAATGCCCTGACAGTGGGGGCAATACTGTCAAAGGATGCAAAACATGAGGCTGTAGTCCCCTCCTTCCTCTGTGTGAGGTGGTTTCAGGAGAGGAAACAGGAAAAAGATCACATTTCCTTTTCTACAGTATCAACCCAATAGTAATAAAACACTCAGCTGAACTGTTTAATGCTACAAAGCATAGCAGGGAAAAGTTTCAGGAGCAGAACATTTTTTTTAAAAGCATGCTTTTTCCTTCCCTTCCCAGCAGTAAACTTTTCTCCGCCAGAAATCCCAATAGTGTTTCAAAGATCCTGTTCTAGACTAGCTGGGACTCCAGGAGCATGTCCATTATGGGCTGGGCGTATAAAGCAACGTATTATTGCTGATACCCACTTACATAATTATGCACGATTTAGATAGGCATGATTCAGCATTTTCAAATAACGTTAATTTCAGCATGAGAAGTTAGTACACCCTCTTAAGTTATTATGAGTGGGAATTAAAATTTCGATTATGCTAATTTTTATTTCTAATTTCCTTTTGCTCAGTGTCTTTCCATTAAATGCTTTGTCCTCATTTCCTAGTTTAAAGATTTGTGATGTGTTATAGAAAAGTGCATGACTACCAGAGTATGTGTTCTGTGAAAGAAGGATGTAACTTCTTTTAACAAAGAGAATTACCCATTCTTAGTACAAACTGATGTCCATTTTTATCCCTCTTTTTATTGATTTATCTCAAAATCAAACCTATCCAACCCCCCAGTTTGAATTAGCAGGATTATTCTGAGTTTATACAGTCAAGATAAATACATTGAACGATGCTTTGTTTCAGATTTATATTAGTTATTTCTGATCCATTATCTCTTAATGTAACATCCAGAAGATTCTTTTTGTTGTATGGAAGATTTGTGCAGGGCTCTGCTACTATACAGAGCAGTTGTTGTCCTGGTTTTATTTCCCTGATACATATCTGTCAAGCTCCCTTTGTATCCTTATAAGTAATGTGTGCTCTCGTACGCACACACACATACACAAACACACCTTTTTCTACATTTTTTTTTTGTAGCTTTTAAGAACTTTTATTTGGAGTCGTTTAAACATTTTTTTCCACTTACCACAAAACATCAGTTTAGATTGTAGGGGGTGGAATGTGCATTTTGTGCTGAATTTTCTATAAAGTAGGCAACATTCATTTAGCTGTGTCTTTCTGTACATACACTTGCAAGCACAGAACATACTAGGCTTGTTTTTCAAAAGATATATCTGTGTGCTGGTGCGGTTATCGTTACAAATAACCTCTGGAGTTGTTCAAATGTTCCCCCCCCATCAAGCTAACAGTAAGATCAGGATTGATTGTTGAACGAGTGTACATCATATCTTTTCCTTTCCTACTCACTCCACCACATGTACATCTGTACTAGAAAGCTCACTGAATGAGGAAACCCCTGTAGATACAGAAACCATTAGAGAAAGGGGCATTAATATCCAGATTTAAGGGAATCATAGTATAGGTTAAAATTTGAGCAATCATTTCTATCCATAGCAAGGAGGGGAACAGGGAGGGAACGCACACACGCTCAAGATCTGCCTGAAGTCTCACTGTTCAAGATGGAACAGGGGACTAACATCTGAACAGGCCCTCTATTTTGCTGACAAGGTCTTTTGTTATCAACTTCTTGGAAGTCACCTGATACTTAAAACTTACCTTTATAGAAAAGGAAACATTTAAGTTCCTTCTCATGGTGGTCTCTGCATAGTTCTAGTTGTGGAGTGCAGAGTTCTGTGGTGCTTAAGCTTTGGTGGCCTTCAGTTAAGAAGAAAAAATGTGTCTGAATGTATTTGTGAGTATGGTAGAGCAGGACAAGAAACTGGGCGGTATGCAAGGTAGATAGCGTTACTGGTTTTTTCTTCCGTTCATTAGGCAGTTTTAAATATAGAGTCATGGGTTCTGTTTATTTTTGTTTTGCTTTTTTACATAGTTTTATTGATATCTAATAGCATTAGGTTATAGTAATGACAGCATTTATGCTCTCATTGTAGTGGTTTTAGATTGTTTATTTTTGCATTGCTGTGCACTTTGGATGGTTACTGAATTGACACCTATTCTGTATGTTTCTTTAGTCTAAGTGATGTTTCTCATGCCACTTTGCCTTTCTTAGACCTAAATGCACATATCATCTGTTGATGTGCTTCAAAGATGAGCACGCCCTCCATTATTTATGAGACTGTCAGGCTAGTGTATCTGAAATGCACAAGCACGTCTCTCCAACTTTTTTAGAACAAAGGACTTTGGGATAGACAGCATAATTTGTTCCAGACAAAACCTTGTTCCATTGTATTAGAATAGGCTTTTCTGGGTCTCCAGAAGTTCAGAGGTAGAAGCCTTTCTTGTCATGATCAGACACATTTGAGGTCTGATTTTGTGGCATCACCCAGGAATATGGCTTTGATGCTCTGAGTTGGTAAGTACCGAGGGACCTGATCTGATTTGTTCCCAGGGATCATCATGGCTCCAAGGGATCTTCTTACTAGTTATGCATCTTTCAGTTTCAAGCTCTTCTCAGATTCAGAGTTACTGGAGTTTGTGAAGGCTTTGGTTCTGCTTTCCTCTAACCTCAGACATAAGGGTAGGAAGAAGCTGCACTTGCGATGGGTCTTCATGCGAGAGGACTTGGTACCATCTCAAAGGAGAAAGAAGAAACACTATTGACCACTTTGCTGCTTTCATAAGATTCTGAGGCTAGTGGCAGAAGATGAGGTCTTTTGTAACCTCAGGTTCCAACATCCAGTGCCATAAGTGTATGGTCACACAGTAATGGCAGGCACAGCTTTTCTAGAAGGTTCCTGAAGCTCAGCAGCACCTGAGATTTTTGCTCCACAAGTATGAATATGCAGAACCACAGTTATTGGTAAGTAATTCTTTTTTTTAACAAAAATTGACAATTTTATGGCAATTTGAGAAGAGAAAGCATTTTGTGGAAATTTTTTAAATTGTATTTCATTAATTTAAGCTTCACCTTTTTAAAAGGAGAAAGCCATTAACATTGTTTAATGTATCAGTTGATCTCTTGAGTCATATTTCTTTTAGGCCCAGGTAAAAATGTGCAAAAAAGCAAACAGGCACTGGATCTGTTAATTTCTGTAGCATTCAGACCTTAAAAACCTTATTTTAACTAACTTGAAATTTAATTTATTGTAGTATATCACAGAGATATAAGAGTCACTTCGCTATATTAAAAAAAATTCAGGGAACTTGAATCTGTACACGGGGAACAGTGCAGAGACTTTGCACTATTAGGATAATAGAAACCATGCAAATTACAAAAAAAATAGTCAATTTGGTCAGTAAAATTTTAACATATAATATTTTATAGTAATAGACCCTAATCTAGAGATCCATGAGAGCATGACTGTATCTGCCCATGAAATGCTGCTCACTGGTTTGAGCCAATTGTGTCTCTGTGTGAAAGTGTAGTTTAATATCTTTCAAGGCATGATAAACATTTTGGCCAGGATCCAAGAAGCTGCTTGGGAGTAGTGGGGCTGCTGATAATATTACTTAGCATTTTTGTACAGAGCTTTCTGAGTGTGCAAACTGCTTTTCATGTATTATCTTGATGTTGTCCTTACTCCTTGTAAAGGAGTAGGCATTATTATCCACATATTGTGTGTCAGGAACTGAGATTCCGAGGCTGATGGCTTGTCTAAGGCTAGCTAGTCAGAATTCATGGCAGAGGTGATATTTGAACAGAAGTCCTGATTTGTAGCTCACTATCTTAGCCACTATACTACAGCCACACAAAGCCCTGCATAAGTTTCCTAGAGCATCAGATCAGGAATACTGGCAAGCAAGCATATTACTCTTCACCACTAGTGGCTTGCCAGAATAGCATGAGCTGCAGCAGTGGCATAGTTGGAAGGAGTGCTGCCCTGGGGAACACTTTCTAGGGCCACCCTTCCAAATGCGAACTGTCATGTCCTCTGCTCTGGTGACATCAGGAGTGTGTTCTGTGAGCTGGGGAGACCACACAGAACTCTTGTCTTGTGAACTCTTAGGTGTGTGTGGATGTGAGCAAGGGGGGGGGCAAGATCTAAGCATTGCTGCCCCCCACATAGTCCTGCCAGGGGTCCTGTGGCCCCACTTTATCTACATAACTGAGCTGCAGGCCTGTTGTCTATTGTCCTTAGGCACCACCAATGCAGCTAGCATTTCAACTTTCTAGTGGTCAGTGGTCAGGTGACCAGTAGGAACAGAGTAACGCAAGACCAGACTGCTCCCAAATGTCCTTAGCTTATGCCTGTTTGATTGCTTGGTACTTGCTGTGCTCCTGTGCCATTTCTGGCATTATACTGTACCTTTACAACTGCAGCCATCTGCCAAGTCACTCCCAAAGCACAGGGGAACTTTTAGGTGCCCCCCATGCACAGCATAAGGGCTGTCACTGGAGAATGAAAGGGTAATGCCTCCGGGCATGCACAGAAGGGCTTGCTTGTTCCTAAGAAGTTATTTGGATCCTGGTTTTTGCAAAACATAATGCTCAAGCTGTGGTGGTGAAAAGGAGTGGTCAGTCATGCAAATATGATTTTGAATATACTGTGTTTTATACATACATCATAGCTCTCAGCAAGGCCTTCCCTTTCCATCCTTATCCAGCTTCAGGTAATAATGAACTGGTAGTGATGTTGCTTAAATTATCATAGGGACTGTATGAGTTTTAAAACAATTGCCTTGCTGGAAGGAGGACCTTAGAAAGGGAATCATTTAAATGCATTAAATTATTAAAATGGAACATAATGCACTTACTGCTATGCAGGGGCTGCAAAGAGCTGACATGGATTGAAAAGATGGCCAGTATCTCTTTTTAAAAGATCAAAAACCAAACTATTTTTTGAAACACTTCAGGCATTACTTTCATGCATCTAAGCCAAAGTTAAGCTTGTTATCCAAGTTAGACTGGAGTTATGTATTTTGTCCAAAAGTATGATAGATTAATATCATTTTACTTAAGAGCAGTACAGAGAATAGTTTGAAATGCTGTAGAGAGATAGTAGAGATGAATGTGGAATTGTACATTAGTGTGTACAATTAAATGAATTTTAATTTTACAGTTTCTTCATCATGTTCAATTTCCTACGGTTCTCCTGCATTCAACAGTACCCAACAGTTACAACCACAGGTTGCCATTAAAACAGAAGCTCTTGGATCTCCTTCACCTGTTCTTCTTCATCTACCCACTACTGGACCTCCTTGTGATGAGGAACAAATCTCTTCTGCAGGATATCCTTCTTCTGGACCCTTGCCATCTTTTGCTATCTCCCCCTCTTCTGGACTTGCTTTTTCTGGAATCCCTTTAATTGCGGGGCCATCTCCGGATGGATCTTTCCTCATTAGACCCACTTCTCACGGTTTTTCTAAAATGGATGTCTTAATTTCTGAACTAAGGGAATTAAAAGAGGAGGTAGGTAGTGCTGTTCAGGAACTGAAAACCATAACTGGCCAGCTTGGCCACTTGCTCGCCTACACTGGACAAAACTCAAAGGTAATTATTAAGACACCTACTGAGGGATGAACAGTGTTTTTTAATGGGGAAAATATCTGACAAATGCATTTATTCTGTAAGTATTATATCATTAAATACTTATGAATTGTGTTACTATATATTCAGTTATATTAAAAGCATGGCCAAGAGCTTATTTGAAATGATATATAGCCTGTTCACAAATTATTGTACTGTTGTAAATATTTAATATGTCACAATATATGATAATAAATGTATATGTTCTTTTTACATCAGCCTTTATTGGGTTTTTATTTGGAGTATAGTCAAAAACATGCTCACAAAGCTCTTTTTTTTTTTTTTTGCTTATACATCTTAATATCGTTGGAATAACCTTTTCTTACCAAAATTGTTTTCAAAGGAAAATTGTTGATTGCAGTTTCTGTTCAATGCTCTTGGCAGCCATCTTTCTCAATGGACAGCATTTTAGTGGGATCTTTAAAAAACAGGGGCATAAAATCCATGTTCATTTCATTGTAATTGTCAATTGAATCGGAATATTAGGATACCACACTGACCGCACAAGCCTACCTGTCTGGTAGACGGGCACAAGTCCCTGGGGCCAGCCTAGGAGCATTGCAAATGTGCCATAAAGCATGTTTGTGGCGACTTGGGAGGAGGCTTAACCAGCACACAGACGTACGCTGGCTCAGTGAGGCCATTTCCAGGCCCCATGCCACCCAGACCAGGTAAGGAAGCACTGGCCTAGTTGGGCAATTATGGGGGAGTGGGGAGGGCGGAACAGGGCAGGGAGAGGTGAGGGCGTCTGGCACCTAAGCTGGATCCAAGTCCCAGTTCTCCAGCCCGGTCGGTTCTACACGGGTTGCTCAGAGTTGCACCAATGATTTTGCTGGCGCAGCTCCAAGGACCCCTATTGGGACTGCTGGGGCGTCACTTGGGGTACAAGGAATAATTCTCCGTACTCTGAGTTGCACCACATGCAGCCCCAACCCCATGCTGGATTTAGGGCAGGCCGGCTGCCTTACCTATGCCGGTATGAGGTTAGGATTGGGCTGTGAGGCCATTTTTATTGATTTAACAGTTATATGGTGCCTAGGTATTTTTGATTTCACAATTTTAAACACAGATTTCCATATTTGACCGCAATAATAAAATGAGGTTATGTTTGGCTGCAGAAATAATAAAGTAGGAGATCTGAAGAAAAGTAATTTATGCACTAATTGAGATTTTCAGTGATTAGCAAGTACTGACACTTTAAATATAGAAAAACATTAGAGCCTTATTTCTTCTAAAGAAAATAAGTGGATGGACAGCCAAATCCAACCTAAATCCCCACATTGTGATGCAGCCGTACTGACGTTGCACGCATGGGGATTTTGGCTGCAGAAGGCTCTTGGGAAGGGGACATTTGTCCCATTCCCTCATGGTAAACCTCAGCAGCTGCATCGGGTCAAGTCAGACCTGCACCAGCAATATCACTACTACAAGTTCACATTACCTGTGCAGGTGGATCAGGCCCCAGAAGGGTCCTGGTATTTGGCATGCACAACCGCTGCTGATCTTGCCCACCTCCCAGGGCTGATCCATCCACCCTGCCCCATCTCCTCCCCTTTCCTCCCCACCCCACTCAACCCCTCCCTGACCTCCACCTGTGCCATTCTGTCCCTGCACTGGACTTACCTGCTCTCACAGGTCTCCGCTGCTCCACCAGCACCTGCAGGAAGGCTGTGGCCTTCCCACTGGTGCACTAGCTTCTTGTGTTGCTGTAAAGAAGTGTTCTGTGGTGCTTATGCAGCAGCCAGTGCCAGCAGGACATGTGCTTCCCTGGTGCTACTGGTGAGTGTTGGGCTTGTAGTGTCTCTAAAAAATCAAAACAGTAGAGTCCTATGCATATCTACTCAGAAGCAAGTACCATTGTGTTCAAATGTTTAGGATTGTAGCCTTAATTAGGTTGAAGAGATTTATACAGAAGAAATATTTTTGATGTATGCCTAAGTTCTCATCTTCGCACTATGGTGCAATTATTCTGGAGTAATTAGCATCTCCTGGTTTCATTCTTAACATTACTCAAGAACTGGAATTGCTACTTCATCTGGAAACATAAAATAAAATATTCATATTCAAAAGTACCCATTGGGTGGTTTCATCCATGGATTTTCTGTTGGTAAGGGAACATGAAATGAAAATTGCTTACAGATTTTCTTCTAGAAAGTAGTTAGCAACACTTCCGATTTAACATACTAAGGCTGCAGTCCTGTACATGCTTACTTGGGAATAAATCCCTTTGACTCAATGGAACATGTATAGATTTGTGAGATTCAGGAATCTCGCCCATAGTGAATGTGTAGGAAACGCAGGGAAATTCAGTTGTCTCACTTTGCATAGTACAACATCATTATAGAAACAAGAAACACAAGTCACTTGCATTTATTGTTTTCCGTTTTGTTTAAGTTACATATGATCTGGCTTTTACTGTGTGCACAGCAGGATGATTAAAGGGTCATGGCTGCTGAAATTCAAAACTGAGAATGAATGGGTTTGGAAACAAACTGTTAAGATTATGAACCATTTTGAGCTGAGACAAAACCCTTTCTAAAATTAAGTCCTGGCTCAGAATGAGCTTCCCAAGCATCACATTCTCAAAATATGCCCTTTGGATGAGAAGGGGTGGCAGTCAAGGCTGATGGTAGCTTATGTTTAGAGCAGTGGACATTTCTTAGCATAATCAGGACTGTCTATTGTCACTGGTAAACACGGAAAATGTCATTTTCAATGCCTTTGATTTAGCTAGGAAGTATTGCCAGCTACATTCCCTGTTCTCCTGAGTGGCATTTCATTTTAAAAGTGATCAGATAAAATAGTCTTGTACTGTCTCTTCCCCTAACTGATTCCATTTGTTTAAAAAATATTATTGGTGAAACAAATGCAGCTTCTCAGTTATCTGTGGGTATAAAGATGTGAATCAAGTTGTTCAGAACTTCTCATTTAAGATACAGTTCATTAAAAAAAATCATAGCTGTATATGTTTGCCCTTGTTATTTGTGGGGGTTCCTATCGCAGAACCCCTCCAGATACTGAAGTATTCAAACTCGAGGATTTGGGGTCACCCTATCCTCTGAATCCAACCAGAGCTGTGCTCTTGCCAGACAGGTCTGGAGAATTTTTGAGGTTTTTGGAAAAAACAGGAAATGACATTTTTGTGCCACAAGGCTCCCCCAAACCTCAGAATGCCTTATAAGGACATAAAATGTCACTTCAGTTTTCCTCAAAAACTACAAGTAACATTTTTTTCACCCAAAATGGGCATTTTGAGGCCATGTACAGCTGCCCGCAGGCTCTGTAGGCCTCAGAAAACTCCCTGGACCCGATTGGATTACAGCTCCAGTCGCCTTCAGAGTCCAGGTGGGCTCCTTGCCCATAAATTTCGAATCTGCGGATTCTGAAATCTATGGGTCTCAATTCAGCTGATTCTAAAATCCATGGGTCCTGAATCCATGGGTATTATGAGCCAACCTGTATGTACAAAGCCGTTTTATATATACAACAAGACCACTGGCCTCTCTAGCTTAGACTATCTAGAGGTCTTTCTCAGCCTAAAGATTGGGTTTTTTTGAGGGGGGGGGGTTAGGGTTAAATAAGATACAATGTGGGAGAGTAATGATCAGACACAAATTGTTTTTCTTTTATTATTTGGTACAGAGTGAATAAAGGTACTGTATTAGCTTTATTATATTAAAGGCAGTGATTTAGTTCAATGAAATGATGTGAGACTAAAGGAACCCCCCTTTTCCCTATGTTATCTCCCCAGTAATACATCCTTGCAAGGTTGCAAATATGTAAAAAAAAAGAAGAAGAAATCATGGAAGATACTGATTATGGTTCTTCCATTTTATGTTTAGTTTGGTTCTGAAAGCGGTTAACTCAGGAGTATCAAAGTTTCATACAGCGAGCTGAATGGTGCCTGCTGAGGTCTGGAAGTGACATCATTAAGCAGGAGGTGATATCATTAAGCAGATAAAGACCAGAAATAAGCAATCTGTTCTCACTTTGGAATTCATTAGCTGCAAATGACAGAAGGGAAAGTATGCAAGTGTGATAATAGCTTCAAGATATAGGAGAGTCCAATTACTACAACAGTCTGCCCTTTCAGCTGCACCACCTCTGCCAAGGCATGACTTCACAATTCAGCAACTGCAAGGTGCTCTGCATAGGCAGAAGCAAAGCTGCTGAAAGGGCAGGCTATGTGAAAACTAACACTTTGGCAGTGTCTCCCTCTCACTCAACTCTTTTGGTCTTCCACTTCCCACATAGCATTCTTTACCTCCCTTTCCTTCTGAGGCCTCCTTCCATTTCTCCCTTTCAGAGCTTCAGTGGAAGCAATACTGCTGAAAGGGCAGGGCTATAATTGCCAAATTATTGTGCAATTAATAATTTTGGACCCATTCCAATCTGGCTTCAGGCCGGGATTTGGGATGGAGACTGCCTTGGTTGCCTTGGTGGATGACCTTCGCTGGGGAATGGACAGGGGGAGTGCGTCCCTGTTAGTCCTGCTGGACCTCTCAGTGGCTTTCGACACCATCGACCATGGTGTCCTTCTGGGTCGTCTGGCCAAGTTGGGGCTTGGAGGCACTGTTCTGCAGTGGTTCTGCTTCTTCCTGGCTGACAGATCCCAGAAGGTGGTGCTGGGGGACGCTTGTTTGGCACCCCAACCTCTTAAGTTTGGGGTGCCGCAAGAGTCCATCTTATCCCCCATGCTTTTTAACATTTACATGAAGCCGCTGGGAGAGGTCATCCAGGGGTTTGGAGTGGGGTGCCATCAATATGCTGATGACACCCAACTCTATCTCTCCTTTCCCCCTGATTCTGAGGAGGCGGTTGAGGTCCTGGATCGTTGTCTGGAGGCAGTTGGGGGCTGGATGTGGGCGAACAAGCTGAAATTAAATCCGGATAAGACAGAGGTGCTTTTGGTTTGGAAATCCACAGCCCCATTGTGGCTGTGGGTATTGAACTATCGTCCTGCTCTGAATGGGGTTGCACTCCCTCTGAAGGAGCAGGTCCGCAGTTTGGGGGTTCTCTTGGATCCACAGCTGCGCCTGGATGCGCCTGGCGGCAGTGGCCAGGGGAGCCTTTGCTTCGGCTTCGGCTTTGAATCAGCTTCGGCTGATTTGCCAACTGTGACCATACCTGAGCTGCGTGGACCTGGCCACAGTGACCCATGCCCTAGTGACATCAAGATTAGATTATTGCAAAGTGCTCTATGTGGGGCTGCCTCTGAAGACGGTCCAGAAATTACAACTAGTACAGAACGTGGCTGCTCGGGTGGTTGTTGGGGCACATTGGTTTGACTCTGTTGGGCCGTTGCTTTGGCGACTACTTTGGCTGCCGATTCCTTTCCGGGCCCGATTCAAAGTGCTAGTTTTGATCTTTAAAGCCCTTTATGGCTCAGATCCGGGGTATTTGGGGGACTGCCTCCTTCCATACAATCCTACCCGTGCTCTGAGGTCATCTGGGGGGCCCCTTTTGACTGTGCTGCCACCAGGAGAGTTGAGAGGGATGGCGGCCACGAATAGGGCCTTCTCAGTGGTGGCCCCCCAACTTTGGAATACCCTCCCCTTAGAACTAAGAACTGCTCCCTCTTTGGCAATATTCCGGCGGGGGCTGAAGACCTTTTTATTCCAACAAACTTTTAATTGTTGACAGGCTGGCTGGTTTTTTTATATTCTTTTTTAGGATCCACGGGGCTGGCTGTTTAAATTTTAAATTTTAATTATTTCAATCATTGTTTTTTAACTATTGTTTTTAACTGTCAAATACTGTATTTTTATTGTACTTTAAATGTTGTAAGCCGCCATGGGGCAGAAAGGCGGGGTATAAATTAAATAAATAATAATAATAATAATTAAACAGGCCGTATCCAGCCCATGGTTCGTATGTTTGACAGGACGGGTTTAACCAGACATTTTGGATATTGAACCTAGGACTTTCAGTGTGCAAAGCATGTACAATCACTGAACCACTGGGGCTCCCCAACACATCACAAAATAATTGCAAATTTGTTGTTCCATTTCTCAATACAAACTCTGATTTTATAAGAGTTATTTGCTCACAAACTACTCAGTGATCTCTGCTCCTGGTTTCTCATGGCAGACAAATAATTACTCATTTATTTTCAAATGGCAAGTACATTGAAGTGTAAGAATAATTGACATTCAGTTTTTGATCTCAGTAACATAAACATGATCACATTAAACTATGACTTTTTATGCCCCTGTTCTTTTGATCATCCTGAGCTTACAACAATTTTAAACAATCGAGTTGACTGGAGCCTAATTGCTTTGAATAGTAAACATGTCTTTCTACTTTTCTCCCCCTAAATCTGTAAATATAAGATTTCTTCCACAGAGAGAATTGCTTGTGTAATAATGGTAAACACAACAGTTTGGCCACAATTCGGTACAGTTAGGTTTACTCAGACTTGTCTCACCTAAGGACTTGTATCACCTATCCCTGCTGCTCAGTGCAGGCTCCAGCTGTTGTAAATGTGCTGTAAAGCACATTTACAGCACCCAGGGAGTAGGGCGTTCCAATGCTTGTTGGGGCAGGGGGGGAGGCGGAAAGTGGCAGGGAATGAGGTGGGGGAGGGTAGAGGAGGATTGGGCCCATGAGGATGTGGGGACTCAGATGGGGGAGAGTGGAAGAAGAGAAGGATTAAACCTATGAGGGTGTGGGGATTCTGCTGCTAAATCCAAACCCCCTATCTGAGCCGGGCGGTCCAACATGGGCCTCCTATGCCCACTCAAACGTAGGCACAGAGCCAAGGAGACCTACTTGTGCGGCAGTGGTGTAACTTGAGTTAAGGGAGGAAATACCCCTTTATCCCAAGGAAACCCTGGGGAACCCCTTAGGATTCAACGGTCACCATTTTGGAACCTCTGCTCATCCTGGAGCTGCCAAGGTTAGGATTGGGTTGTTCAATCAGCTGATTTCACTAGCATTATGTATCTAATTTTGTTGAATATCAACCTCTGTCTGAATGTGGTGCTTTAAAATGTGTAATTTCTACAAAATGATCACATGCAGTTGAAGTGAAGTTGAAGTCTTAAGTGAGAAATATTTTGCAGTCTTTCTAACTTGTATCATCAGAATTAAAAAAACTGATCTCACTTTATTGATTTTGTATTATAGCCCAAAATGTCTTAGATTCTTAGTACTAATACATAAGATGCTGCACTCAGCAGTTTTTCACCCTAGAGGCATTATGAACTTCAGTGATGTACCAGTTCTTAATGGACAAATAGCATATTATTCAATATCAAGTGCAATATGTTTGGCTTTTACAATTACATTTCCTTACAGCAGCCAACATTTTTTTTAAAGTTCTGTCTCTGTTGGTTATAAAATCATTTGATGAAATGGCTAGATGATGTAATCCACAACATATTTCTGAAGTTTATAAATCTAATCAGCTATTGTTAATGTTTCGTAGGATTTTATAAACAGATGTTACAGTGCAGAGTGATGCTGATAGTATAGTGATATGCTACACAGACAACCAGCCAGCACAGATAAATTATAAATGTTGTGCTTATATTAACAGCCATTGTCCAGCAGCACTGTTCTTGGGCGGGGGGTAGGGAGAGTAGACGGTGAGAAGCTGGGGGTTGTCAGTTAGCAATCCTTTGCATTGGGTCAGGGCGGGAATGCCCAAATGGGGTTTCAGCTCTTATCTCCTTCAGCATAGGAATCCACACTAAATTGGAGTGAAGCTGAGGTTATGGAGTTCTCAATTCAGATTGTAACCTGTTTTAACCCACACCCCTTTGTCCTTTTGTCCCATGTCTGTATTGGAGATGTGTGGGCAAAATATGGCTTCTTTGCTTTCTTTACATCAGCTCTATAATATGAACACTTATGTAAAATGACAAAAATTGACAACTCTTCCAGGAACATGCAGAGATGAACCCATTTGTTTTCCATACCCTTGGAAACCCATCTTTTGGCTACCTGACCATCTTTTGAAAATGGCAGAAGACATAATTGTATGAGGTGGCTCCAGTTTCTGGAGTATAAGTTACTATAGGATAATTTCATTTCCATTAGTTTATATTTTAATTTTTGATTCTGACTTTTAAATATGTTTAGTTGTCAAAAGGATGATTCTGTTCCCAATTCTTTGTGATAGATTCGACTAAAAGGAACAAAGATTTCAGCCAGCTTGACATCTTTTGATGCATTCTGAGTGTGGGATGCAAGAGGGGAATGTCTTCTGTTCATGGAAGGTCTGTTTAACATGATGTGCTAAAACATTGCGCAACAAAAATGAAACTAAAATCCAAGTTCTCTTGATTCCACAAAAGCACTCACAACCTCTGGATACAGAGCATACTTATTATAGCATTACATGAACTCCTGGGCAGGCATTTGCGGAAGAGTGCTAGCAGGTATTTTCCTTCTGTTCATGGTTCTTTGAATCCAATCCAGTATTCCTTGCAAAGGAATAATTTGCTAAATTAAGTATACGACTTAAGATATGACTAAATGGAGAGATGGGCTTGGGATTTAAGCTGGGCTGGATGGAAGCGATGCAAATTTATTTATTCTATGTCTGTGCTCCTGTCCCTCTGTGGCTGTCTTCCTGTAGCATCATAGAAAAGTGAACATGTTGTGTTGCTGTCTGTGAAAGCTGAGCAGGTGTCCAATGTAGGCAGGTGGATGCTTGAACTCTGCCTAGCTCACGAGTTGACTCCAGTAAAATTCTATTAACAGGTGGCTTGCTGATTGGTGTGCCATGTGACATTTATCGAGGGAGCTACTTGGTTGGCAGGCTGTTTCATACAGAGGCAGAGAGTCTTTGCTTTTGATGAGGAAATTGCTGAAACTCATGTCTCATTAGTGTTTCCTAAGGTTCTTTGGAAGCAAACAACAGTTTAATTAAAGTCTGACGTAAACACATTTCTGCACACTTTCCCTGCAGCATTTTATCACATTAGAATTGATCAAAATAGTTGCCTTGGGCTGACTTGAACAGATATACATCTGGAGCACCATTTGTGCAAGCTGCCGTTGAGCAGGCTACATACGCTATGCTTCACGGCAACTCTTTTTCCCTTCCTTTGTAGCTGGAATTACCTTGTTGGGAGATGAGTTGATCTAACATTTTTTTTCCAATTTGCATAAGCCTTTATCTCTTTGATGTGCTAGTGCTTTAAAATTTATAACATAACTCAGTCCAGACATGCATGTTCTTTACCTTTATAGTATTATGCAAGAATAGCTTTTAGAGCAGCACTGTTAAGCTTTTAATCTATCAATGCTCTGTTTAATTTTTTTTTCCTCGATTCTGTTCAGGAATGTGTTTGGATACAATTACCTATGGTACTTTACTATTTCTATCAGTTTGGTTAGGGATTTCCTAACTTAATTTCCCTGTAAGTACATTAAAATTGTTTATTAAAAAATGAAGCACATGCAGGCTTCATTGATAAGAATGCTGTTTTTATTCTCTAGTCTCCAGAAATGCTAATTGACTTACATATTTTAACACATTAGTAACCATCCTATTTTATATTTTCTTTTAATCATTCATTATTTTCAGAACTGATCTTGTTGTAGATGATTGAAATACATTTTTAACTGATCAGTAAAAAGGTAACAAATGTTCATGGTACTTAGATTGCTGGTAAAAGTGTAGAAGTTGTGTTGGAGAAAACAGAGCACTCCAGTGTGACAGCCAACTTGCTTTTAACTAAAGCCCACAACTCTTCAAAGTTAGTGCTACGCCCTTATTTATCTTAATGAGGCTGATTATCTTGATCAAGGAGGGACCAATAGCATCCTCTCTATAAGCTATACAAACGGTTTTTGTTCTGGTTTTGCTGTACACTGTGCCTGTTATTCCACTGTGAATAGAATATAAATGTTCCGTGATGATGTCAGTGCAAACTAGGGACACCAGAGAAATTGTTAGAATTATTTCACAATACTAGGAACATTGGAAGCTGCTGTGAGCAATTCAACCATCTGGTCTTTGTTGCTACAAGTTCTGCATATGTTATTGATTCCATCAAATTCTATATTTCATTGGGGTGTATTAGACACCTTACTTTTTTTTTTCTTACAATACATAGCCCCTGTATGGACCAATGTATGTTGTCTGTTCTTGTAGGGAAAAAAGGATTTATGAGAATGACTGCTGCTGCCATGTCCCTTCATTTACGGATATCCTCACACATAGTATATGTTATGTAGCTGTTTTGACTACTTTTTCAAAACCACCAGTTCAGCAATAATAGTGACACAACCCACTCTCATCCTTCTCAAGTTCATGTTATGTAAGGAATGCCATTGAGTGGGGGCGGGAATAAATACAGGAAGCTCTGATTATATTTCACTTCAGTTCAAGCAACTAAAATATTTTTCTGCTAAAAAAGGACCATTCTGTTTAAATAGGTAACAGTCACAAGCTGCGTTCAATCTGTCTTGTGTTCATTTCTAGAAATTCACTGTGCAGGGATATGAAAAACTGCTATGGAGTAGGAACGATGCAGAAACCTATGGGTCTTCCTGGGTGTAGCTTACACTTCTGAATTAGATTCTGCTCCCCATTTTTTCTCATCATTCTAATTTTTCTAACAGGAATAAAATTCATTCTTTTGTTTATTTTTTGTTTATTTTTTGTTTATGCATGTGGTGTGGTGATATGGCTATGCTCCTGAATGAGCCTTAGCAAAGTATTTATTATTTTATTCATTACATTTTTATCCCGCCTTTTATCGAATGAGCTCAACCCTGATGTACATGGTCCTTCATTCACATATTTGAAGTCGGTTAGATTGCGAGGGCGTGACTGGCCAAGTTCACCTGATATTCATAGCTGAGTGACAATTGGAACTCAGGTTTCCCTGTCTGACTACATTTAACTTACTCTTTACCTTATGACTGCGACTGATGTTTATCAGACTGCAAAAGATGGGTTCTTAATCATGCCTTGAGTCTCCAAAAAGTAACAATAGTATCACACCCTGCTAAGCCAATTCCACATCTTCCCTCAGCTCCAACCACCAAAGGCTTCCTGCCTTTTTGTCTCATGCTGTGCCATGAAGCCCCTTTCATCATGAAATGAAACTCCCATGGTCAGAGGCAGTATACTTCTGAATACCTGGTGCTGGAATTAAATAAGCAGCAAATGCTGTTTCTCACATGTCTTGCTCGGAGCTTCTAGAAGCATTTGGATGGATATTGTTTGGCCTAGACTAGATTGGAAGAAGTAACTTGCCGAAGTCCACAACTGAGTAAAAAAACAAAACCCAACACATCAGAACACCAAGCTACTTCTTTGCTTCCCCCCCCCCCAATCCAGTACTATAATACAATATTAATTTGACTGAGGGCCCCATCTTATTCAGCTTTCCATCAGAGTGTGGGCTGCATTCTGGGATGGGGGCAGTTACAGAGGCCTCCTCAAGGCAATGTTTGTTGCCATTACCTCAGGTAAGGCCTGCATAGCACCTGCATCGGTGCCAGAAAGTTGGATAGAATTGGGCCCTGAATCAGGCAAGGTAGGGAGGTGAAAGGGAAGTAAAGTGAAGACGAGTCCTATACCTCAAACCCTCCAAATCAATTCCTCTTCAGTTAATTTCTCCCAAAACATTTAAATTCTAGCAACTCAACCCAACGCTCCTTCAGTTAGTTTTTTCCCCCAAACACTAACTTCCTTTCTCTACTCCCCCAAAAGAAAAATAAGCCACCATTTCCTACCTTCCTAGGCTGCTCTCCTATAATGCTGCCCAATACTCTTTTTATAACTAATGTGAAAAAATGAAATTCAGCATGAAGGGCAGCTGCTGTCACATAAACAGTGCCCCGATAATCAGCCACCACTAGGCCTCCTGCATGGTTGCCATGGCTGTCGCCCATGCACTAGTCAACACTTTTAGGAGCATAGGAACAGCCCCGCTGTGTCAGGCCAAGGCCTATTTAGTCCATTTATCTCACAGTGGCCCAGATGCCTCAGGGAGCACACAACAACTTGCATCTTGCCGCCACACCCCTGCATCAGGCATTCTGAGGTAGCCTATTTACCCTTGCACCCCCAGTGAAGACCCAAGACTGTAGCTGGGTTTAACTTTATTAAACACAAGTAACCCTTTCACAAAACATGAAACCTACTGGACACACCATCTCTCTCTCTCCCTCGTCAGTCTGGGGTAGGTTAAAAAAAAAAACCATTTTGTTGAGGCAGGAAAGAGCAAATCCTGTTCACGCTTTTGCTGTGTCATCCTGCACTGCACTGGTGCACTTGGTCCAGAGCTTCAGTGCCCAAGTGTCATCTTTGGGGGTGGGGAGGAGCTACAGAAAAATCACTGTGATTTTCACTTTACTGTGTGTATAGCTCTCCAGGTGGCAGTTCAGCATGCCGTGTACCCCACTTAAAGGGGCTGCTATTATTTTGAGTATACGTTTTTTTCCTCTCCAGACAGTTTTTGCACTATTAAGACAACTCAACCATGGACAGTCACAGTACCAGCAGCAGATGTTTAATTTTGTCAGGTGTTTTTTTTAAAAATAATGGCTTACATGCTTTCTATTTTGTGCTAGAGGGAAATGGGTGCTATGGTCTAATTAAATGAAGGGCTGTAATAACAATAAAGGAGCTAGTACCATTTGCATCTCCAGTGCAGACAAGTACAGTTTATTACATATAGATTTCAGTGAAATAGTGTAGTGAATGGTATAATTGTACTGTTGCCCACCAGGTTCAGGTCTACCAACATCCCAAAGTTGTTGAGAGTAATTACTGGGATGAGGCAATTCCATTATCCTCACAGCCATAATGAAATGTAGGTTAGATTGAGAGAGAGGTGATAATTTATCCAATGACATTTTGTGTATTTCATAGATGGGCAGGTATTATAGCCTGTGCATTTTGAAAAAAAAAAAACCACTTTTTTTTGTAACTAGTAACTCTTTGAAGATCGTCGCTTAGAAGAATGAGCATACAGACACATACAGAACATTTTAACTTTCTACTCCCAAATCCTAGTGAAGGTCTTGTTTGTAATTAATGATAGGTGAACTTTCAGAATTTCTCACCATTGTAACTAACTTGCACTTTCAGGCAGCCTGATCCTGTGCTGCCCTACTGCTGGTGCTGGTGGTAAGTGTTGCAAACATGCCAAAAGGCATGTTTGCAACACCCAACATGTTAGTGGTGCCAGCAGGGAGGCTTAGTGTGTGACACTGTTGCAGGAGTCTTGGCTGCCAGTGGCAAGAAGGTAAGCACCGAGCAATGCAGGGGCGTAGGGAGGGTGGCAGAGAGGGCAGGGAGGAGGAGTTTCTGGGTGGGGGAGAGTGGAAGGAGGAGGGATTGACCCAGGAGGGGGGGGTGAAATGGCAGAGGTCTTGTCAGCCAGATCCTATCCCCTATGTCAGGCTTTCAAGCATGCAGTCTTTCAATTTAGCATTCACAGACTCAAGAACCCCCATTGAGCCGGCTGGGACTTTACTTGGGGTAAGGGAACAGATGTCCTTACCCCAAGTACATCTGGAGAACAGATGTACTCCAAGGAGACCTCCAGCCTGCTCATATCCAACATAGGAGGCATCGGTTGCCATTTGAATCCGCTTCTCCTATTCTGTATAGGATTGGGCCCTAGGCTTTCTCTGAGAATGTTCTGGGTTTTCCCAAGAGTTCTCTGAGAAAACCCAGAAAGACAAGGAGAAGAAGCTTCTTTTAGTCTCCCCATCACCAATTCTCCCCATTTCTGATGCATTGCAATTAAGAGACATAGGACATAGACCAGTAGTAAAGAAGGCTGGCAACATCAGAGGCCTCATCCTTAAGGATCAAGGCCTTCCAGCTATATTGAAGTCTCTTAAGTCTACTAGGAAACTTCCATTGCCTCTAGAAATCCTGGAAGTTGTATTTTCAGTTTCTCCTGCCCCCATCCATTGAGATGGGAGAAATTGAAAAGTATGGTTTCTAAGATTCTCAGTAGCAATTGATGCCTTAAAAACTGTGTCTCTTGAGATTTCCTCAGTGCAATTTCTCCCTAAATTTGGAAAAAGTGGGGGGTCTAGCACTTAATCAAGCCTATTACAAGTAAGGTGCAAACTTGGCAAGGGCTCAGCAGTGTACGGTAGGGTAGCCTTGTGTTCACCATTTGAAGATATTTTTTATTATCACTGTGTAATAGCTGGAACATTAATATAATTAATATTACTTATTGGCTTCCTGCTCTTCTCTTTGCTCAGTCAGATTCGGCTCAGGCATAGTCTGCATTAGAGTTATATTTCCAGTCCGACTCCCTTGGGACTGCCTACATCAGTGATTTTCAACCTTTTTTATTTCACCCTGACAATGCACTAAAATTGTCAAGGCACACGATCAGTTTTTTGACAGATGCACATTTGACAGGGCACATTAGGTTGCTTGGGGTCGGGGCTCACATCCCCCAATGGCCCTACTAACAAATGAACCTCCCTCAAACTCTTGTGGCACACCAGTGTGTTGCGGCAAACTGGTTGAAAATAGCTGGCAAACTGGTTGAAAATATACTGGCATAAAATGTGATTGGTGTTGGTTGGAGCTTTCCTACTGTGAAGACCTAGAGAGGTGAATGCATTCAACGTGACTGCTTAATTTTTAATGTATATACTTAAATCCCAGCACACAGTTTGAAATGCACTACACTGTTCTATATTGGCTTTCTGTTCCTTCCATCTTTGGCCTAGCTTTGTATACTCTTTTCACTTATATCTTCTCTGCCTCTATTATGTAGTTCTCTGAAGACCTAGATAAAATTTTGTTCTGTTGGTTATCAATATATGCTGATAATATGTCCATGTAAAGAGATACACTTTTTATTTAAGATGAACGCAGGACAGAAACATTTGTGTCAATGAGCCATACATGCAGATTTCAGAGTTAGCCAAATGAAGAAAATATTACCTTTGTGAAAATGTTAAGTTAGATACTATATCCTCTTCTGGTTCTAACATGCCAGTTAGTGTAACTGAAAATCAAACTAGTATAGATGATGCATTTTTTAGCATAATGCAAACATACATTGGTTTATATATAAATATAATCAAGATGGCTGCAATACTTTAAAATGATCAAATAAGACATTAAAAGAGATATTTGAAAACTGTTATTTTATTCAGAAGTAAACCCATTGTGTTTAGTAAGACGGGCAGCCCAATCCTTAGCTCCCTCGGTCCTGTAGGAGCATCTGTAACAAAATGGCTACCACTGCATCCTACGGGATCCGTGGCAGCTCCCAAGGGGACAAATGTCCCCTTCCCCTGAAGAATGCCATGGGTACCGCAATGGACTGAGTTTCTGCCAGCTAATGTGCCAGTGGAGACTGGAACAGCCCCATGTCAGGCTACCCAGCCTGACATGGGGGTTGAGGATCCAGCAGTGGAAGCCACTCCAGATCCACCACCACAAAGTTCCACCCCTCCCATATTCCCCTGCCCTGATGGGCCTTACTGCCAGCCAGTACCAACAGGCATGGCCCCAGCACGGGCGGACTTTCTCTCCAGGTGCCATAAAGGTGTTTTACAGCGCATTAATGACACCCATAGCCTGCAATATGTACATACCACCAGTGATAAGGCCCTCAGGATTGGCCCTTAGGCTGTAATCCTTTATTACTTACCAGAAACAAACACCTTTAGGAATTAAAGATTCAGAATGTGTTTACAGTGCAATCCTATATACTGAAGGCAAGACCTTTTGAATTCAATGGGACTCCTCCCAGGTAATTGTGAATAGAATTGCAGCCATAGTCTTCACAAAGGCACTATACCATCTCAGTTTCACATGGTAGAATGCTTTACTTGGAAACACCTCCACATGGATAATTTAACTTATGAGAGAAAAGACCACTGTCATACTGAAGTTTTTTTGGTGAGGCAGACTTTACATTTCTCCCCCTACTGGAACTTCTGAGATCAGTAGGGAAGACCCATCTCCATATTCTAACAATATCTGAGGTTTGCTTCGCTGGGACAAGGATAGTATGTTTATAGTGGTCATACCCACATTCTGAAATTCCCTGTCCAGGGATGCCCATACTAGATCTTCTGTGTTGGCGTTCGTCCACTTGGTTAAAGTAGTTCTTTCGATGTTGACCTACCTGTTGGCTGAATTTTTGAAGTCGCTGCTGTTTTGCTGCTGTCTCTTTTAATGGATTGTCTCTTTTATTGGTTATTTCTTGTCTGCTCGCTTGTTTGTTTTTACTCTTTTATGGCTGTAAGCTGCTCTGGGTGATGTTTTAATAATGGAAACACAAGGTATAAATATTTATAACAAAGAAGTCCAGTACACAAAACCCTTGTAGACGACCCATTCATCACAAAACAGCTGAGGTGATACAGTCCTTTCATCTTAGGGTTTTGCCTGCCTGGTATGAAAAAAAAAATCAGTTATTTTTCCTGCTGTCTATTTAAGTGAAATGTGTGCCCATTTTGGGAGCAATTAGCATTATATTGCAATGTATGTAGGAAGCTGATTGGAGTGATGTGTGATCTCTGGGCTAACATAGCTCTTATGTTGTATTGCCATTGCAGATATGTCTTCTCCTACAATGAAGAAGCCTGAAAAGCCTTTGTTTAGCACTACATCTCCCCAGGATTCTTCATCAAGATTGACCACTTTCCAGCATCACCATCCAGGGATCCCAGGAGTTGCACACAGTGGTGAGGATGCAAGAAGGAGGGAAAAACCTCCGACATCTAGCTAATCTTTTTCCTTACCTCAGTTATGCAGAAACATTGATTTCAGCCATTATGTATCAACCTAATGGTAAATTGAAAATTTAACATTCAGCAATAAGATGAACTAAGAATGATATGTGATGATAGCCTTAAAGAAAGAGATCTTGTGGGCCTCAATTAGAGTAAGAGTAAATCTTTTAGATTAAACACACCTCCAAAATAAAACATATTCTTCCATTTTTTTCTTAAATATATCTGATCTCTATTTGACACATAATACTCTTATATTAACTTTGACTAATTGCAGCACAATCTTATGCGTGCCTTCTCAGAAGTAAGCTCTACTGGGTTTGGTGGGATTTACTCCTATGTAAGTGTGTATAGGATTGCAGCCTTATGGCCCAGCCATAAGTTCATTCTGCGCTGGTATACCACAAGGTCTGTCAATGTAGGAGTCCTCAGCCGGCGTGCGGAGTGCTGCCATCAGTGTAAGTCTCAGAAGGCCACACACCACTAGCAGCACCGTTGACAGGGCGGGGGACACATAAAGGATGCAATGACATCCAAAACCCCTATCCTGGCCCAGCCATGCCCCTTCCCCTGGCATAGATCTGAGGAGTCTCATAGGGGACCAGGCAATGGTCGGAGAGATTAGTAAACATTTTTTGACTTTCTTCTCCCAACTGTCTGGGTATCCTGCTGGCACACAGGATACAGTGGTTATTGCATCAGCAGTTCTGCATCCTGCATGCCACGGATAGAACTGAGTCATGAATCTTGTAGAATTTTTTTTTTTAAGTACAAATGGAGTATCTTCTCATCCGCTGTTTTCCCATCCACTGATTTAACTCAGCGTGATCACAGAAGAGAAGGGCTCTTTGTTAAACAAACACATGCTTTTTAAAAAAGCTTTTCTTAACACAGCAACACAGCTGCAACCATGGTATCTGCAGCCAATCTCATTAGCTAAGAACATAAGAAGAGCCCCACTGGATCAGGCCAAACGCCCATCTAGTCCAGCTTCCTGCATCTTGCAGCGGCCCACCAGATGCCTCAGGGAACACACAAGACAACTAGATATGTGCATCTCGTTGCCACTCCCCTACATCTGGCACTTGGAGGTGGCCTAACTCTAAAATAAGGAGATTGTATTAACCATCATGGCCTGTAGCCTGCGATGGACTTTTCCTCCAGAAATCTGTCCAGTCCCCCTTTAAAAGCATCTAGGCCAGATACCATAACCACCTCCTGTGGCAAGGAGTTACACAGATTAATTACCCTCTGGGTAAAAAGGTATTTCCTTTTATCTGTTCTCACTCTCCCAACACTCAATTTTAGTGGATGTCTCCAGGTTCTGGTATTGTGAGAGAGGGAAAAGAACCTTCCTCTATCCACTTTATCCATCCTGTGCATAATTTTATATGTCTCAATCAAGTCCCCCCTCAGGCGCCTTTTGTCTAGGCTGAAGAATCTAAACCCCTCCTCCCGACACCACTGTCTCATCCACGCATTGAGACCCCTGAGCTCTGCCTGCCTAGCTGGCCCTGCACGTGGAACAGGTAGCACTTCCGAGAATGCTACCTTGGAGGTCCTGGCTTTCAGTTTCCTGCCTAGCAGCCTATATTTGGGCTCCATGTAGACCTCCCAGCTACATTTGCCCACATCGTTGGTGCCAACATGCACCACGACAGCTACCTCCTCCCTTTGTCTACCAGCCTATCTAGACAAGAAGTGATGTCTGCAACCTTCGCACAAGGCAGGCGAGTTACCATGCGGTCCTCGCACCCATCACAGACCCCTCTCTCTATGTTTCTGACTATAGAATCCCCCACTACAAGCAGCCCTCGTCCGCCCTCCGTCTGAGGAGCATCCATAGTGCGACTGGATGAGGGCTTGTCACTGGAAGAAGGGGTCCCCACTGAGGGACTGCTATCCTCCATACCAGGTTGATGTCCTCCAGCCCTGAGACTCCTTTCCCCAGCAGCTGAGAAGCTGCCCATCTGAGGGTGGGACAAAGCCTGCAAGTCCCCAGAAGTCTCACCATGGACCCTTGCTGTCTGCCTCTGCTTCTCCAGGTCCACAACCAAGGCCTCTAGGGAGCAGACTTGTTCCCTGAGTGCTTGGAGCTCCTTGCACCAAGGAAACACCCATGACTTATGCCCCAAAGGCATATAGTCATACATGTGGCACTCTGTGCAAAACACTTGCCCAGTTGCTTAACTTGCCCAGATGCGTAACTCGCGTATCTTAGCGCACTCTTTGTCTCACCTCACCCTTCGTCGCAACAAGGCCACGGGGGGGGGGGAAGCTCTGAGATAAGAAACTCCTTCCTCATCACTGGAAGTGTGATAAATCATTCCGTTTTGCATTTTTCGTCTTGCTCCAGGGTGAAGGGAAGAAGTCTTATCTCAGCTAATTGCTTTAAGCCCCTGGAGCTGCAGCTGGAATGCAGTGCCCAAATCTTGCAAGATTTCCCAAATTCCAAGATGGCAGCACCTGGGAGAACTGGTGGGAGGGAGCGCCAGGGATATCCTGCCACACCCTGAAGTTCCCTGTGACACCCTAAAACATTGTAACACATATGTTGGGAACCCCTGTGTCATGAACAAAGGAAGCTGGGTCTGACTCCATTTTTGTAACTGCAGGCTCAGCTATCTGTCCTGTCCACAGCTGATGGGAACCAAGCTCAGAGAGCTCCTGAATGTGTTGTCTGGCACTCAGTGGCCAGGAAAGTCAGATAACAACTTCAAGAGCAAAGTGCCTTGCGGGTCCAAGGACAGCTCATTATCTGTAAAACAATAGTAGCTTTGAACCTTTGGTTGGGAGAGAGAGGGAGCCTTGGCTTAGCAACCCAAAAGGGGATAAAAAAAAATTCCAGGAAAAGGGAGGAGTCGGTGGATCGTTTGTGAGTTGGACACCCTGTTGGATTGTTCAGCCAGCTCGGGAGACCAGCATAGACACCTGGCCTCACAGGTAGCCTGCGAGCTGAGCATCCTGCTGTACTGGTTGAGGAACCACGTGAGAGATAGGGCTAGTTAGAAGTTAGGCAGATAGCTTTATTGTTTTGCAGTGGGTTATTCAAGTACTTTCAAGCTGTGCATTTGTTGTGCCTTTGAGCCTCTGTAGTGTAACCATTAAGCTTAATAAACATCATTATATTTTACGGACTGGTGTGCCTTTTCTGCTGGGAACTGAGGTCAGATATTCCAGTCTAGTCACTGGGCTTAGCTACCAAGGGGGTTACCTAGAAACTTAATTGGGCACAGGCAAAGTCTCCTGGACCACTGGAGGTATGCCAGTGGTCAAGAGGGAACAAGCTCCACCACCCAGGGTCTCGGGGCATCTGGGGGTTGATTCCAGACCCTGGAGACCATGACATACAAGCTTTGCATGGCCTAAGGAGAGACTGTACAAAGGAAGAAATGTGACCATGCAGGACCAAGGAGGCTAAACAGGGGTTTTAGGTGCCTAGGCATAGGTGTAGCATATTGACCCAGAGACTAAAATTATAGGTCCCTCATTTATGCTATGATCTCAGTTGGTGGAATTTTGTTTAGTTGTACTGATTTTAAAACTAGCAAGCACCACATAGCGATAGGCATGTTAGATTATATTATACCTCTCTTTTTGTGCAAAAAACACCCTTCTCCCCCACTTCCTGCTTATCAAGTTGTTTTTCTCTTTATAGTGCAAAAAAAGTTTCTCCCTTATATAAGTGAAATGTGATTATTATGTATTGTAATAACAATTTCCACGCCTTGTGTAACAACCCTGCAGTTGCAGGACATTCTGTACATTCCTTTCATTGCTAAAGACATTACAGTGTTTTTAGACATTACATACGCTCTCTCGGTAGAGAAGTTTATGGGGAAACAAGAGAATACAAAGAAAAATTATGTGCTGGATGTGATACCTTTTTTGTTCACTCAAGATATTGCCATTGGGCAAGATATTTTCCCAGGCTCCAAAGTTGAACATTCATTAGCATTTTCACAATGGGCAGCTAATTATTCATGGTGTTATTGCTTAGTAATTATTCCCTACCCCCCTCCCACACATTAGCCAGGGTATAGCACAAGGCATAGTGGAATCATTTGCTGACTCTTAGGACTCTGACTTTGTTCTCTTTCATGTAAGATCGCTCTGAATTTTCAAAAGGTTTGTCTGCTTAATTGCTTTGCCCGAGTTTTAGGTCAAACAATAACTAAAAAATTAGGTTTTCTGTAGGGTCATAATTTCTGTGTTTAAAAGCAGGTTTAAATCAACTATGCAAAATAGAATAAACTAGCTATTTGTGCCCTTTGAGAATAGCAACGGTCTTTGTCTCATGGGGAGATGTGGGAATCTGGTGATTAAAGATGCTACAGATTAAACTGGGGAGGATGGAAAGGAATCCATTCCAATTTTTGTGTGATATGGATATTCTTGCTATATGAAGAACTTTACCATAATAAAATAGCTTAACTAATGTTCATTTTATCTTGTCTCCTCTAGTCATCTCAACTAGAACTCCACCTCCACCGTCACCATTGCCATTTCCACCACAAGCTATTCTCCCCCCTGCCCCATCTAGCTACTTCTCTCATCCAACAATCCGATACCCTCCTCACCTGAATCCTCAGGATACTCTGAAGAATTATTCTTATGACCCGTCCAGTCCACAAACCAGCCAGGTACTGTAATACCTCAAAATATGTGAGTAATACCTAAAAATGTAAGAGGATATTGTTAGAGCTGATTGCACATCTTCTGAACAAGCTATCTTGTAATGGGCTCAGCTTCTTTTTAAAAGTGAATTGGTTACTTGTAGTCATATTCATATCCACTCTTGCTTTGTGGATCACAAATTATTGTATTTGGATTGGATGAGCAGTACTATAATTCTGGCTTCTTTTTTTTGTGCACACAGCTCTTTTTGAGCTCTGAACTCTGAAGGAAGCTGTGGCTGTGACCCAGTTGAGATGGGTACTGTGAGCACAACCAGAGCTTTCCCATTGTCATGTGGAGAGTGACTTGCATTCATGTATTTCTGCCTTCAGTAGCTGAGAATGGGAACTATTTGTACATGCAGTTTTCTGGATGGTAGCCCATGAATGGTAATCTTTCTTATTTTGTGTTTAAGTCAGCCGTTTATGGCAGTTACTGTGGGTGAAACATAGGGATGAAGTGTTTCCTTCAAGGAGAAGTAAAGAATGTGCCTAATGTAAACACACACACACACACACACACACACACACACACACACACACACACACACACACACACACAGAGCATGCAAGCCTATTTATATACCAACTATTTAGATAAAATCCTCTTGAGCTGCAAACTGCTTGCAGTATTCTGCATATATTTGGCAAATATTTGAATTGGTATCAAAAAAAGAAAATACCTTTGACAATGCAGTTCACAAAACTGGAAAAATGATTTAGTCAACAACAGTTGCACAAATTGTGTGGCAGTTCAAGCATGCTTCCACTGTGGTCATTAATTTCTCTGCTGCAAGTTACATTATTTGTAAAAGACCTTTACAAATGTGTGTTTTGTGACAGTCTCAACATTTTTTGTTATCTAATCAAACTATGAAATATTTGCAGTATGTGTCTACTGTAATTGCTTTGTAAGTAATTGCAACTGCTTACAAAGTTTGGTTTCTGATTTTGCTGTCTTTTTTCAGTGCTTGTGTCAAATCCCATTGTTCTTATCTGTAGTATTTTAGGATAATTCCAAATAGATTTTTAATTCATAGATGAGAATAGTGGTAAAACACATTGGATTTATACAACATCCCATAATATAAGGTTTATCTTGGGAGTTGCACAAAACTACCACTGAGAAAACTAATGAATGACAATCTGCTCTTGCCAGGTGCAAGGGATTTGCAACAGGATGCAGACGTCTTGTTGTCTTGTGTACTCTCTGAAGCATCTGGTGGACCGCTGTGAGATACAAGAAGCTGGTCTAGATGGGCCCTTGGCCTGATCATCAGGGCTGTTCTTATGTTCGTAATCTAATGTCCCTAATGAATGACAATCTCACCTTTCTCAGTGGTGGAATCTATAGTGGGACCTCATCACTAGATTTTTATTCTCAGAAGTCATATGGAAAACAGTGTTTTCTCAAATATTCTAGACTCCGATATTTAGTGTGTGTTATGGCTGCATTGGCACTAGAACGTTGGACAGGATTGAGCCCAAAGCAAATAGAGTTTTCACAGAATTGGTGTATTCTGGACCAGCTGATCACGTCGTTGTCCAAGGCATCATAGAGTAACTGAGATGTAAAGCTAGTACAGTATTCTAAATAATTACAAGGTCCTTGCCTAGAAAGGAATGGAGCTCACACGAAGTCTGCACTGGTGAAATGTGGTCCATAGCATCCAGGAGCAAAGCTGAATTCAGTGGTATTGCCAATTTGCTTTGATTTTCATGGGAGTATGATCTCTTTCAAAACCGTTTGATGCATTAGCCTTGGGCTCCAAAAGTAAACAACTTCATATTACCTGTAGTAAGTTTCAGTTTATTACCCTCATTCAATCTACAACTGAATCACGACAGGTAGTCAAGGACATAATTTCAACTTTGGGTTGTGAAAAGGAAAAATAATACTATGTATTATCAGCGGTGTTATGCTGCCGGAATGCTGGGCGGGACATCCGGGTGATCGACAGCCCGCCCGTCACGTTCTGCAACGTTATGCCGTTTGTGTAACCAATTATGCCGCTTGTGTACGTTACGCAAACGGCGTAACACTGAGGAACACGACGGGCGGGCTGTCGATCACCCGGATGTCCCGCCCAGCGTTCCGGCAGCATAACACCGCTGTGTATTATCCATACATGGATGATGCCATAATTTTGGACACTCTCTCCAAGTGGTTTGATATAGGTTATAAGCAACATCAGAGGTAAGATGGAACACTGTATCACAGCTGTCAGAGGAGAACAGTAATCTCCCAACACCAATTTGAAATACATTTATATAGGACCAAAATCTCCTATTGACGATAGTAGAAGCGTTTCACACACGTGGCAGAAGGCAAACTCTTTAGCATCTGATTTGTAAACTGTAACAATAAATGAGTCGAAGGTTACATGTACTTAATGACAGGTTTGAGTTCCTCTGGATCATTCCAGAAACTCTTGAAGTTAATAGAGTTTACTGACGGAATGTTTACATTTGATAGCAACTGTATGCATATACACTGAGACTGTGTAATATTTTTTATAGAGTCTACAATATTTTGTCCTTTACCTTCAATTTAAAAAAGTCTAACAGAATGACCCTATATATGTGTACTTGGAGTTCAGTGGAACTCCCAAGTACAGTACTTGTTAGGAGATTGCAGCCTAAATAATGAAGTGATTTTTGCTCAGAATATTAATCCTGAGCTGAATGTCAGATTTAAGTTACAAATTGCTTTCAATGTCTGCATTAAAAATATTTCAGTCTCATCTAGCATTTTTCTGGAAACTCAGATGGGACCAGGGCACATAGGAACTGATTTTAATTTGTGTAAAATTTCCATGAATAATAAAGTCTAATTAAGGCATCTATTAGAAGTCCTTAATGTTAATTCAGTGTGGAAAATCTAAGAGTTCTATTGTTAGTTTTTTTTCCAAAACTGATGTCTCAATTAGGCATTACTGAAGACAAAATATGCAAATTAAAATCTGTTCTTTAGTTTTATACATTTTTCTATTATTTAGTGATTCCTTTTCTTTTCAGTTGCGTAGATAATCTTTTATATCTTTCACATAATAACGAATTGATCTTTGTTTGGGGTTAGATTTTCAAGAAAAGTTGCCTTATCCTCTTTGATACTGAGAAATGTATATGATTAACAGGTTAACTCTGAAGTATCATTGTGCCTTAAGAAAAAGTGTCTACTATTAATAGATTGATTTGCTAATAATCTTCAACACTGAATTCACCACAGAGATTGACAAATTCTGGCCTCTGTAGTTTTTTTTTTTAACAGCCTATATGTAGAATAAATCCTAAGGCTCCCAGTTTTCAAGTCTCAGAAAGAGTCAACCTTTTCATTCAGATAGTTATAATGAAAATAAGTTTGGTTCGCTCCCCCTCCGACCCACATGAATGTAGCATTGTCTCTTCTGCATGATCATTCTTTGTGTGTGCAATAACTGCTCAATTTTATTTATTTATTTTTGCTCTTTTCTTCTAGGGGATCTAGTTATTTTCCTTCAAGGTATTGTTCTCTTACAGAGAAACTGAATTTTCCTGGCACTCAGGCACAACATTTTATCACTAGGAAAACATTTTTTTTAAATCTTCTAGCACACTATTTGCTCTTGTGAGTTCTGAGTGTAGAGCAGTTTTGCAGTTGTCTCAGACCCTACTGAACAGTGGTCAAGATATCCGTGGTGATGAGTGAAAACCCTACCTGCCTCCAACTACATGCCATTAATTTGTTTTGAAAAAACCTTTAAAATTTTTTTTTACAAGTTTGAGAATTCCCCTGCTGACCACTCCCCTGTGTGATCGCTCATCTAGCCCACTGGAAGAGAAAATGGTGAACAGGCCCAGACTTCACCAGTGTCCCAGTTTTGTTTAACTGTTTGCGCAATTAAATAAAATAATTAGGTATTTGAAACATGGCTGATCCCCATTGCCAGTGCTGAGCTTTCCACGGCTGCTCTGCCTTTTTTTTTTAATGGTCTCATACTACAGCAAAGCTATTTCACAGACACTCTCTAACCATTACATGTGGACTGGAAATCATCCTGTTGGCTTTCATTTCAGACTTTGGGATCAGTTGAAATCTTAAAATGCAGCTGAGGCCTGTGTTCACCGATTAGTTGACTCAGTTTCAAGCAATAGGAAAATAAATCTGTCCAATTTTAATACACTTGTCCCCTAAAAAGCAGTAAGCCAAATTCATGAAGAACCATATGAATTTTATATGGAGAAGTGTAACATTTGCCTGTGCTGGCCCTCCATCTACTGACATTTTCTCCTTTGATATTATAGAAATGGTTGCATTTTCTCTTGAATTTTGATAAGGTTGTAGGCTGATAAAAAAAAATGGATGTTTTATCCGACTCACTTTTTATTTTAGAGTACTCGGGATTATATTTTGTGAGGTTGGCATCAGAATGTAAATTGCTTGGGTACACTACGATGCCAGAGTTTTATCTTGTAGGGCGTAGAATGGCAAGAATACGTTTTCTTTGTTGAAAAAGAAAAGAGCAACCATATATGATGTTTCAACAACAAAAGAGAATTGTTCTATACAGTTGCATGCTTTGAGCCAAACCAGTTTTCTTTTCTCTATAAAACATGCTTTTTTATTTAAACAAACGCCATTATCATAACTTGCAAAACTGCATCTGTACAAATGTCATGTCAAATTGAATTATATACTTTCACACCTCAAAGCATATTCATTTACTTGGTTTTAAAGTAGTACTGTGATAATGCTCTTATTTTCAGCAACACAAAGAATTGATACCCTGGCAGCATTTTACCTAAAATGAACTGTTCCTTTCAAGTATCTTTTAGTATTATACTAATTTAGACTAAGACAACCAGTTGAGGTGCATTACACTCCCCGTAGCAATTTTGAAACTAATTGCTTTACTACTGCACTGATTATAGTCACAGTAGTCGGTTGAATATTTTAAGCAAAATTAGTATAGAGATGTAGACCTAGCAAGTATTTCCACAAGTGAAACAGTACAGAGTTTTCTCAATGTTTAATGCACCTAATTACATATGACTGAGCAGGCAGGCAGGTCCAAGTTGTTCCATGAATTGTAGTAAAAAATAAAGCTGAACATAAGGAAAACAGAAACATTTTGCTTTAGGATATGTGCGTTTGGGTGTGGAATTGTATATAGTGTACTAGCTTTTCCTTACCCGGCGTTGCCCGGGTATTTATTTATCCCAAGCTTCTATTAGACACGAAAAGGAATGAATTCTACCAATCAGCTCAGCGACCCCGAAAACTATGAATTCGACACTGATGTCGGCCGTTTTTGACCATTTTCACACGGGGCCCCCTGTGCACCCCCACCCCGGGGGCGCTAGGGAGGCCTGACCCCCATAGTGTTTGTGGCCAGGCCGCAAGACTTGCGCATGCTGAGTTTGGCAATCGTTCCAGGAGGACATGGTGGACGTTTTGTTTTGCACCCCTTCTTGCCCCCCATGTCGAGGGGGGTGAACCCGGAGTCAAATGGCATCGGGAGCATCGCCGTTTGTCTCGGCGAACCCGGAAACAATGGATTCAACACCGATGTTGGCCGTTTTCGATCATTTTTACATTGCACCCCCTGCGCACCCCCACCCCTGGGTGTCCTAGGGGGGTCAGACCCTCCAGTGTTTGTCGACAGGCCGCAAGGCATCTGCATGCCGAGTTTGGTGTCAATCGCTCCAGGCGTTCAGAGCCTATGCGGAACATATGTACGTACAAACGTACAAACAGACGTTCTCTTCTATATATATAGATTGATGAGCAGAAGTACTTACAAAAATGTACATTTATATAGTGCCTATTCAATGTCAGGTGTGTTGCAGATATTTTTCAATAATCTTTATGGCTGCCTTGTAAAGCAGGTCAATAGCATCTCCATATAACAGATGGAGGTGCTAAGGCTACAAAAATGGCCTGCTAAGGCTGCCTAGTGTGTGGATAGCTGAAGTGAGATTTAAATCCGGGTCTTCCTAGCGCTGTACACCAGCAATTTCTTGTGTACGATCTGACTATTCTGATATAGGCTGTGTCAGTGACTGCAGTTCTTAATCTCTATAGCTTCTTTTGTGTGCAAAGGGCTTGTGCAAAGTCCCTCATAGAAGAAGCTTGAGTACACTTAAAGCCTGAATAGCACAATAATTTTCAAACTAATACTGTTATTGGAATTAGTTTATATTAGGTATTTTGTCAAGTACACTGTATGATATTGCACAAAAGGCCAATTCTAAATATATTTTCTCAGAAGTAAGTCCCACTGGGTCCAATGGATTTTACTTTCAGGTAAAGTTGGTCTATGGGGATGGGGGAAATCGATTCTCATACCTTTTCCAACATAAGTACTGTAAAAAAACAAAAATCATGGTAGTAATCCCGGTAATTTTAAGCAGTTTATGACCAGAGCGTATTCATGGTAATTTGGTGAAGATCAAGGTTTGCTCTTTTAGTTGCTCTAAAGCACTAAAGTTTTAAGTGCTGTTTAGACAATTTAAATGACATAAAACCAGTTTAAAACACTAGAACTTGCATCAAAACAGTGTTACAGCCTTGCCTATGTGATGTACATGGAAGTACTTGGACAATCTATTTCCATTGGCACCAAGATCTTGAAAATAAGCTCTTCTGCTTTGTTGAGTTCCAACTCTTAAGCAGGCATTGGCTTTCATTAATTATTTTCAGGTATTGAGAGTGGTAGGAATACAAGGTATCACACCTGTGCTAGACAGTTCAAAATAGTGATTAATAATAGTGTTGTGTAAGCAAATTAAAGTGAGGTGCCCAGACTTGAACACAGTACTCCAGTTGAAGTCTGATCAATGTGGAGTAAAGTGGAACCACAACTTCTTGCAACTTGGAAGCTATGGTTCTACTAATGCAGGCTAAAATTATACTCGCGACCTTTTCAGCCTCTTCTGCATCACATTTCTGACTCATGTTCATCTTGTAATCCACTGCAAGTTGTTGGTTGTAAGCAAAAGAGTATTATCAGGTCTTATAATTATAGCAAATTTGTGACCAAAAAATGTATTTCGCTAATCAGTATTATGCTATAAAAGTGGTTCAGTTCAGCAATTTAGAGGGTTAATTTTCTTAGCAGGCCAGGAAAGAGCTCAGTCCCTATAAGCTGTTCAGTTTCTTTTCAGTATAATCATTTGGGAATAGTATAAGGTGATACATTGTTGCAGATAGTGCTGGCCTCCAGCTGTGTCCATTTAATTAATTCGAGCTTTTTTGGCAAGAGAATTGCTTAAGGAAGCTGATGATACTG
The DNA here is from genome assembly GCA_029204185.1 of Lerista edwardsae. NCBI lineage: Eukaryota > Metazoa > Chordata > Lepidosauria > Squamata > Scincidae > Lerista > Lerista edwardsae. The sequence continues at coordinate 10,018,934 of JAJKFI010000001.1, forward strand.
ATGCTATTAACTCAGGCATTCTTTGGAAACTGCGTTCTTTATTTTTTAACAAGAGATATACATTCATTCAAAGAAATTTTGGTGGATGTTTTTGAGTTACCAAAAGCCACAAAAATTAACTGAACACATAGAACAGTTCTATAATTCAGAAATGTCCTTTACCTCCCTTAACAAACTTGTTTAATTAACTTTTAATAAACAAAGACTTTAATATAGAGATCGAAGACCTAATATAACACTAATGGATAGAGAAAGTGTGCCAGAGTTGTTTGAAAGTTTTACTGCAGCCAGTTACCCAACTGCAAAAAATACTTTCAGAATAGAAAACTGCTTCATAGCTACTAGATTCATAACTGGTAGAGCACAGCTTCCAAACCCGGGGTCTGCAGATGGTCCACATGACACTGAGAAGTGGTCTGGCTGCAGCTTTGTGCAATCCATTTTAGACCCTCTCTGACAGTCCATGGAGGAGCACTCAGGAGATGCTTCCCTATGGACTACCAGAGACAGTGTCACAACTGGCAGCAAAAGCAGCAAGCCATAAATTTTTCTAAAAATATAATAAGTCTCTAATAAATCTTCTCTAATTATTACAAATGTAATTGTATTTTTGTGCGTGCATCGGGTGGGGGGGGGGTTGCATGTGGTCCACAATGATTCAATTTTTCCCCCACTGCGCTAGAGGAACACTACTGGAGGTGTATAAGGGAAATGCAAACAGGAAGTGCTGTCCTTTTTCTGTTAGCATTCGCACTATCACCTCGTGTAGCAGGCCTCTAGCAGCTATGTGTCTGCTTCCTGATCCAAAGCAAAAGAAAGAAAAAGCGGACTTTTGCAAAGCATGTTAAACAAAGAAAGGTGAGTCATGGTGGGGGGTTTGAGTAGGTTTTGCTGCTATCTGTGGTTTGGGGTATGTGCGGTAGCAGCAGGAACCTATCCCCCATGGATATGAGGGGATGCCTGTATACCACTTTTCCACAAAATGTAGTTCACGACTTTATAGCAGAGGCATGGGGATATAAGCATTACACAGAATTGAACTTATCTTTAGATAATTTACTTGTGAGTACTAACTTATAAATAGTATGTGTGTTTAAGCTCTTCCACCTCTGTAACTTAATGTGAAGTTCTCCGTCGGTGCTGTGTTTGTGATTTCTGCTAACTAAGTGGGTGGAGAACTGGAGGTTTTCTTACTTATACTTAGTGGTGTTTTTAGAATTGCTTTGATTGCTATAGATTTAGAATGCTACTCTGCAAATATTGCTGGGTTTTTTCTTAACAGATGTTCTAAATAAAAGAAGTGTGTTCATTCTTACAAGATGAATATAATGCTTGGGGCCTGCATCCCTTAACATGTATGACTGTTTCATTATCTTACTTTCAGCATTATTGTGATTTCTGTGGTCAGTGTGTAGCAGCCTCTTCATGTGGCTCTCTCTATACAAGTTCGAAAAGCAAGTGCTTAAAGAAAGTGCATGTAGAGATTCATTCTTACTGACTTTTCCCCAGTTACATACCCAAGAGGTGCTGGTGCCTGAGTCTTTTTGAAGATATTAGTGTTTTTAAATCTGTAAAATGTAGATGAATCCATACTAGTTCTGAATAAGCATAGGTTTGTTCTAGCTAGAACTTTCATTTACACTTATTATATAACTTTAAGGCCCCGATCCAGTGACTTATGAGATGCAGAGGCACCAACGGACTGCATGTAGCATCATGTGCTGGGAGTGGGTTGACCAGACAGCCCAGGAGAGGTGAATAAAAATATTTTTTACTTGCCTCCTGGTCGCTGGCTGCCTGGCCGCCTGGCCACCAATAATGATGATGATGATGATAGTATTTCTATACCGCCTTTCTTTGGTCATTAGATTGCTCCTCTGACTTTAATTCAAGGCAGTTTACATAGGCAGGCTTTATTTCTCTAAACCTCCAAGGGGTTTTTACAATTTACAAAGAAGTTCTGTCTTTCAAGAACTACAACAACATACGGATGGAGCTTTCATGGTCTAGTCCTTCTTTCTGGCCACATGATTGCCTTCCCGCTGGCTGATAGACGGTTTATCTGCTCCCACCAAAGAAACAGCTGGCCCAGCACAACTCCTCTCTCACAGGCAGCTGGAGACAGCTCAGTTCTTATCAGTTGCAATTCTCAAGGAAGCTTCCGGTGATCTCGAACTGGCGACCTTAGGATCTTATCTTCAAGCAAATGGAGGCTTTAACCCTCTCGACTAAACAGATCTACCCCAGCGTTTTATCTGGCATAAGTTCATAGAGCCTTAGGGACTCCATGGACAGGGAAAGGGGCATAAGATCATAGTGTATGCTGCTGCAGCTGAGATCCAGTTCTTCCATTCCCTAATTACCCCTTGCCCAGCCAGTTTCCTGCTCTGATCCTCCCCTCAGAATACCACAACTCATCCCACTACCACCTTACTTGCTCCGGTGCAACCTGGGTGGGCCATTGGTGCATGTGCAGGGTCTCCAGCTAGTTGCACTGGCGGTCCAACAGCACACAACAGAGGCATGGTTTTGGGGACTCCACACTGGTACTTACAGTAGCAGATTGGGAGATCTGTCATGTAAGCGTCCTAGTAGGATTGGGTTGTTTTTGAACAAATTACAATCAGAATATATGTCAGCAATGCCATTTTACAGCTATATTATGTATTATGACAAGCACTCCAGTTCATCCATCCATCTGTCTACACACATAGACACATTCATTCATTTCATCCGCTTGATCCCAGGTAATCTAGGCTGGTTCTTAAGAAACACAAATTCTGTTCCATTTGCAGAATAGGCCTTTTTTTTTGCCCTCTTTGCCTAACTGCAGCCCTGGCTCCCTCCCATGATGGTCTTGAACATCAGGTGACCCTTGCAGATAGTATGACATACGGCACTGGGACCTCTAGGTAGAAGCGGTGGAAATAGCAGGTCCTTCACTCGATCAAGTTCCTTTCCACTTGCACTAGACATCATTGGATCCAAGCCAGTATATAAACACAGACAATTGGAAAAGTCAACTTAATGCAATAGGTTAAAAATGCAGATTAATAAAGCCAAAGCTGTATCATAAATGTCTTCAGTTTTACTGCACTGGGTCACTCTTGTTGGCCTTGTGCACAGTTAGAGTACTACATTTCTGGGCCTTTCCAATTGGGAAAGATGTAGACCAAAGAGGTAAGGTTTCAAGAGTGCTGTGAATACGATAAAAAGTTTAGATGGCCCAAACTATTATGCAATGGGCCTAGAATGCTCTAGAAATTGTCATAATAAAGCAAATTAGCAAATAACTTGCATCCAATAACAGCATATCTATCTCAGCAAATTTAGAAGGGAAAATTTTCCTCTTTTAATGACGATATTGGAAAGCCATTTTTGTAGTGTGTATTAATAAAATAAAACAAATGCATTTGGGGGTAAATTTAGGTAAGAAGTCAGGTCAGGAAAGATTAAAGATGTTTGATTTGTTTAACTTAGAGCAGTGGTTCCCAAACTGTGGGTCCAGACCCACCAGTGGATCGTGAGCATCTAGAGCAGCCATATTGAACATATTGGAAGATGGGATGCTGGAAAGGGGAAGGGCTGTATGGTTGTTTCATGTGTGTCATGAGGTTGTAAATAGGCTTTTTCGTTCTGATTCACTTTGCCATCGGGAAATGGCTGAGAAATAACCCAACTTACTGCTGCTTTCTCAGGAAAGCAGCAGGCTCTGGCATCACAATGACCGCACTTCCAGCTATGACATCACTTCTGGTGAGTCCCAGACAGATTGTCATCTAAAAAATTAGTCCTGCTGCTAAAATGTGTGAGAACCTATGGGATGGTTTCAGTTGTGGACACTTCAGAAGTTTCAGATGTTTCAGATGCAGCTTGCTGGGCTGTTGTATCCAAAAACAAAACAGCTGACTCCTATGTGCGCGCACGCATGTTTATTTGTCAGTGGTCTTTCTGTCCAGCTGCCATAGTCTGTAGTGGAAATGGTTTTTTTTTTAGATTTACTGCAATGACTTATTCCAATTAGATGGGTTGTACTGTTTGTTTGTATTGCTTCCTGTGTCATGTCTAGTTACCGTATTCAAAATAAGTTCTTAATCTTTACAAGACTTGTGTTAATCTTTTTCCTGAGTTCAAATCAATTTGGCAGTGCATCAGTCAGTGAAATATCTAGGTTTTTAGGTGTTACCTGTTATACTTTGGGACCATTTAAATAGCTGAAAAGATCAGGTATAAATTTAATCCTGCATTTCCCACCCTTCTGCCTTCCCATTTCCCTGGTATTCAAATAGATTTTACCAGATACACAAGCCTAGCAGTTCTGCTTTCAGTTCATTAATAGTGAATTGCAATGTGGCCAGCCTAGAAATAGACTATTGCGGTTACAGAACTAAGAATAGACCCTTTATAATGTTTACATACGATCCCTCACTGTGATCTTAATAAAAGGTATTTGTGGATCGCTAAAGTTCAAGTCTGTATAGCTTCCTATGTGATCCACTCATAAGAAGATCCACTCAAAAGAAGAGCCTTTTTTCAATCCCCTGTTGCTTTAAACCTGTTGAAATTAACAGACACCTAACAAACCTGAAACAATTGGATATCGCTTTTTGTTTAAAAAAAAATTAGAAACACTTGGGCCAGATTCACGATGGGATTAGTGATTATCTTTTAAGATAGAAAGGCACTTTGGGGAATTACTTTAATGAGAGAGAGAAAAAATCCCAAGCTACCGAACACGTGTGTTAATACAGTGGTTAGTGACTCTGCAATCCTGTGCAGAGAGAGGATGCCAAAATGGCACACTTACAGCAGTGAGGTTCTAGAAAACCCTACGTTTAAGTATCTTAGCTCTCTTGAGCACTACATATGTATTTCACAAGGCATTCTTCTGGTTTTGTTTTGTAGCCTAACAGCAGTGGTCAAGTAGTAGGGAAAGTGCCTGGCCATTTTACTCCAGTTTTGGCACCCTCTCCCCATCACAGTGCGGTGCGACCTGTGACCCTGACCATGACAGACACTAAACCCATCACTACATCCACTGAAGGTGAGGCATCTTCACCTACAGCAATCAGTAAGTATTTTTTAGGAAACAAAAGGTGTCCATCAAAGGATCAAAATAATTTCAAACTAAGGCCAATAAAGGCGTCTTTTCCTTCTATTTGACCAGGCAGAAGCTCAGCTGATAATAAATAACTTTGGCAAAATTTTTAAAAACTTGAGTAGTGTGTGATATGGCAATCAATCTCAAGAGAGAAAAGCAAATTAATTTATCAACTACCAAGAGAGAACAAAAGCTTAATTCATTATTAAGGTGGATGTTCTACTGAAAATAAAAAGCATGTTCAGATTGAAAGCTTTTTAAGATTGACCACACCTGGATTTCAGAGAGAGAGAGTGAGAGAGTGTGTGTGTGTGTAAAAGATACTGCTGATTGCTCCAAAGTGAGCTTTCATACAGAAATCATGTCTTATGCCAAAATATATTGATTCAGAGCTATGATCCTCAATTAATTAAATAAATAATTTATTAGTGATGGTACTGAAAAAAATTATGTGAGTTAACTATATTTACAGGTGTATTAAAAATCCTGAATGGTTTGCCACTCATTCATTTACTGCGTTCAGTACTACATTATATATTCTATAATCTTCAGTGGAATTGCACACATGGAAGACTAGGTGTTTCATTTGTTAAAACAATTTTGCAGCTTACAGCAGCCATATTGAGTCTACTTAGAAGAGCTTTGGCATGATGATCTGTGGCCATAACTAAGTGGCCCTGTTGCATAAAACATTTCCAACACCAGTACCCACCAAAATTGTTGTTGGTATGGAAACTGGCACAGGCTTATTCACGCACCAGATTTATCTACTTACAACCCATAATTGTATCGGAATTCAAGTGGAAAGAAAATTTAGGACACAACCCAATGACTGCCAGTTGAAGTTCCTCCTGCCTGGAACAGTATCTTAGCAACTTTTATGTGACTCTTGTAGCATATCAACTGGTCCTTAAAGGAGGTAAAACTGTTTTAGTCTGAGATAAGATATTACAACCTTAACAAATCAAATCATACTATAGCATGTGCACGTGTGCACACAAATTATTACTTCTTTTACAGTGTAATCCTAACCTGGAGTTAGGCTGGCACAAGTTAGGCCAGCCAAGTTTGGCTGGCACAAGGGACACCCTAAAGTAGGTTTGGGCCACTCTCAAAGTCAGAGGCCAGCATCTGACGTACACAGACGTACACCATCCTCCCTGACTCAGAGAGTGATCCAAACATGCTTTATGGTGGCCCTTGTGCTGACCAAACTTTGCTGGCCTAACTTCAGGTTAGGATTGTGCTCTTAATATAAGTCGCACTGAACAGCAGCTGCTACATTGTATTTCAATTTGTCCTTCAGCTTGTGTATTTATTTATTTATTTATTTGATTGATTGATTGATTGTTGATTTATATCCCGCCTTTCTGCCCCAAGGGCACCCAAGGCGGCTTACAGCATTAAAAATAATACAGTAAAATCACAATGTTTAACAAAAACAATGATAAGAACAATATAAAACCAATTAAAATTAAAACAGCAAGCCCCATGGATCCTAAAAGAGAATGTAAAAAACCAGCCGGCCAGTCAACAATTAAAAGTTGTTGAAATAAAAAGGTCTTCAGCCCCCGCTGAAAAATTGCCAAAGAGGGAGCAGTTCGTAATTCTAAGGGGAGGGTATTCCAGTGTCGGGGGGGCACCACCGAGAAGACCCTATTCCTGGCCGCCATCCCTCTCCTGGTGGCGGCACAGTCAAAAAGGCCCCCCAGATGACCTAAGAGTACAGGTAGGATTATATGGAAGGAGATGATCCCTCAAATACCCTGGACCCGAGCCGTAATAGGCTTTAAAGGTCAAAACTAGCACTTTTGAATCGGGCCCAGAAAGGAACCGGCAGCCAGGGTATTCGCCGAAGCAACGGCTCAACAGAGTCAAACCGATGTGCCCCAGCAACCACACAAGCAGCCGCATTCTGCACTAGTTGTAATTTCCGGACCGTCTTCAAAGGCAGCCCCATGTAGAGTGCATTGCAATAATATAATCTTGATGTCACCAGGGCGTGGGTTACTGTGGCTAGGTCTGCGCAGCTCTAATAGACCTTTTGTGTTAGGAAGTGATAGTGCAAGGGTCTTTGGAACAGTAATCAAAATGGAATCTGGACTTGGTTTTGTGGTTGCACAATATGTTGCACACCATGGTATACAAGATGTCTCACACAAAATTGTTAGTACCTCATTAAGCGGTTTCTTTACATGTGCTTGTGCATGCTGAACAGTGCAAAATGCCACCTTATTTCCATAAACACTTTTAAACCCCTCTACATTTTTGAGGACTATTTCTGCAAATGTCAACTGATTTGGATCTTACCCTTTTTTGTCAAACAAAGAAGGGATTATAGTGGCAACGACTGGAAAATCTGTTAATGATTTAAGCAAACATCATTATCTATTAATGAATCAATTAATAGACTCCCTCCTTTTTTTGTTTGCTGCATATATGAGAGTGTCATAATTAATCACTTCTGGTTTTCCATTTCTGAAGTGTACCTACTTTTCTCATAGCAATCAAGAAGCTTTTAGTTATCTCAACTATCCCATCCAATTGTAGCTTTAGACTGGGTATAGTTGACTCATCATATTTCATTTTTTGTCCCTTAAAAGCAATATAATATTTATTTAGCAATATTTTAACCAGCATTTAAGGAGGCTAGGAAATCCTTAAACACTCCTATTCTGTTTCTTTGATGATCCCATTTTAGGCTTTGAGGAAAGATTTGGTATGATCTATTTTCTGTTCATAAATGGAACTACAAAAATTCCATGGTTGTGTGCGATATTTGCAAACTTTAAATATTCAAGGCATTTACATTTTTAAAAGTGATCACTTTCCATGGATAGATAGTCCTTTAATCCTAATGGTTAACCAGGAAACATTGAAAACTATGTGGTTTCTATTTGAAATTTTAAAAAGTTTCTTTTGTGGAGTTTAATTCATTCACTCCTTATTTTTGGCAGTCACTCATCAGCTGAAGTTGTCAGAGTGGCAAACCATAAAATATGTCAAAGTAAAAATAATAAAACATTTCAAACATAAAAGGCAGAACAGAGACGCAAATAAAAATTCTAATATGAAACTACTTATTAATCTAAAGAAGCTTGGGTAAATATAAATGTTTTCACCTGGAGCCAGAAAGAATTCAGGGATGGCTCCACTCACCCTACTGACCTACACTCAATTTGAAAGTCGACTATAGGGGAAAGGTTGTACAGTATATCCCATTAACTGTATATTGGTTCTAAAGGCAAAACATTTTAGGTGCTTCCACATTACTGGTAATGGACTTAAAACTTACATTTTAATTATCCCAAAATGTTCTGATGTGAACACATATATTTAATATTGTGCCCATAATAATTTTATGTTATGTCTTATAAGAATATTTTGCTCTTCCCCCCAAAAAATCTTACATCTCATTAAAACAAGATTAGGTCCAAATTTTAAACAGTTAATGTTCTGAATCAAAATGATACTGAGAAATAATTAACATTTTTAGAGTTGTATGAGAATTTGATGTTTTCTAATGTGAATGTGACTCCATTGAACTTTATTTAGTTTATTATAATTTATATAACTAGTTTATAACGAAGATCATCAAGTCATACTTTCTTGAACCAAATTCGTATAATTATTTTGTCAACCAAAGAATTTATCATTGGCAGTTTAATCCTATCCTTGTATAAATTCCATTGAAGTCAATAGGTATTATAGAATTGTGACCCATAGCCAAAATCATGCTTCTGATTACATGATTCATATTGTAAATAAATCACAAAGTTTACCTATGCATTGTGGATCATAACTCTGAATCTCTCATGTTTGAATTATACGAGGTAGAAATTAAGATAGGGCTCTATCTTTATCAATCTGTTTTGTTCTTCCTTAATCAGCCTACACAGCCTCAGGCACTTCCCAAGCCAATCGATATGTGGGACTAAGTCCAAGAGACCCTTCCTTCCTACACCAGCAACAGGTGGGCATGTTTCACATAGGTATTAATAATAAAAAGACCAGTATTTGCAATAATTACCTTCATACATGCTGCCATTGACATCTTAGACTAGGATTCCGGTGCATTCAGTACTCTTCTATGAAAACTACTTGTACCTCCAATATCAACACAGCTACGTGAAGTGTCTTCAGGTTGTGGAATGTTGAAGGCTTTTTCCTGTAAAAGGCTATTTTTCAAGAAACTAGAAAGTAGGATTTTTTTTTTTGGATATGAATGCTGACATATAGTGGTACTGCTGACATTTAACTTTAAATCCAGTCAAAATTAATCAAAATTAATCAAGAACTCTTTCATTTTCAAGCTATTTAATATTGGTTGATGTTTTGAAAGTATATTCTTTAAAGTTTTATTTTCAAGACAATGATACTATCACATTCTTTTGCAGACAATCATCATGCTTAAATTAATAGGATTAGGCTGCAATCCTTAACACAGTTACAATGGAGTAAGCTTGATTGAACAGACTGAGACTTACGTCTGTGTAAACATGCATAGGATTATATTGTTAGAGTGCTTTGTTGGTTTCCTATGATGAAAACACATTTTTGTTCAAATTTTTCATCATTTACATTCCAAGTAGCATTTTAGATTTCACATCTCATTAATACCGTAAATCTAATGCAAATGAATTGTTTATCGAGACTGAAAATATACTGCTGAGATTAATAGTGGCTATTAAATAATTTAGCCACATTGCTTCAATTAAACACAGTAGAAAATAAAATTCCAGAACTTGAGAATTGAAATACATTTCCTGATGTTGCATTAGTTGTTTTTGCAACTTACAGTACTGTAAATTTAATGAGCATAGATTCACATGAATGTTTGGTGCCCATGTCTGTTCAGTGTGTGTGGTAATATAGCGCAACTGTGCTGCATCTAGAAACCTCTTCTATCTCTATCATTTCCAAGGCCAAAGTGACATGTATATTGCATGGAAAAACTCATGAAGAATGAAATTTATTCAAAATATAATGTATTTATAAAGGAACTTTATACCAGTGAGACCTTACTGAAAACATCTATAAAGCGATATGAAAATACCAAATAATAATTTGCAATCTAAAACTTTTTTTGGTGAATTTTCTAGTGTTATGCTTATAAATGTAATAGAGAAGCAATATGCAATCACTGTGTTTTAAAAATAGGCATGGTTTATAACTTTCCTTAAAAAGAAAAAAATTCCTATGCTGAATTTTTAAAATCCTATGACAGTGAAATAGCAATATTAAAAAAAACAACAACACCCTTCTGATATTACTTTAGCTATGTAACGCGCAGCCCAATCCTATGGTTGGGCTGTGCTGTTGGAACTCGTATTCTTGCAGTGCGGCCTGACTTAGGGTATCACAAAGTGCAAGCTCTAAAGTGTGCTGCTAGATTCCTGCCGGAAAAGGCAAGTGGTGCCAGTCAGGTGTCAGCAGCCATATTAGAGCTTCTGATCCTTGTAAATCAGCAGCAGGGGAAGATGAGGGTGTTCAGGGGGATGAACCAGGGGGTAGGGAGGTGGATCCAGCTGCAATAGTGCACACCGGATCCTCTCCCCTCATTTTAAAACCTCACTGTCCCTTTTCCCTCCTCGAACTTATGCCTCCAAAAGATGTGGCATATGTGGAAAGATTGCATTGAGATAAGTAAAAATAATTTTTCCCTTGGGTTCCCTCCCCACCATTTGACGCAGTGCATACCTTTTTTGGCTTAGTTGCATTGGCACTGGTGGCGGGAAATAGAATTGGGGCCTCGCACAGTTACACAGTTACAATAGTGACACAATTTCATGTGACTCAACGATATGGACAAGCAATGTTAATATCATGGAATAAGCTTGCCATACACTGATATTACAGAAAGAATCCTTGCTTAGTACAAACATCTGCTGGTTTTTGTCTTGGTGTCTCTTTTCAAAATAGGTTAGAAACATGCCATGAATATGTTACTATCTGGTTCATTTTTTTAAAAAAAGCTATAGACTTAAGCAAGGAGACCTGAATATTTGTATAAAGTAGCAGCAGTGTAGCAAAGGACAATTAATAGACTATGATTGGTTTAGAACTGCCAAGTGTATGAATGACCCAGTTCAGATGCTACACTTAGGCAGTGATTCTTTTGCATCATAGAAATGTGGACAGACTCCTTTTTCACATACTATGCACCTAAAGAAATGTGATGGGCACATGCCATGTGGAAGCCCAATAGTGCAATTTGCACAGTCTCCTCCTTCTTTTTTTGGAGTAGAATAATTGTACAGATTCAACTTTGGCACATGTAACATCACAAGTCAGTTTAAGTGTTTTTTAGGGAACAGTAGACACCCAAATCCAAATGCATTATCACTAGGTATTGTCTGTACTAGGTAAATATGTAAATGTACCTGGGAAATATTCTTGTCTTGTACAAATATTCTATTTCTTATAGAAGTTTGAAGCAATCTCTTCTAGCTGTAGTTGGAATCATAGAGTAGAATCCCAACTAACATTTCCACCATTGAGAGCTCTCTCCCCAAACAGAACCTTCCTCTGATAACAGAAGCGCTAATCAGGATGCCACCCATAGAAAGAAGAAGTGGTACTACTAAAATGTATAGTGAAATAGTGCTCATAATTTCTTGTTCCAGGAGTAATCTGGTATTTATATATAATGTGCATGCTTTTATGTACAGTATGTCTTTTTGACACTTGACATGGCAGTAGTTTCTGACTTAATAGCGCTAAAACAAAGTTTTGGCAAAATTATAGAGGAAAATTCCACCAGTGGCTGTTAACCATATTCAGAGGTAGAATAGTACTTGCTAACAGCAAACAACAGGAGATGACCAGTGCCTTTGTAAAGTGTTTATCAGCTCCCAGGGTATCTGACAGAATATAGGACTGAAATGACCTCGGACAGATACAACAAGGTAATTCCTATGTTGTTCTAAGGGTAAAATTAGGACATCAGTGTGCCTCGGCACTTTCTCAGTGTTGTTGCAAGGGGAGAAAAGGCCTGTATCTAAAAAGGGAGAGCAGAATCATCACCCCACTGCCAAGTACCATCCCATCACATGCATACCCTGTTGAAGGCATACCTTGAAACAAGAATAGCACAATAATAAGTTTGTGAAGCATGTTAAAAATAAGAATATATGCATTGTGGAACATAGTAAAAATAATATTAAACACAGCATAATCCAGTAACCTTTTCATATATTGATCTAACTCCTCCAAAGGCCTCAGAAATGACAATGTCAAACAATTTTATTGTCTAGGGGGAAAAAAAGTGCACATGCAGAGATTGTCTAAATTACTTGGATAGAGTAAAGGTTATGCTTTGGTAAGGCAGAAATAAGATTGATTTATTATGTCCTTTCATTACTTTACAACAATTTAAAAGAGACCACTCTTCTTGTGGCAGGTCCTAAATGCATTTGGTTTAAAGTAGACCATGATGAATGAAAAGGAAAATCAAGGGGTACATGAAATAAAGGCAATCAATCATTTTATATTAGCTGGGAGAAATTCTAAATTAGGCCAATGGTTTTAGTTCCAGAGAGGTGTTTTAAACATTCACCATTCCTTTTAATATACTTTGACCCCTTAGGAATAAATATTGTCATAGGTACATTCTCTGCTTCACAGGAGGAGGCTTTGTAGAGATTTATTCTCTTAGGTTATGAGCGGTATTGACGTTTATTCTTGAGTGCTTTTCTTCTGCTAAACCCTCCTCCATAACATAGCCGATATAAATTGTAGCAATGACCATAAATTTAAGCTGCTTGTATAGTTGGTGATTCTCCTTATAAATAGTTTCTGCACAAAATAACAGTTTGGTAGAATTTCTAATAAAGCAATCCAATTTATTGAAGAAAAGTTCTTAGAATGTTTGCATTTATGGAACCATTATAAATATAGGGTTGAAAGATTACATGCACAGAGAACCAATGTGAGCATTAGATTTTAATTTACTGACCAGGTTATTATGGAAAGCTTATTAAACATGTACCTTAATATATAGTTACCAGGTCAAGGTTATTATTAGGAGTCGTAAATAGAAAGATTTCCTTGTCTGTGGTAGTCACTGGTTGTTGTTGTTTCCCAGCTATCATGAACTGCTGAATACAATGAAACAGCAGCAACATAATAAATCTTTTCATTTAAATGTTTTTAAACAGTCAATTTAACAAATAGATCGATGTTGAAATGATGCTTCCTTGACATCCCAATGTTCGCTGTTATAATTTACCTCCAGAAACTAAATTGTGCTTGGCTAGGATGCAGAGTCTTTTGACTCATTAATTGCACAGAGGGGTTTCTTACTATTAATATACTGATTACTCTGGATTTATTGCCTTAAATTTTTTGAATATGTTTCTTCTTTAGCCATAGTTAAAATGTTGTATTAGCATAAGTACCTGGTTCTTATGCTTGCTATGAGACCTTTATGCCATTAATAGTGGACTAATCCATCAAGAAATGTGGGGTTACACAGACATTACAGTGTTGTACAATGAGAAGGCTGATAGTGGTAGAGAAATTGTTCAGAAGATTGCCATGACCTATCATCCCCTACAGTGCATAGTGTGGAAGTGCTAGACGTGCTCCATTATGCATTCTTAGCTTGTACAAGGCAATAACTAAACACAACAGGTTTTCCTGATGGCCTATGTATAAAAAGGGGGTTATCTTGAGGCAAAGCACAGAGATTCTGTGCCTGTTATATTATTGCAGAAATAGCTCCTGGAGTGAGGGATTGAACTCTGCTACACTAATATATTCTTACTGGTCCACATGACTAACGTTTTTGAGACTTTGGAATTCTCCTAACTTGTGACAGCAACTTCCTCTTATATATAACCCATTCACGGTTGGCTGGAGTTGTAGTGAGGCTTCCAAACCTCACTTAATTTATAAGGAAAGAACTTGAACCACATTCAGCTGTGATTTACCCTGATCGACATTTCCCACCCATGTCATTAATATGATCCAGGAAATAAAATAAAAGTTAATTTTTTTCTTAAGCGTTAAAAACACTTTGTAAATAGATACTATTTCCATGTAGCAAAGTGTATTGTATTTTTTTAAGATGTTACCTGTCATTTTTTTCCTTTGTAAAATCCTTTATTCAATAAAAAGAACAGTTAATTAAGAAAACAGAAGTAAAAACAGAAGCAAAACTGTCTTTTGTATTGAAAATAATAGTCTGCTGTTCTTAATCCAGTAGTTAAGAAATTGATAAATTCCTAAGGGAACAAAGTAAATGCTTACCAAATTAAACTGTGAGCCCCTAGCACTGTGGTCCAAAAACAAACCATGGTTATACCAGATTTAGTAAATGTTCACTAAATGTATAACACAACATTTACGTGATAATACTATTATTTAGCTAGCAGAATTATATGCCCCAAATGCGGGGTTAGGGTTATATTGTAAAAATTTTCCCGTTTTTGGGAGAGAAACAGGGTTATATTATAAAATTTCTCCATTTTTGGGAGAGAAACATTTTTTTACTGTCAAATACTTTAACAAAATGACAAGAACTCAATATGTGATTATCACTTTAGGACAGTGATGGCTAACCTTCTGGGTTCGGTGTGTCAAAATTTAGGAAAATGCTTAACTTGGGTGTGTCAACCCCCCCCCCCAAAACAAAAGAGAAACAATTCTTTTAAATCATATATTTAAACAAAAAAATACAGTCTAATCATGTGTGGTGCTATGTATTATATAAAGAAACATCAAATAATTACAGAAATGAAAAATGAGTCAAACTCAGTTTTTGTCATACATTGGTGAAGGCTGGCGTGTCACCCCAAATGTTGTGGCATGTCAGCTTTGACATGCGTGTCATAGGTTCAGCATCACTGCTTTACAGTTATTCGGTGAACATTTACTATTTTGGGGAAACAAATTTTTTTTTTCAAGGAATGTTTTCATTAAATTTGATGATCACTTAAACATAAGCCAATTCCTAATATCCTGGCATTACTTAGTTGTGATACGCATTTTACTCATGTATGTACTTTGGGGGTGTGAGAGCTTAGCATTATTTCCCGACAAGTTGCTATGTATTGGCTTTTTTTTTCTTTTGCCACCCCAACCATATGCAATGTATTTTAAAACAAGAAAACCACAGTGCCTTTTATTCATATTACACATAATTTTTACATGCAAGATTGATATTCCATAGCAGCTTGCCTAGTAGAAAGCTGAAGTCCAGAATGCATCATTTGGTTCTTAAATGATTCCACTCAAAATGGAAGAAGTTTTATTAGTCTTCCATTGTACCTAACAAACTGAAATGATGATGATTTCAGCACAGAGTTTGTGGACCTGCAGTGTTCAGGATGGTGAGTGCTCTTGCTTTAGGCAAAAATGAAAAGGGCAGTACAAGCGGGCTCTCAAACCAAAGTGCAAAAGATTCAGGAAGCAGGTTATTGATGCTTAGGCTGTTCATATTGTGTCTCTTATCATAATTGACAGTTTGACGTAAAACCTAGTCACATGACTGTCACAGAAGATGGATAAGAGGTCACCTTTCACATACTCTTCTTGGAAAGGAAACACATTTAAAGGAAGTTGCAGTCAAAACAATGACAATATGCAAATGTTCACAGGCTTCCCTCAATCAACAAAAAGCACAGCAAGTTGTCCTATCACTTGCTAGCTTTTCCATGTGCATATTTACTCAAGCTGCTGATCAAGGAGGTGTGGAAGAAAGATAAAACTTAGCAACTCCGTTAAGATTGGGAAAACAATGTTAAAAGATACATGTACTTTAAAAAAAAAATTCAGCTTTGGGTTTGCAGCAAATAGCTTTTAAAATTGTTAAATATGCAACTTCAAAAATTGTGCTTAAACTCTTACGGGGTTTTTTAACCTCAACAGATTGTAGATCTCCAAAAAATGATACCATCCTTGAGACCTTTAGGGCGCAATCCTAAACTGAGTTAGGCCAGCATAAGCTAAAACAGCAATGTTTGGCCAGCACAAGGGACACAGTAAAGTGTGTTTGGACCACTCTCGGAGTCAGAAAGGCTAGTACACAGATGTGAGCCATCCTCCCTGATTCTGAGAGTAGTCCGAACATGCTTTATGGTGGCCCTTGTGCTGGCCAAACTTTGCCAGCTTCGTTTATGCCGGCCTAACTCCAGTTTAGAATTGCACTCTTAATCATTAAAAGTAAAAATAATTGTTGGGTATGGTGGGTGGATTAAGTAATTAAAAAACTTGTAAATATTCTTGGGGTTCAACTACATTAGTATAGTTTATTTTTGTTAAATATTAACCACAGAGGGGGCTTGATTCAACAGTGTGGAAGAAGGCTTTAACCCTTTCCTTCTGCTGTGATCCCAATCTAGATTGAGTCCACACAGCTGCTGTTCCCCCAAATAGAGAACTTTTATTGGACCACTTTTGGAGTCAGAAAGGCCAGCCCACAGACATCCTCCCTGACTCCGAGAGTGGTCCAAATGTCCTTTACAGTGGCCCTTGTGCTGGCCAAACTTTGCTGGTCTAGCTGTGCCAGCCTAACTCCAGGTTAGAATTGTGCCCTTAATCAAGCAAGCCATAGCAGCTCACAAAACTGAAAACACATTTAACTATCTCTAATGGCAACTTTCCTTTTATGGGAGTACATAGTTCTCATATGCTGACAACTTCCAGTGACCTATCCTCTGTATCTCCTCATGGCTCATGCCCATTCCAGCTGCTACAATATCAGGCCCAATTCAGAAGCAATACGTTCCAAAATTGGCTGTCCAGATAAGCCCCAGACCCTAACGCCCTTTGAAGCAGCAGTCCAAAATTGGAAGTAGATCAGCAGAGCCTCATTCTGATGTACAAAGAGAGGTCCTTTCTGCACCCCAAGATCTCGTAAGTGGACCATGAACAGTGCCTATGGTGAATGACGGAGGCACACCAAGTGCCCATCCCCTTCTGGTCAGTCATAGATTACTGAAATTTCACCCATGTCAAGTCTGAAAATTTAAGCACTGAACCAGGATTATCCCCCTTGCCACATTGATGAGGATCATCAATAGACAATTCTCAGCTTTCAGCCAGGATGGAAATTGAGTATTTCCAGCAGTTGGAAATTGGCAGTTGCTTGCAGTGTCTTCCAGGGTAGGTGCCCACACTAAAGAGGAGAAGAGCATTTGGGAGATAGGATCAACTGTTTGGTTTTTGACAGTATCTTGTTACTTGGCATTGGTTGGATAGAGAACTCACTATAAGATTATGCGATGAATAGCAATAAATGTCTACCCACATGGCAACCAGCTAACCTCAGATTGATCATTAAGAGGTGGGTGGGTGAGGTCCAAGATAGCTCAAGACACACTGAGCTAAAAAAAAGCCATGTCAAGCTTGCAGCTACCTTAGACCCACCTCCCTTTCAATGGATTACCCAATGGGTGCTTCTATTTGCCTGTTCTTATCTTGTCTGTAGTTCAGGGCAAAGAACTCCTGCCTCAAAGGTGGAGGTGAGAGCTGTATTCTGAGTCACAATTCACATGCTCTCTATTATACCATGTTACTGAATCACCTTTCTTAAGAAAATTGTGTAGTTGAAGACACCGATCTGAAAGGTTCATCTGGAACAGTGGTTCTCAGACCTTTTAGCACTGGGACCCAATTTTTAGAATGACAGTCTGTTTGGGCCCTAAAGGGCAATGGAAGTGATGTCATTGCCAGAAGTGCAGTCATTATGATGCCAGAGTCTGCTGCTTTCCTGAGTATGCAGCAATAAGTTGGGTTAGTTCTCAGCCATTTCCCAATAGCAAAGTGAATCAGAAAGAAAAAAAGTTGCCTCTTTACAACCTTGCCTATTTAAAACCTTGACACAAGCAAAGTAACACAGCCCTCCCCCTTTCCAGTAGCCCATCTTTCCATATTTTCAGTTAAGGCTGCTCTAGGTGCAACGCAACCCATCTGAAATTGGCTAGCAATCCACCTGATGGATTCTGAACCACAGTTTGAGAAACATTGATCTAGAAAATAAAGCAATAGCGTTATGTGTATGTTTTGAAACATTAGATTCAAATCCTGGAACTATTGACTTGGATCTAAAGAGCTATGTGGTATTCATTTGCAGGACTTTTCTGTTCCACTTTTCCAAATCTCCTCTGCAGCCATGTTTACCTTCTGAAAAAGTGTTCCTGCTGGTTAGGAGACCTTCCAGAATTCACATTCAAGGCATAATTATAGATAAATTCAAAACCAGGAACTGTTTCCAGCCTGCACTAGTACATGCAGAAGTGCTTTCTTGTAAATCATGCATGGTTTTCCTTGAATTTTATTAAGTGTTTATTCTGTGATTCTGCCCCTACAGGGACTAGAATCGTCCTTGCTATTTCAGTGTGTGGTTGATAGCAACAGAAATATTAATGCGTTTATTGCAAACAAATCACCTGTATAGTGTGTGGGCTATGATGAAGCTATTCCACTTATAGTAATAAATGCGTTTATGCGTTATAATATTACAATATTTAGGTTTGTGGCAATCGTTGTCCTGATCCAGTCAGAGGAATGCACTGGCCTCCAGCATTTATGATTCTGAGGGCCATTGGTTGGAAGAGATAGAAATCTGAATTCCATCTCTGCAGATTTATCAAATTAGTACAGGTATTCATAAACTATTAGAGATGTATTATTTGCCAGAGTTTTGAGGATTCAGTAAGAGGATAAGGCTTGTTTATGGCTTCTAACTTACCTCCATGTTTCATGAGGTTCTAAAGTTTGATTAAAAGCTTTGAATTAAAGCATAGTTCAATAATCAGGAGAAACTGTGCTTTGAGTTTTGAAATGGTCGGACAAACCACAGTCTCTAGAGTTATTTGCTCTTACAGTATTTTCTATCTGTGGAATCTTCCCATCTGTAGAAGCAGTATCCACTGGAGGCAGCCATAATTATGGTTTGTCAGTTCTGATACCACACACAACCATAATTATTACCAACCATGATTTGCAAAACTCACTACAAATCATGGTTTCATGTAATGTCTGAATTGAGCTTGAGTCGATTTAATGGTTGGAACACAAGTCCTAAAGATGTCACTTTTGTAATGAAAATATCAAAACAATTCTGTACTTGAGCAGCTGAACAAGCTTAGGCTAGAATCTAAAAAGGATATGTGTACGTGTATATCATCATTTGTGTTGCTGTTTTTTCTAGTTTGCCCACAACCTCCCAAACTGTTGTTTAAACTCGCCCAAATCCCAAATTTAAGAATTAAAATATTTTCAAAATGAGAAATTGGGGGAAACGTTATATACAGTATGTTCTAGAGCAGTGTTATTCAAACTGTGGGTCGGGACCCACTTGGTGGGTTGCGACCTGATGTCAGATGGGTCATGGAAATCTGGGAGCAGCCATCTTGGAAACTGCAGACCTTATTCTTGTTATATTCCTTTTGTGAGTGTTAACAGTTTGAATTTTCAAGCGAGGGTTTTTTTAAATAAAAAAATTGTTTTTAGTTCAGTGCTTTTACACAATATTTTGTCCTAATCTTGCTTTCTGTCAGGGATGTTTCATGGTTGTACAATTGCTGCAGTCCAAGAATGCCAATTTGCTTTTCAGGAGTGTCATTTTATTATGTTACAATAACAGTACTTCTTGCTTGGATGTCACTTCCTGCCACGACATCACTTCCAGTGGGTCCTGAAATGAGTGCCATTCTAAAAATTGGGTCCCGGTCTAAAAAGTTTGAATACCACTGTTCTAGAGCAGTGGTTCCCAAACTGGTGGGTCGCAACCCACCAGCCCGAGAAGCACTGGCTTTTGCCCCTTTAAGGGGTAAGGAAGAGGGGAAGCAACAATGCAGTCCCCAGGATCGTGCTGCTGCCGCCAGGGATGGGAGGGAGCTACTCATCAGGCTCCAGTGTCGGAGTCCTTAGGGGTCTGGGGTTTTAAAAAAAATGGGCACAGTTTTGAAGCAAAACTGGAAGGGCCTGTTTTTTCTTTTTTTAAAACATGTTTGAAGGCACAGGGATCCCTACAGCGGGTTCCCCAGACCCCCCCCCCCCCGTCCCACAAACCACCCAGGCACTGGAGGGCTGATGAATAGGAAAAAAAACTTCCTATCTCTGGCAGCAGCACAATCCTGGGGATCTCATTGCTGCCTTCCCTCTCCCCTGCACACACAGTGCTCCCAACTCCTTTGTAGGAGTTTGGGAAGCACTGTTCTCAAGGCATTTTTTTTTTTTGAAGCATTTATACCTCGCCTTTCTCATGCCGAAGCAAATGCCCAAGGTGGCTTACATGAGCAGGCTAGTCTAAACCACAATATTTTCAATGGGGTTTTTACAAATATACAGTATTCTTGAGATCAGCCAATCCTCAGTCCCAGATGTAGCTCTCACGGTGTGGTTCTCTTCTTTGGCTGCGTGCCATCAAGCCTCAGCAAGTCAAGCCTGGACAGGTCCTCAAGGTTGTATTCCATTCTTTGCTGGCTGGCCTTCTCATGCACTCCCCCGCAACTCTCCCTTGCGGTGAGGAATCAGCTCCACAGCTTCTCTGTTCTGCCACCACAGGTACTGGAGCTTGTCACAGTCTGGCATCCATCTCCCATCCCAAAACAAACTACAGATTCTCCTGCTTAGCTTCAGGCAATACCAGCAGCTCAACCATCAGTCCACACCTCCTGCATCTTTTTTGGATCACAGTAACATTTTATTATTTCCACTGTACCCTTTGGAAGTTTTGTAGCACACACCCAGCCTTCTCGAAGCCTATTTTCTCCCATTATAGTTGAACATTATTTTGACCTGGAATATTTCTTTTCTGGTTAATTTCATATTCCTGATTGTTTTTAAAAGGTCTCACTGAGTTTCTCAAGTAACAAATAAGAAAGCAGTCAAGAAGGTCCATGTTTCCATTTCGGAAGCCTCAACAGCAGGAAGCACAAGAGTGCAACAGTCAGACCAGGGTCAAGCCTGGAAAATTGTTGTGTCCTCAGCATATATGTTTTTCGGGAAAGGACTGTAATAAATTGAGCTACTGTGAAACTCATTGCTTTAGCTATAACATGTATCTTATAGAGGCACTTAAAGCTTTTCATGGGAGAAAAAAGTGGCATTTATATACAGTTAATCACAGTCATTGCGCTATCTTATTTTATTCAAAGTGCCATTTGATATATGGTGTATGCTAGAGTCATTTATTAGCATGGGTTCGCAGAGATTAAAATCATACTTTCCCTATGTTTTCTTCACAAGACTAGATGAGGCCTATTTTCTCAAACATAAAAATAATCAGTACATCTTTTCAAGAAATCTGCTAGCACTGTAGGGCAGCTGCTAGACAAACAGCTGTATAGGGTTACATGAATAATTTGTGAAGAGCAGTACTGATGATTTGGTGATCTGGGAAAAATTTGTTTCAGCTTACATTTAATGCATTCCTCACTATATTTAAAGTCTTTAAAATGCTATTATTTTGAATTTAGAACAAGATTAGATTTATTTTACCACTGCATGTTAAATGATGCCATATTCAGTAACACTAAATTAATCAACCTCTATTACAAATGTCTCCACTCTTCTAGAACAGTAAGATATAGTTCATTGTTTCATTTTGGATCCCCTTTCCTATAAATTGCATGTCTTCTGCGTGTCAAACAATTGCATGCTTTCAAGATATTGATTTTTTTTACTTTTCTTTTCTAGACATTAAATCATTTTACAACAGTTTTATTTTCTTTACATAATTTTACAACAGTTTTCTTTCTTTTAAAATTTTCACTGTTGAACATTAACATTTCCTTTTTTTCAGCTCAGTTTATAATACAATTAATTGCTAAGTTCCAGTTTTTTATGCTTTATTAATAGAGACGCACATCCAAGTAGCGTTTTCTTAATGTGAGAAAAAAAGTAGGGATTTTATTTTACACAATAAGAGAAAAATGGCTTTTATTTTTTCACTACTACTTGGGGATTTAAGATTTGTGCCATGTAAAGTGCTAGTTTGCATGCATTCATTTAAATACTAAAAACTGTAGTACTGCTCGATCCATATCTGACTGCTAGGTTTCAATTGACAGCTGAGGATTTGTGACTGGACCATGAATCAAAACGGCAGGCATTTATACCCCAGTGCCAATGAGGATACATTGGGAATTACTTGGCAAAGGTAAAATTTTAATTATTTCCAACCCTAAACTATCTTGGGCTCTTCATTATCTGTTTTAGCTGGCCTCCAGGAATATGTTTGTCAAACTCTAGCTGCAAAATATCTCTTTAACCTCTCTTGAATTTCATATTTTGTATTATCAAATGAAGTGCAAATGGAACATTATAAAATATTGTAGTTAAGTACTTGGGATAGCAAATGTTTGCTGTCAATAATAAAACTTGTGGAACATTAGGCACTAAAAAAATTTAGTTGCATATTTTGAGTCGTGAGAATTAGGAGAGAATTTATATTAGGAGAGAATACGATTTTACTCAAAGATGGGTGACAAGTATAGAAGTATCTTATTTTGGAGAATATAAATGGATACTGCCTAAAGGAAAAAAAAATTGGGGAGAACTGTTGATATACATACTGTATATTTAGAACATTGATACATTTGTAAAGGTAAGCTAGGTTTCTTACGAACAGAAATAAAACGAAGTAGAATTTCTTTTCATAAAAATTCTTTTCTTCGCAGGTAAGAGAAATCTGCTACTATGAAACGTAGTGTGTGTGTGTGTGTGTGTGTGTGTGTGTGTGTTACTAAGCTAGTTGAGAAATGTGGCTAAGCAGTTGAAAGATGGTTGGTAGGAGAAATCACTTGTCAATGTTTTGCTTGAAGTCATTTCTTCTGACTTTGTAGTCAGTAAGGGCTCTAAAAAGTATTTTCCCCCTCTATCCATAAAGTTTATACAGTGAAGGTACATGCCATCATTCTCAAAGATGTATATTTGCAAATGCCTACTTAAAATTTCTGGGACTTACCTTAGGTTAAGGTTGGGCTATAACTGCATCAATACAGGATTTTCATATAGAGGTCTGAATATTTGTAAGCATGAAATATTTAAAATACCTATCTCTTATGTTTGTTTATCTCTGAAGAGGCTCATTTAACACCTTGTTTGTAATATTTGTAACTGGAAAGCTGGATATGGTACAGAAATCCAAAGTGAAACTTTATTGGCATCAGCATTTTCTAACGAATGTGTTAGTGAACCAATTTTAAAAAGCAATATTGTTAAAGCTCACGGATGATTTCTTCAGTCTCCAAATATACGAGCAGGGCTGGCCAAAGCTGGACCATCACCAGAAATAGGGTCCAGGTTCTGCTGGCCTTTGTTTGTTTATTTATTTAAAAGTTTGTTATCCCACCTTTCCACTGCTGGGACAGATGCCCAAGGAGACAATTCTCAAGTTAAAAATATACAATACATTAAAAAATGAATTAAATCACAGTAAAATAAATAAAACCATTGGAGGCAGGCAAACTATTTACAAACCAGGTACTGCTGCAGAAGCCCAAGAGGCAGACAACCCATCAGAAAATGCCAGACGAAACAAAAACATTTTGGGCCCTTGCCAAAAGGCCATGAGGGATGGGGTAAATTTTAGTTCCCCCTGTAGGGAGTTCCGTAATTGTGGTGCCACCACCAAGAAGGCTCACCCCATGCCGCTATCCCCTAACTTGGAAGAAAGGTGGCACTTGTAGAAAGGCCCCTCCAGATGACTTAAGAGGGCAGGCTGGAATGTATGGGTGAAGGTGGTTCCTCAGATATCCTGGCCCCAAATTGTGAATGGCTTTAAAGGTCAAAGCACCTTGAATTGGGCCCAGAAACGAATGGGCAGCCAGTGCAGCCACTGAAGCAGTGGCCCAACAGAGTCACAGCATTTAGCCACTTGTGCATATCATTAGCATGCGCTCATGACCTCCCACCACCACCACATCCCTGCCACCCCTTTATCTACCACCTGAGTCAACGCTGCCTGAGTTGGGGACAGTGTTCTGAGACTGGAAATGGCTTTTTATTTCTGTTCCCAAGATCTTCTACTTCTTGCCTTCTTCAAAGAAGTGCCTGGCGACAGAGTGGAGTAATGAGGTGATAACCTTCTTCCAGATGGCAGTCCTTCCAGGGCAGTTATCAGGAACAGGGTCTCAGAGGTTTTATTGCTTCCTCCAGTGTGGCTGGTGTGATTTTTTTTTTTGGCAGTGACACTGGAGGAGGAGGTAAGCTACCCACTCCATCCTTCTCTGATGCAGTCTCCAAGAAGAGCTGGTGGAGTGGCTCTGCTAGGGAGATGAACACCAATTTGCTGCCTCTCCCAGCCTACTGTTTGAAGCAGCTATTTCAGAGTATGTGGGCAGCCCTCTTGTAAGAACTTGTTGGAGAACAGTCTTTCACCTCAGAGATAAAATAAAATCAATTTATTCATGTTCCTTTGGATAGTTAAATCATAAGTAAACCAAAAATCTTCAGAAATTGTATGATTTGGAAGCATATGTTCTTCAAGTGAGGTCATTTCACTATTGAAATAAGCATAGAACTCTTGAGGCTGTTCACAAAGTTCTGTAGATTTAATGTAACAAAGGATTCCTTAAATAAGAACCAAAGAACACATTGCACATAGTTGCATGTAATTTTCGCATTCGTGGAAGGTTTTCAAAGGGCTGGTGGTGGGGGACTGATTCCCTTTGAGCTGCTCCCAAAGTGTCCCCCCCCCCTTGCCTTTCTCCCACATGAAAAGAGAGAGATACCTATATCTTTTTCCTGGGGTGGTGGTGGTGGAATGGCACATCTGCCCTTCCTCTGTTGCTGATTGCAGTACCCCGAGGCTGCTTTTTTTTTGGGTTTAGAGGTAAACATAAGATGTTGAAGGGAAGTAAATATACCTGAGTATAATGTGTAGTTGGTCTTAAATGAAAGGGAAACGCTCTCTACGAAGGTAACTGCTATGATTACAAACACCATTCTTCTCACATACCCATGAAAATACATAGTAACATAAAAACAAATGTGAGATGCTATAGATGGGGATCAGGTTTTCTTTTAAAGCCTTTCTAGTAGTCACCATGGTTCAATAGGCTATTCCCTGTTTTCTCGTGCAAGCCTCTCTAAGGAAGAACATTTTACTAATCTCATAGTTGAGATGCTTGCTTCTAACTTTTAGCCTACTGTATATCAACTCGCACAAGAACAAATCCTGTGCTTTCTTGACCTTTCTTCATTGGCCAGGACTAGCAGTTCTTGTTTCTTTCATTGTCTTCAAACATTGAACAGTTTATCTCCTCTCTTCTTATTTTCTATAGTTCCATATACGCTATCCCATCAACGTTTCCTGATAACCTGCCTCCTAGGTCTTCAATCCTCACGTTCTCTTTTCAGTTTGTCAATACTCAGACAGTGTCTGGAAACGTTATGAAATATAGTTTTGTAAATTTTTGACTCCTAGGCATAACAGTTGAGTTACTAGTGGGTCCTTGGTGTCTGCGGATTCCACCAGCCATGGATGCTGAGCCCATGCGTCAGAGCACCTCCCAGAAGTTAAGGACACAAAATGGCTTCTGGTGATGCCCTGGAGGTCTTACAAAGAGGCAGGGAGCCCCGTGAAGTGGGCCGCAGGCTTGGTGTAGCTTCCGAAGGTTCCTACGTGGTCCTAACCTGGTAATTGTGGTGCCATGCCCATGACCCCTGTGTACTCTAGCATCTGCAGATTTTGGTACCCTTGGGGGGGGGGTGTCCTTGAACAGATGTCGAGGGCTGAGTCCAAAATGCTGTCATTGTTTTATGCCACTGCAACATATGAGTCATTTAAAAAAAATATTTATTTTAAATAAACAAACTCCATTTGTTTATTTAAAATTTTTTAATTTTCATTTTATTTCTCATTTGTATTGAATTTAGCCTATTCTAAAAAAATTTCTAAATTTGTATGATTGCTTCATTAGATAATTGAATGATTAGAAATCGAATGGTTTATGATTCTGTCCTTGAAATTATTATAAGTATTGAAGAGTGCCAATATAGGACTGGTGCTTGCAGTCTTCCACTTGGATTATATTTTTGCGGTTTACTGCTAATCTAATGCTTTTCTTCTCGAAGTGTAGATGTTTGACTGTTGGACTGTCTTTTTGACTGTTTCACTCATTCCCTTCTAGTCAATTTGAGCTTAAAATTATCCTCTTCCCAATTTCTTATTTTACAGCTCAGTCCTATCTAAATCCCCCCCCCACGGTGATGCAGCAGCACTGGTGTGGGCTATGCTGCATCCCACAAGGGAACTTCAGCTTTTGGAGGCCTCCTCAGGGTAAGGGGACATTTGTCCTCTGGGTAAGCCCCAGCAGTCACAATGGGACAGTGCAGACCTACACCAGCTATATCACATGCAAGTCCAAGTTGATCCATGCAGGCATGTCACACTCGAGAAGAGGGTTAGGATATGATTGTGCCAGTGCCGCCAATTGCAGCCCTTTCATGGGCCCAATCTACCTACCCCTGCCCCATCTCCTTCCTGTTCCGTCCTCTCCCCACCCTTCCCCTGCGTTGGATGTACCTGTTCCTGCAGGCGTCCCAATGGCTGCCGGCACACATGGGAAGGTCCCAGTGGTGGGATTCAAATAAATTAACAACCGGTTCTATGTCCTTCAGGGCGGCCTTCAGGGCCACCCGCTGCCTTTCTTCCCTCTCCCAACCTAAAATTAGCAACCGGTTCTGCAGAACTGGTGAGAACTGGCTGAATTTCACCACTGGAAGGTTCCAGCTTTCCCACTGTCACATCAGCTTTCTGTGCTGTGGCAAAGTGCTTTATGTCACTTTACAACAGCATGCCAGCAAAATATGCATTCCACTGGCACCAGCTTGGCATAGGTTTGAGCAGTTAATACGTGAGAGATAAGAGGATCTTTCCTATGGGTGGGGAAGCTGCTTGAGAGGGCAATGCTGAAACAAACTGCTGCTTGAGCACTGGTGAGAAAGGGGCTAACTGATACCTTCCCTTCTTGTGTTACTGACAGCAGCTTCCAAAGCCTGCATTTCAGTTTTAAAGAAAAAAAACAGGCCATTAGCAATTGCATTTAGCTTGTCCAGTGCAGCTGAACCACTGTCCTGATTCTAATTTCATTTCTGTCATAAACTGACTGGGTGGCCTTATGAGTCACACTTCATCGTTCTCCCAACCTTGGCTGGGCCCATTCACAAAAAAATGATGGGGTGAGTAAAACACAGCCAACCAAGGCTCCAGGGGAGATGGCCTGAAATCCTGTATCTTTGCATCCTGTAAATGGAACTCCTTGGCCTTACTATCACTAGCCTATGAGCCATGCAGGGCTAGCCTTCGGTCTGAACAGCTGTATCCCTCCCAGCTAGCGTTGTTTCCTTCTGATGGCTGGAGCAATGTCTAATTCAAACTCAGACATACATCTCCTGTGATTGTTTGAGAGTGCCGCTCCTTTTCTAATCATTATGTGTGGAATAGCAGAATGGGGAGCAGCATATAAGAACATAAGAAGAGCCCTGCTGGATCAGGCCAAAGGCCCATCTAGTCCAGCTTCCTGTATCTTACAGCGGCCCCACCAGGTGCCCCAGGGAGGCATAAGACAACAAGATGCTTGGATCCTGTTGCCACTCCCTTGCACCCAGTACTCTGAAGTAGCCTACTACTCATGTAAAGAGGTTACAACCAGTAGTGTCATCCAGCAACGAGCTGCTGGAACGCTAGGCGGGACTTACTGCTTGATTGACAGGCTGTCCGTGATGTGTCGCCACCTGCCCGCCCGCTGTGCGGGCTCCCTCCGATAGGTGCGCCCCTCCGCTGCTTGCCCAGGCACCCGGTGCCCCCCCCCCAGGCAAGCGGGCACCCCCTCTGAAGCCAGGGGTTCCCGCACAGCGGGCGGGCAAGCGGCGACACGTCACGGACAGGCACCCAATCAGGCAGTAAGTTCCACCTAGCATTCCAGCAGCTCGTTGCCGGATGACACCGCTGGTTACAACCCATCATTGCCTATAGCCCATGATGGACTTTTCTTCCAGAAATCCGTCCAATCCCCTCTTAAAGGCATCTAGATCAGATGCTATCACCACCTCCTGTGGCAAAGAGTTCCACAGATTAACTACCCACTGGGTAAAAAAGTACTTCCTTTTATCTGTTTTAACTCTCCCAACCCTCAGATTTAGCAGATGCCCCCTGGTTCTGGTGTTTTGAGAGAGGGAAAAGAACATCCCTCTATCGACTCTATCCCTTCCGTGCATTATTTTGTATGTCTCAGTCATGTACCCTCTCAGGCGCCTTTTTTCTAGGCTGAAGAGCCCCAAACGCTGCAGTCTTTCTTCATAAGGGAGGTGCTCCAGCCCCTTAATCATTTTCGTTGCTCTCTTCTGCACCTTTTCCAACTCCACTATGTCCTTTTTGAGGTGCAGCGACCAGAACTGGACACAATATTCCAGGTGTGGCTTTACTATCGATTTGTACAATGGCATGATAATATTGGCTGTTTTATTCTCAACCCCTTTTTTAATTACTCCAAGCATGGAATTGGCCTTCTTAATTGCTGCTGCACACTGGGTCGATATCTTCATTGAATTGTCCACCAGCACCCCAAGATCTCTCTCTTGAGCTGTCACAGACAGCTCAGAACCCATAAGCCTATAGGTGAAGTTTTGGTTTTTTGCCCCAATGTGCATCACTTTACACTTGTCTACGTTGAAACGCATCTGCCATTTGGCTGCCCATTCCCCCAACTTGGAGAGATCCTTCTGGAGCTCTTCACAATCCCCTCTGGTCTTCACCACCCAGAAAAGTTTTGTGTCATCCGCAAACTTGGCCACCTCGCTGCTTATCCCTGTCTCTAGGTCATTTATGAACAAGTTGAAAAGCACAGGCCCCAAGACAGACCCCTGGGGCACTCCGCTTTTCACCTCTCTCCATTGTGAAAATTGCCCATTGACCCCCACTCTCTGTTTCCTGCTCCTCAACCAATTCTGAATCCATAAGTGGACCTGCCCTCTTATTCCCTGACTGTGGTTTCTTCAGCAGCCTTTGGTGGGGGACCGTGTCAAACGCCTTCTGAAAATCCAGATATAATATATGATATCCACAGGTTCACCCACATCCACGTGCCTGTTGACCTTTTCAAAGAATTCCAAAGGGTTCGTGACGCAAGACTTACCCTTACAGAAGCCATGCTGACTTTCCTTCAGCAGTACTTGTTCCTCTACGTGTTTTAGGATTTTATCTTTGATGAGGCTTTCCACCATCTACCCGGAACAGACATTAGGCTGACCGGCCTGTAGTTTCCCGGGTCCCCCCTTCTCCCTTTCTTAAAGATTGGTGTGACATTGGCTATCCTCCAATCCTCTGGTACCATGGCTGTTTGAAGGGACAAGTTGCATACTCTAGTTAAGAGGTCAGCAACTTTGTTCTTTAGTTCCTTAACAGCTCTTGGGTGTATACCATCTGGGCCTGGTGACTTATTTATATGTAATTTATCTGATCTAAAACATCTTCTCTATTTACCATTATCTGATTTAATTCCTTAGTTAGGAAGGGCTGTTCGGGCTGCGGTATCTGCCCAGGTTCTTCTGCAGTGAAGAGAGACGCAAAGAATTCATTTAATTTCTCTTCGATCTCCAAGTCCCCTTTTATCGCCTCTTTCCCTCCCTCACCATCCAGCGGGCCAACTGCCTCTCTGGCAGGTTTCCTGCTTCTAACATATTTGAAGAAGCTTTTATTATTCCCCTTTATGTTGCTAGCCATGCGTTCCTCAAACGCTTTCTTGGCCTTCCGTATCACCTTCTTACTTGTCTTTTGCCAGAGTTTATGTTTTTTATTCTCCTCACTGGGGCAAGACTTCCATATATTTTGGGAGGGATGCTTGTTTACCCCTGGCTCCTTGGAGTCATCCCTGTGTGCTACAGTAGGTAGCTCACTGTTTGTAAACCTCCACTGAACATGAACAATTGTGTTTAGTTACTGTAACATATATTCAAATAAGCCCCCAACTTTCTTTTAACCATTTCTCTTTTTAGGTCACTCAACTTCCATGTGTGTAATAAACATTGCCCAGAAATGTTCAGAGGGAGATTTTACTTTAGTTTTGCGTACTTTCATATTGGAAAATGCCATATTTCATATTGCATACTTTCATATTGGAAAATGGAAAATGCCAATAAATTTCCTAGAGCTAAGCTCTTTTGTGAATGAGAGTCACCCAAAAAGTAAATGTGCCCAATTTTAAGCATCTCTGTGGTCTTCTTTCATATCTGCATCTTGTGAAGATGGACTTGCAAGAATTGGAACTGTTCTTCAAGAAGCATCTTAGACAAATAACGTATATACTCATAAATTGCCCGTGTGTCTGTCCTGTTTTTGTGTCCTCTGTTTTATAATGGTGAATGGTGCTTGCTATTTTCAGGATCCACTGAGCAAACACTGACATCAATACAGTGGCGTCTCTACAGGGAGGGCAAAGCTCTAAGTTTTGCAAGGAGCCTTACCCTGTCATGTAAATCCTGCCTCTCTCTTGCTGCTGTAGCCAGTAAGCAACGCCAAGATGTTGCTGTTCCCTGTGAGGATTGGCTAAAACGGTGCAGGAGAGGAGTGATTTCCACTGCAAGGTAAGGCTTCTTGCCAAACTTAGAGCTCTGCCCTCCCTGTAGAGACGCCACTGCATCAATACTTGAATATATATGTGGCAACATTTGAACCCAGTATATATAATAAGTTAGCAAATGAATGTACAGTGGGCCCTCCACCATTCATAGGTGCTTCCCCACACCTTAGAAGGCCTCTTGGACACAGCAGGAAGCCACTTCTGGTTTGCACCTGCTACTTCCTAGTTGCGTTTGGAAGATGTTCTGAGCATGGGGTAGCCCACAGCCTTCCCTGATCTCAGAGAACCTCTCAGGCATGGCCAGAAGTCACAGGTGCAAACTGGAAGTGGCTTTCAGTTGCATCCAGGAGGCTGGGAGATCTTCTGAAAGGCTGGGAAAACCATGGAGTGGGCCGTATATTTCTGGAACACCATCAGAGTAGCTACGCATGTGACAGTAGGAACCTGCTGACGTAGGTGAGTCAGTGAGGAGGATGGAACAGGTGGGGGGGAGGGCAGAATGCAGGAGACTGTGAGTTGGGATGAGATAGCACCCAGCATTGGGTGACTTGCATTGGTTGATATCCCCTCCTGAAGCATAACTGGGGGTTGCTCTGCCCCAGGTTACAACCCCACTGCCGCCCCACCCACCCAGTTGCCTGGAAATAATTGTGGTGATAGTGATGATGTCACTGCAGTCACTTCTGGAATGCTTGGGACGAGGCTGGGTGCTTCTCCTGAAATGGCCGGCTTTGCTCTAAGACTGGCTGCAGAGGTGGGAGCAAGTTCTCCTGTCTGCTGCCCCCTTGCATGCACAATGGCATGCAAGGCGTGCAGTCACCCCTAGACAAGCAGCAGCAGTGAAGGGGACTGAACAGTCTTGGGGTGACTGTGCACTGCGGACTGATGCCACCTGCTTTCTCAGAAGTGGGCAGCACAACTCTGAGCGACTGCTGTGGAGGCGGTGGTGGGTCCTACTGCCCACTGTCCCTGCACCAATGGGGCTCCATGGGTCATAGCTAGGGTGTGGTGGGCAGGAAGACCTGCCACTCCACCCCAGGGGAAACCCAAAATGCCGCATGGTACCATGTGATACCAAGTGGCTCTATGGAGCGATGCCACTGATTCCCTCTGGGAGCAGCTGACATGCTGCTTTGTTTCCTTGGACTTGCATCAGTTAAAGAACTGGGGATCGGGAGGCTTACAGAGGGGTAGGTGAAAATATTTTCTCTTTCCCATCCCAAGCCTCACAATCTGCCCTGTTAGTGATTTTGATGGCTTTTGTTTTTCAAATAACAGCCAGGAGATATGAAACATGGTGCAGTAGTGGCTGGAGGGCTGCAGGTGTTTAGTAGAACTTTGCCCCTCCATGGTTCTGATCCAGATAATATCCCACCATGTTATATTATGTGTAGGGGGAAAAAAGGTTAAGACTTTTAGTGGATGCTTTTTTCTATTATATATAAAATAGCACGTGGTGTGCCATGATCAGGAGCAGAATAGCAACAGGAGCAAGCTCCTAAAACTTCTCTAAATCCCTGTGGTTCTGTTCCATTTCATGGACATCCCCTGCTGCTATTTAATAAACAGAAGTAAAATCCACCCATTCAATGTTATTCATTCTGCAAGGCATCTTTTGAATTTTAAACACTACACTAGAAGAAGTTCAGTAATGGGGTTTTCTTTTTTCTTTTTGTAATGTTTGGTGCAGTAAAAGATACATACTGGAACTTCTCATATTGTTGCAATGTGCAAGCCAGATCCACAATGTACAGAACAGAAAAATGTTCTCATTGGAAGAAAGCCACAGGAATTCCAATAACATATTACTAATTTCATTTTTTGCATGTGACTGAGAAGCCAAATGTCTGATGGAGCAGAATTAAAACCAAAACTGATTTTAAAATCCGTTAATGCCTCTGGAAGGCGGCTTGTATAGGGTTCAAAAATGGTAAGCCTCATAGGAAATGGCTTAGCCAAAGAAGTTCTATATGGACCATCATCTGTGAGATTTTATTTTCTAGCAGTCTCTGTCCTGCTTGTGGGCCTAAGTGGGAAAAGGTTAGCTATTGTTAGCTTTTCCTACGTGGGAAAAGGTTAGCTTTTCCTAAGTGGGAAAAGGTTATCTGAGCTGGGCCTAAGTGGGAAAAGGTTAGCTATTTAGTCGTAGTGTTTTCTGCCAGGTTGTTAAAAAAAATTAGTAATAGTGTTAAAAGTGCACATGGTCCAGTATTGCAACGTATATTTTCAAAAACAAATCCTGTCGGTGCTATTTGGAAGGGTTAACTGCTAATTGAACGTTACTTTTGCTGGGCCTAGGCAGTAGGCTAGCATTTCCTGCTTTCACTTTGTTATCTTGACATAGAAGTACAGTACAACAGCTGGCTTGTTCTTAGAGCTCCTGAGGAGAGCCTTTTTCTCAGAGTGCTGAATTTCCTTTTCAGCTGTAGCCGTAGGGGTGTTCAAAATGTTCGACTTTTTAGAGCAGCATTCTGCCCCCCAGACCCTCTGAAGGGTTGTGATGATAATGCTGATAAGGCAGTGAAATGGAATAAGCTTTGGTCTGTGGGGGAAGGGAGGCTGGGAGCCAGATTTTTTTAAAAAAAAAAATCAGAACAGCCTTGTAGATTCCAGAGTCCCAACAAACATGCAGAGAACTTTTGGTTTCAAAGAACCAAATCAATATCAAGTAATTCCACAGCTGAAAGTTTGCAGCTTTTGACAGTAAATACTGCAGTTAGCCAGAGGGTTATTTTCTGCATTATATATTTGCTTGGGATAAAAGTATAAACTCAACTTTTGGAAACACAACAATAAAATGAAAACTTTGCTGATAAAATCATTAGTAGCAGGAGAAGTAAAAAGATGTCAGGCCTTTTATCAGTTTGTCACTGCTGTAATTTCACTCAACTGTAATAAGGAAAGATGTGTAGAGAATTATGTTTCCTTTCCATCTAAGCAAACATCTTTTGAACACTTCCTAAGAAATTAATTGTATTCCAACCAGACTTACATGCTGCCATCCCACAGGAAATGGGTCAGCAATCCATTAAGATGCCATTAGATAATCTAATTTGGAACTTAATCTCTAAATTAACCATGCTCCATACTTGAAGCATACTTGAGAGAGGGGGGGGAAAGTTTGTTTGAATCGATAGGGGAGCCGAAGCGTGAAGCAGGCTGTTTGTTTTTTCTGTAGCGGTGGTCACGTCTCAAGCCGTCTGGTAACCAGGAGAAACCAGACATGATGTAATTCCAGATTGAACTTGAACTTCAGGGACTTAGAATGGGAGAACAATGGACCATAGGAATCAATAATGTCCATTTTCCACATGATTATGTTTGGTGCTTTAAGTTAACCTTTATGGAAGAAGCTGCAATGTGACCAAAATGAGGGAATCCACAGACAAAATGTTAGAAGCAAAACAACTTTTTTCAGCTTTATTCTGAGAGTTGCACTGCAGATTTCAGCAGGATTAGAAAAGTTTCCCGCTCTGCAGTAAACCTGTTCTGAGCACTCTTTGTTCGCTTAGGTAGGATAAACTTAATCTTATGTTTCCTGTCAGATGATTTTGGCAGTGTTCTTAGGAAAGGAGGAGCAAGATTTCAGAAAACTCCCAGGTAGAAAGTGCACTATTAACTCTTTGGTGACTTCAGGATTTCCCCTTTTCATTTTGTTATACATTGTGCCTTGTTCAACCATATAGGAATTTTTGTTAGCAGGCTGTTCAGTAGTATTCAGCCTAACGTTTATTGAACAAACTCAATGCAGTGCTAATTATATTTACATAGGCACTTTTTGCTGGGCAAAAAATAGCAAGAACTTACAGAAAATGAAAAGAGATAGAAATGCTCCTGTGATCACCTGCTTTGAAGAAAAACGTTTTGAGAAAGAGCGAGTCAGGAATGTGTTGGAGAAGCAGGAACAGACACTATGGGAGCTGCAATACCTGTGGTTAACCTCTTCTGTGTTGGATTTCAAAACTACATTTCTGAGGGTGCAATCCTACCCAGCACTGTAATAGCATGGCTGGCTGGCCAGCGCCATATCCAGCGCAGGGTAGGTGGAGGCTGGAGCCTCCCCACAGCAAGGGAGCTTGTGCTCCCTTACCCTAGGGGAGGCTCCAACCTCCCCTATGTGATCCTCAGATCAGCGCCTGCTAAAGGGATCCAGATCCAAGGAGACCGCGTGGCCCAAATCAGGGCCGCGTGGCCTCCCAGACAGGATGTGACCGTACGGCCACCTCCCAAGCCCCGCCCTTGCTTCCCTCCCTCCCACCAATCCCTGTGCTGCTTCCACGTGGAGCCTCCCTCATGCCGACTGGCTTTGGTCGGCGCGAGAGAGGCTCAGCGCGAGTGCAGCAGAGCCAGCATTGCCTGCAGCGCCAGTCCTGTTGCCTTAGCACCGATGCGGGGGGGGCCAGTCAGTGCTCCCGCGTTGGCGCTATGGGCGCAGCGTCAGCACAAGCCCGTTGCGCTGACGCTGCACAAGGTTTAGGATTGCGCTGTGAGTGTAAGTTCATTGGTTTTATTACTGGCTTATTCCAAATAAGCCATCAAGTATTTTATCTTTGCCTAACACTAGAAGCTAGCAAGAAAGTGTTGCTTTTTGTTTAAAGAGGCTCCTCACAAATGTATGCAGGGCCCTGTGAACATAAGAACATAAGAAGAGCCATGCTGGATCAGGCCAAGGGCCCATCTAGTCCAGCTTCCTGAATCTCACAGCGGCCCACCCCAGGTGCCCCAGGGAGGCAGGAGACAACAAGATGCTTGCATCCTGTTGCCACTCCCTTACACCCGGTACCTGTAGCCCACCACCTTTGTAAGGAGGTTGCACAATCCATCATTGCCTATAGCCCACAATGGAACTTTCCTCCAGAAATCGGTCTAATCCTCTCTTAAAGACATCAAGACCAGATGCCATCACCACCTCCTGTGGCAAGGAGTTCCACAGATTAACTACCCGCTGGGTAAAAAAGTACTTCCTTTTATCTGTTTTAACTCTCCCAACCCTCAGTTTTAGCGGATGCCCCCTGGTTCTGGTGTTGTGAGAGAGGGAAAAGAACATCCCTCTATCAACTCTATCCCTTCCATGCATAATTTTGTATGTCTCAATCATGTCCCCCCTCAGGCGCCTTTTTTCTAGACTGAAGAGCCCCAAACGCTGCAGTCTTTCTTCATAAGGGAGGTGCCCCAGCCCCGTAATCATTTTTGTCGCTCTCTTCTGCACCTTTTCCAACTCCACTATGTCCTTTTTGAGATGCGGCGACCAGAACTGGACACAATATTCCAGGTGCGGCCTTACCATTGCTTTGTACAATGGCATGATAATATTGGCTGTTTTATTCTCAACCCCTTTTTTAATTACCCCGAGCATGGAATTGGCTTTCTTAATTGCTGCCGCACACTGGGTCGATACCTTCATTGAATTGTCCACCAGCACCCCAAGATCTCTCTCCTGAGCTGTCACAGACAGCTCAGAACGCATAAGCCTATAGGTGAAGTTTTGGTTTTTGGCCCCAATGTGCATCACTTTACATTTGTTTACGTTGAAACGCATCTGCCATTTGGCTGCCCATTCCCCCAACTTGGAGAGATCCTTCTGGAGCTCTTCACAATCCTCTCTGGTTTTCACCACCCGGAAAAGTTTTGTGTCATCTGCAAACTTGGCCACCTCGCTGCTTATCCCTGTCTCTAAGTCATTTATGAATAAGTTGAAAAGCACGGGCCCCAAGACAGATCCCTGGGGCACTCCACTTTTCACCTCTCTCCATTCTGAAAATTGCCCATTTACCCCCACTCTCTGTTTCCTGGCCCTCAACCAATTCTGGATCCATAAGAGGACCTGCCCTCTTATTCCCTGACTGTGAAGTTTCTTCAGCAGCCTTTGGTGGGGGACCGTGTCAAACGCCTTCTGAAAATCCAGGTATATGATATCCACAGGTTCACCCACATCCACGTGCCTGTTGACCTTTTCAAAGAATTCCAAAAGGTTTGTGAGGCAAGACTTACCCTTACAGAAGCCATGCTGACTTTCTTTTAGCAGTACTTGTTCCTCTATGTGTTTTAGGATTTTATCTTTGATAAGGCTTTCCACCATCTTACCCGGAACAGACGTTAGGCTGACCGGCCTGTAGTTTCCAGGGTCCCCCCTTCTCCCTTTTTTAAAGATTGGCGTGACATTGGCTATCCTCCAATCCTCTGGCACCATGGCCGTTTGAAGGGACAAGTTGCATACTCTAGTTAAGAGGTCAGCAACTTCGTTCTTTAGTTCCTTAATAACTCTTGGGTGTATACCATCTGGGCCTGGTGACTTATTTATATGTAGTTTATCAATTTGATCTAAAACATCTTCCTTATTCACCATTATCTGCTTTAATTCCTTAGTTAGGAAGGGCTGTTCGGGCTGTGGTATCTGCCCAAGTTCTTCTGCTGTGAAGACGGACGCAAAGAATTCATTTAATTTCTCTGCAATCTCCAAGTCCCCTTTTATCTCATCTTTCCCTCCCTCACCATCCAGCGGGCCAACCGCCTCTCTGGCAGGTTTCCTGCTTCTAACATATTTGAAGAAGCTTTTATTATTCCCCTTTATGTTGCTAGCCATGCGTTCCTCAAACGCTTTCTTGGCCTCCCGTATCATGAAGGGGATGAATGAATGATTATATCACCAGTGATAGCGATTTCTGATATCTAATATAAATACGTGTGGCTTTGTTGCACAAGCATAGCGGATTGTGAGCCCAAAAATGCTTCATGTGTTTCATATTGGGCAATACGGTATTCTGTGCTGGTTCTTTTCTGTTCATTATTAAGACCATAATATACCTGCAGATTTTAAAGGTCTGTTTTATACCATCAGCAATGTTTGTAACATCAAGATAATCATGATGACCAGGGCTTTCTGGGCGTAATACATACTAGGTATGCCAACTAGGTCA
Source organism: Lerista edwardsae (assembly GCA_029204185.1). Lineage (NCBI taxonomy): Eukaryota > Metazoa > Chordata > Lepidosauria > Squamata > Scincidae > Lerista > Lerista edwardsae. Next base: position 10,056,490 of record JAJKFI010000001.1, read on the forward strand.
TTCTGGTGCCTGCTAATGCAGGATCACTATCTTTGGGACTTGTGTGTCACTGAGTAACTTCTTAGGCTGCAATCCTGCACTTATCTGCAACCAAGCCCTACAAAATGGGACTTATTTCTCAGTAAACATGCATGAGATTGCATTCTCAACTTGTAACAATGAACCAGCTATTAGCTGTGGTTGTGCACAAAGCCCTGAGTGGAATTGTCACCCATAGCATTGCTTATGATGGTGTACAATCCAGCATCTTAATGCACTATTTAATTTTTCTGACTACACTTGATGCCAGACATTGAGCTTCTGCCAAAAATGGCATTTCCACTTTTCTCTTCATAATGTGTACTTTCATGTATCCTTTGATGCCATATTATTAGTTGCTGCTAGTAAGGGGAGCAGTCCACCTACATGTTACAAGTAGAGAGGAAGTGGAAATGCTGTGAACTTGTCCAGAGTAGGTCCACAGTATGGGTTTGTCTCAGACCTAGGACTAGGTGGGTGGACTGCAGGTGATTATCTCCTTTGAATTAATTATCACTATTAGAAATAGTTATGCTAAGGATACACAATTGTGGGGGACATTAGCCGCCATATTTCTGCTATATTGCTGTTCGATGGAATACTCATTGATAATCAAAGCACTCTACAATTTGAATTTCATCTTTCTTGAGAATAATAACTCTATAAAGACCACTGACTAGGCTGAGGAGTAGCAATTCAATGAAAGTTGAATTTTTCACATTACAGCTAAACAAGTTTTTCCACATTTGCCCAACATTTGCTCCCATTACTCTCCGCCACTGTTCTTCTCTAGCAGTATAGATCAGAGAAAGCATATAAGTAGCTAATGTGCAATCTCACTAATTTTGTCCCCTCAACTGCTCACTCCATCATATAAATGTCAAATTTAAAATCACTTTAGCTCTTTGGGATCCATTCCCTACAGGACTGTAGCCGCCCCCCCCCCCCAAAGGGCATTAGATAGAAGATTTGATAGTTTTTATTACTTCTGGTAAAGCTCTGTGGATAAGAATTAAATAGGGTGTTCTTGATGTATGGAACAGTCAGAATAGCACACGCTTGCAAGTGTTGGTTGACATTGATGTTGCATCACAGTGCTTGAATTAGAAATGAAAAAAAAAGAAAGGTATACTTTTTATGAAAGGCCTGTGCTTAAACTGAGACATTATTTGCCTTTATATGCTATAACAGAATTTGAGATTACAATTACCCTTTCTAGTACCTCTCTACTTCTCTTATCTTCAGTTCTGCTGGTCTTCCCTATTGCTTTGAAAGTGACCTTGGTAAACATTATGTATCAGTCACAGGAAAGGGTTTCAGACATTAAGCATCATTACATTGGCAATTTAGTAGTCATCATTTCTTCAGTATGTTTTAATTATGCAGAATTCTTCATAGGTACCTTACCTCATTTGTCATGAATTTTAACATGAATGCTCACAAACCCTGTTCAGTATGTCTGGGTTTGCAGTCTTCCTTTCTTGGCTGTGTGGTTGCTTGGGCATTAATTTAAGAGAGATTGTACCGGTTGTGTGTGTTACTGGCTGCACAGGATTTTGGGAACACAATCTAGAACTACTTCAGAAAAGAATTCATTTTAAGGCCAACCCGCACTGTCACATTAGTCATGAGATTTCAACAACAACAACAAAAACTTGCACACTACAACTGACATGCTTCCTACCTGAAGCGAGTTAGGATTACTTCCAACCATTATATTAAACTGATCATTGTTATGTAGTATGACTCCATACCTTCACCTGTGGCCACTAGCAACATATTGCAGGAATGTGAAAGCTCACCATATGTTGATAATAACCTACATGGAGATCAGGAATGGGCCAACTTGGTCCAGATCTGTTGTTACCTGTGACTCACTGCTGCCACTTTTGCGCATGCATGCACTCCCACCCAAAGAAAAAGCTCCTTGCCTTCCCACCTCACACGTGGTTTAAAGGGAACACGTTCCTTCAACTTGAAACACCACATCAGTATGGAGTGAGGAGAGATAGCAAAACACTCCTTCCTCACTGGATGTTTAAGGTTTAACGTGACATGTTGCCATTAAACTCCATTCGAGGATAGAGCAAGGAGAGATTATCCCAGCCCCACTTGCTTTTAGTGAGCCCAGAGTGGATCCATTGCAGCTAGAGGTAGGTGGCGGCAGTGGTAGACTTGGAGTGATGGGCACCCCAAAGCTGCTGTCCAGTGCCCTCTGCTACTAATATTCATCAGTTCTTCATGGCTTGGCCTGCCATGATGAAAAGCTGTCCTAAATGTCGCAGTGATGTAGGGACAAGCCTAGCCTAAGCTGGACCAGTGTCCAAATCCCACTCCCTTTTTTAGCTGCTGCTATCTTTTCCTCTGCCTCTTGCCTCCTCTGTGATAGCCACCTATTGCTTCTCCAAAACTGGGCAAGTGGGAAGGATTATGGAATTGATTCTACTCTGGTGGGCATTCCTACCCAGTTTGTTTTGTAGAAATGGTGGGCAGCAAAGGTGGAGGAAGGAAGAGGCAACAAGATATCAGGGTCAGGCGACTTTCTCTTCCAACATTGCCATTATGATTTTCAAGCAGCAGCATTGTAGGAAGTAAACTGCCTCCCCATCTGAAAGGCCTCTCTGACTCACTTTCCTTGCACAGGGCAGTGACACGCTTGAGTAGCCATACTGCTGGCAAGCTTGTGAAGGCAGTGAATTGGATGATCTTCCACTATTTCATCACTACCTTCTCATGGGAGGGTTGGCCCTGAGCAAGGAAGCTGCTTTTGGCATCATCTCTATGACAAATACAATACTTATAAGTCTATAGTAGACTATTGTACCAAAAGCAACACAAATGCATTTGATGTAGTGTTCAAGCTCCAGATTTTTTTTGTTGGTCTTAAAGGTGCTTCAGGAACCTTACCTAGAACTATGGTTTTGTTTAGTAGAAGCGTTTGTGTGTTTCAGAGCATTTTTGTCAATGAAACTTAATACTAACAGAAAGGGCTGTGTTATATAACTCAACCAACATACTAGTGGTCAGAGGCTTGTAAAACTCTCGTGGGATCTGCACAGTGTTAACGCATGAGATTTATCTTTCCTTAAGGATTCATAAACAATACTGACAAATATATTGCATGGTACATTTTTACATGGTCATAACATAAGATGGGAGGTTTGAGAGGTTTAGATAAACATCTAAATTAAATTTGTTAGTTGTGTTACAACAATCCTATTGGTAATTTGCTGTAATTTGTTTTCATCCCCCCCCCCAAAAAAATAACCCTTTGACCTCCTTGCAATCACAAAATGTGAAGGTTGTTTCAAATAAGGTGTTCTTTGTCCACAAAAATATTTTTTGTCCAATACACATACAAGGACATTACTTGTGGTTTGAAAAAAGAACCTTTAATAAGTTCACTACATTACTCCACTTAATTGACAAGAGAGATTCAGATGACCACTTTTTTTTTGCTTATACATAGAGGTGTTTAAAAACTGTATTATTTTACTGAGAAATAAGCCCTTTGTCTTCAGTAAGATTTAGAGCGCAATCCTAAACTGGAGTTAGGCCGGCATAAACTAAGCCTGCAAGGTTTGGCCCGCACAAGGGGCCAAAAGAATGTTTGGGCTGCTCCGCACCATAAAGCATGTTTGGGCTACTCTTGGAGTCAGGGAGGATGGCTCATGTCTGTGTGCTGGCCTCTCTGACTCAGAGAGTGGTCCGATGCCCCTTGTTCTCGCCAAACTTTGCTGACTTGGCTTATGCCAGCCTAACTCAGTTTAGGATTGCACCCGTAGGCTGTAATCCTATTTTACTCACCGGAAACAAACATACATACAGGTAGTGCCTGATTATCCACAGATTTGACTCAACATGTCTCTCCCAACCTTCATTGAGCCTGATCAGGCACTACTGGAATCCGGAAGTCATTCTGAGATCTGCAGAGGCTGTGTGCCACCACCCATGTCCTCGTGGGTCTCAGAATGGCTGCTTAGGAGAAGAAGAAAAAACAGGTGAAAACCGGAAGTGATGTTTTTATGCTATTATTAGGCATTGTGAGACCTGAGGAAGCCCTCTGGGCCTCCAGGCCAAGGGTTTGGAGGATGAAGGGGTGCCCAAATCCACGGGTCTGATTATCCACAGATTATGGAACTCCCGCAGATACTGAGGCAAGACTGTACTTGCATTTCTGGTTAGTTTTGTCCCTCTAATACAGTAGGCAAGTTATTAAGTATTCATCAACTTCTAGTAATGCTGGCATAATGGCCTATATGGTGGGAGCTGCTGTAGCAAAGTTTGTGAACAGCACAATCCCATACATGTCTACTCAGAAGTAAGTTCCATTTTATGTAGTGAAGCTTAGTTTCAGGTAAATGTATATAGCATTGCTGCCTAAGAGCCCAATCCTATCCATTCTCCCCCGCCGATACAGCAGCACCAAAAAAAGCACATGCTGGATCCAGCTGTTAAGGTGGATTGGGAGACTTTTGAGGGGAGAATTATTTCCCTTAACACCCTGTAAGCCCCTTGCTCTGCTATGGAGTTCCTTGGGCCTGTGCCAGCTCTTTATCTGGCACATGTTTAAGGAAAAGAAAGGGGTGGGGAAGCTTGAAAAAGAAGGGATAGGATCTGGCACATGCTAGCCACAAGCTGGATTGACCTCCCCCCCCGGCACCCTGCCCCTGTTTTTCCCCCCTCCCTTAGTTTTCTCCCCTTCCCCACCCGTCCCTACTCCACCTTCTCTGGTGGGTGCAGTGAGTATGTCAGAGGGTGGGTGGAATGCTGCCATCTCCTGCAGCAGCCATTTTCAGACAGTATTTTTCTGCTACTGTAAAGCCCTGCCCCTACCAGAGGACGTTGTTGATGACGTTGTTGCATCAGCACTATGTCATAGATCCAATGTGGGAGTGCCAACCAGCACCCCTGCATCAGCGCTAGAGCACTAGGACTGTCGCTAGCAGTATCGTTGGGCCGAGAGGTCCGGCAGAGAGCCACCCGTGCACCAGCTGAACTCAGCTAGCTCAGGGGCGGTTCTGGGGGGGAGGGTAGGAGGCATTTGTGGGCAGGCCAGTGGGTGGGCCGGCCCAGGAAGGGGGATGGGGAGGGATTCAGCCATTAAGCAGCAACCAAGGCCTTGTCCCTGGGCCACGAAGCCCCAATTCGGGCCATGCAGCTTCCTCGGACCTGCACCCACGATTTCGCAAGCATAGATCCAAGGAACTCATAGGGGAGGCCGGAGCTGCCCCTGGTGCAAGGGCACAAACGTACCCTGCGCTGTGCTGGATACAGCACAGGCCCACCAGACTTGGTCATTTTGAATCTCATCTCCTCTTCCACCTCTACTAGGTGGCCCTGGGCAAGCCACTTCCTCTCAGCTGCAATATGGTGCAATAATATCTGATAGGATTGGTCCAAGGACAACATTAAGATATTACACATGAAACATTTTGCACACTGAGAAAACACTGTACAAATACTATTAATATTAAGCCATTTTGTGAGACTTCCCAGGTGCAGCAATGGATGTTCTCTCTCTTAAGCACTTATTCACAGGAATAGCTAGTTTTAGGATTGGACTGTTAGGAGTAATTACAGTCAAACTCTTTGCCATTTCTATGAGCACAAACTAAGACCTGCTGTTAGAAAAATTGATTGGGCAGGTATGAGGTCTGGTGGCTTTCAGGTGTTTGTTCTTGTTTATGCTGTTGTTGCTTCAACGTTTTAAAATTTTTATTCTGCTTTTTCTTTTCTTTTCCCTCAACAGTCCTGGTACCTGGGCTAGCTTGGTCCCTTTTCAAGTATCAAACAGGACACCAATCCTGCCCACAAATGTCCAAAATTATGGTTTGAACCTAATTGGAGAGCCTTTCCTTCAAGCAGAAACGAGCAACTGAGGAAGATCGAAACTGAACAAAATACTATAAAAGAAAGGAAGACGGGACAAAAAATGATGACAACATATGAACCTGAAGAAAGAAGAAATATAGACCAGCAATTGCAGCACTTACAATCACTAATTCCCTTAAGGTTGAAACTGTAATGGCGTCAAAAAAGGGGGTTGACGATATTTCACTGATGAGTAGAAAGATGCCCCTCCTACGTAGCCTTTGTTCTATGAAGTCCACTGGGAAATAGATGTTCTGTCTCTGACAATATATTTTAACTGACTTTCTAGATGCCTTAATATTTGCATGATAAGCTAGTTTATTGGTTTAGTATTCTTGTTGTTTACGCATGGGATCACTATTCCTAGTTAGCTCTCAAAACAAAGGCTAGGAGGCATCAACAGAGCTGCCGGAGAATGGGGCCATGAGCCAGTTTTTCTCAGCACTCTGCGATTTCTAAAAAAAAAATTTTTGTTTTGAAAGAAAAACAACAACTATGTAGCTTTTAGTTATCAATCCAAATTTATTTAATTTTGGCCCTTAACCTAGCCTTTTCCTTGTGTGTTACCCAGTTTGGAATTTTCAGGAAATCATTTAAACAAACAGGCATTTTATAGAATCAATGCCTCACTTTAGCTTAAAAATGTGTTATCTTCTCATATGACATTAAAAACAAAAAGAGAAAGACTAAAAAAAAAAATTCCCCCACTAAGGAAAACACTTAGAGGCAAGTGCAATTTAAAAATTATATCTAAAGGGGATCATTGTTATTATAAGTCCTTCAGCCCTTGGACTCTAAATTGCGGGGATTAAAAAAACAAGAAGAATTTCAATGTATTTGGAACACATTTATTTTCTCCTCAATTTTGAAGGGGGGACGTTTAAAAGGCATTACTTAAATCAAGACAAATCATGTACTTGAGAAGAAGAAGAAATTAATTGAAACACAGCACTTATGTTGATTTAGCTTCTGCCTCCTTTGAGGTATTTTATTTATTTAAAGTTACTGGTTGGATCAAGAACCCATAGAAAATATGAAAGGTTCTATAAAACCTATATCACAGAGACGGAAAGAGGCAAGTCCATGTCACAGGGGCAAAGCTTGCAGTTTACAAACTGGGGAATGCCAGGGTGGTGGGTGGGGATAAAATATATTTTTTAAAAATGCACTCTTTAAAAAAAGCCTAATGACAGGGTGCTGAAAAGTTGCATGGTGCTCTCAGAAATTAGCCTTGTTTGATGGATTCCTCGTATTGACCGTAACATGCATGGGCGGATACATTTTGCCTCTATGTCTCTATAAAAAAATTAATTAAAAACTACTCTATCCAGTAATCCTAATTTGCACGAAGTTATAATGTCCACATAACGTGCCTTGCCTTGAAATCTAAAAAGTGACATCACTACACTTGTTTTGCTGCATTTATTATCATTTTAAATCTTTACCATTTTTATGACAAAATATTTTGTACTCCAGACGGGAAAATGAAAAAAAAAATGTGACATCATGGATTTTTTAAACAGGTATAACTTTATCTCACATTTATAAAGCATATCATGGCTGTGTATAGTTGCCGCTTAAAAATTGTAATCGACCAGCAATATTTTCAGTATTTTGGTGTTTTTTCTATTAATCTTTCATGTTTTTCATCTTCCAATTAATATTGGGGGGAGGGGGTTCAAATTTATACGAATTATGCAATACCAAGTTTTGCCTATGTAGGTAGTGCTTTTAGCTGTATTGGTTATTATAGGTAAGTACACAGATTTAAAAGACAAAAGATTAATGTATGCTTTTTGTTTGTTTGTTTGTTTGTTTGTTTTAATTGACCAAAGTGGGTACTGCTATTTTTGCAGTGTGATGAGGTCCTTTTGTGTACTGAGAGATGGACAGGGGATTTTTTTTTTATACATACATATATCTATATATTCTGGGGTGGGTGGGGAGGATTTTTAACACTTGACAGCATAGCTGTGAAGCAGTGCACCCTTGGCCGGGTGAGGGCTACAAAGCGACTCTTCTGCCTACTGTGATTTTAAAAAAATCTCAAAAAGGTGTCTTCTTTTTAACTTTCCACCTGGGGTGCAAGCTGAACTCATTTCTGGTTTTAAAATAATAGTGGTAATAATAATGATAAACAAATAACACTAATGGATTCTGTTGGAGGCAAACTTGACTTGAGAAATCTTTACTGTTTTTAAGACCCACAGAGAGCAACAGCCTTTTAAAACGTTGCAGTACTGCACTATCTCATCTGAATCCATAGGCAGATTTCGAGGTAAGAATTGCGTACCTGAATGCCAGTACAGCCCTTACAGTACAGGACAGTATTTGCGCACAGATGTCCAGGTACAAAATACACATATACCATGTCATTGGCGAGAAACATATAATAATAGTTGCTCACCTGGAGAGCAGCCACAGCTGCCTGTTTAGGAAACTGAAATGCTTATTCCTATAGATGTCACTAATAGTGCTGACTCATTCCTCACCATTCCCTAGTGTCCTGGAAGAACAGTTCCCCAGTATCTCAAACCTACAGTACTTTCTTGCCATAGGAGTAAGGAGCTTCACCTGTCTATTTGCTAGAGAAGCCTGGCAGTTTAATAGTTAATACCAGAAGAACCGCCCCCCCACCAAAACCAGCAGCAACAATGGCAACAGCCATTTTCCTATAGGCAAGGACCCACTGCTATGGCTACATGGGGTCTTTCTCTCTCCCCTGGACAGCAAGACTGAAAAGGGGTGTCTCGCCTTCTCTGCTTGTTGGAGTAGTTGTGGAAGGGAGCATTTCAGGCTGTGCTGGCTTCCTCTGTATTATATAACCAGGCTCTAAAAATTCCATGGAGGAGACAACAAGGCGATGATAGGGCCTTGTTCCTCTGCATTTGCAAGGACAAAAGAATGAAGCTCTTCCCAGTGCTTTCTGGGATATAAAATGGTGGCCAGTAGCTGCTAGGAAAAGGAGCAGCACTTGAAATGTTCTACCACCGTCAACCACTAACTGAGACAATGGTAGTTTTCATTGTTAAAAGAAAATAATACATACGCCCCACATTCTGCCACACCTGAGCCACTTATTGTCCCAAACCCTAACATTTTTTTCATCACGTTGGTGGATCCCCCCACAAAAATGCTGCAGTGTTCTTGGTGGAAATGGAGCTTTCAGTGCACCAGTGATACACATAGACCTTTATGTAAATAGTATTTCTTGTACAGATGTGCTGATGGGGGGCAACCTGCATGATCGTAGTCTTTCCCATTGCCCTGCGGCTGGATTACTAGATACTCTCCAGGGCAATCGTTCATTCAAGTATGTGTTCTTCACAGTTGACATGGTATGCATGTATTTTGGGCTCTGAACTCTGTACCTGAATATAAAATTTAATCCCAGAACCTGCCCATAGGTCATAGCTGGCATCCACATGTGACCTTCTTCCAGAGCAGAGTCCTTTGGAGGAAAGGAAACTGTGGATGCGACCCTTAGAACACGGAGCCAGATTTTCAGATTATCATTGGCCTTATCAGATGTATACTCACAGGGTGTTTGACACCCTATAATAAAGCTGTGGAGACATACTTGTCATTTCAAAAAAATTCCAAGTGTGTTTCCATCTAGTACACAACCCAGTATAGGCCTATCTGAGCCAAGCTGGATGCCACATAATTTTTTTCCCATTAATATAGAACATTTATAGAACTAAGATCTTTATTGCAGTATAATAAATATTAGGTGATATAAGAACACTAAGGCTTATTTTGTATGACTTTATAATTGACTAACATCTATATTCCTAAGGGAAATAGGTAATAACAGGATGGTATTTCCATTCCAACATGTCCTTCTTGGGGGGGGGGAACTTGATATGGAAGATTAATGTGTTGAAATTCAAAAGTCCTTACGGTCTACAGCTCTAACCTAGATAGCATCTCTCATGTACTGCATCAGAAGCCTGAAAGTGCCTCACATTTCAAAGCTGCAGACAGGTCTCCTGTTAAAACAAAAAAAGAAGGTCCCATTTCACATGTAGAGCTTGCTCTGTGGCCTTTTGGATCACAGGCCACATCTCTATCAATTTCCACTTGAATCAGCGCTAGCCATTGAGTTCTGTTTTCGAACTCAATGAATATAAACAGTGATGAATATAATGGTAGCTGCTGCTGGAGCCTGGTCTTTTTCAAGAGCTTCCCTGCCGTCTGATTTGGGGACTTTCAGTGTTGGGGCTACATCAGTAGAAAATTTTCCAAGGGAGTTGCACTGTCAAGGCCAAAGGACAGTTGCAAAGATTTTTTTCCTTGTTATAAGGTTTGTATTTAGCTTAAACCAACAGTGAAACCAACTATACGTTGGCCCCCCCTTTTTTTCTGAGCCCCATTGTAAGTGAATTAATTCACTAAATATATGGCTGTGCAGAATAACTGAAATTTCTGAGCAGATCCCCATGAGTATCCCTTAGGCTACAGCCTGATAAAATAGATCATGCATTGTTCTCTTGGCTTATCAATAATGAAGAGGTATAGACTACATAGATAAAGCTGGGTGGAGAACTCCATTTGTATACTATTCAGTAGGATGCTCCTTTAACGTGGAAGAGTTCAGCAGGACAAAACAAAAATGAGCAGAGAGTGAAAGTGCAATAGTTTAAATTATAATTATCTCTTGAAGTGGCAAGGCTCAACTGATCTCCCCCCCCCCATATAATCCTAACCAACTGCATAAATTGATAAGGGGCCAAATCCTATCCAAGTTTCCTGCACCAATGCAACTCTGCCAATGGGGCAGGTGCAGCATCATGCGGTGGAAGGCAGTCACGGAGACCTTCTCACGATAAGGGCACCTTTTTTCCTTTACCTTGGAGGTGCATTGAGGCTGCATTGGTACTGGAAAATTGAATAGGATTGGGCCCTGGGTTTACTTATTTATAAGGAAATAATTTATAGAAGGCTAACTTGCTCTGTGAAAATGGATTTTCTTTCCATTGACTTGTTCAGTGTTCCAGGCCATTGTCTTGATTATACTTAGCTGCAAGTTAGGTGTTGTCAGGACAGTGACCTCTGTGGGTTTTTCCTCTGCCTCCCTCTTGTCATCTGAATGCCCATCAAAACCACATCTTCGATTTTAACTCTTTCTAAAGCTGAGAACTCAAATGTTTAACGAGACGTTGCAAACTCCAATCGAGTCTGAGCCTCCGCCGTCATCAGGAAGTTATTCTGACTAAACCAAGTCACCCCGTTCTATGTGCACTGTTCTGCCTCGACTCAGTTGCTTTGCAGCCCTGGCCCCTTGGCAGTGCCACTGAAGTGTGTTTTCCCCTAGAGTGACATGAACGTTTGAGGCTTGACTAAGGAAAAAAAGGCAGTGAAGGAGACTGTACATAAAGACATGGCAAAAATATTAAATATAGCAATATAGTTGTGTGTTCAGGTGGGCAGCTCCATTTAAGATATGTGAATGAACCTGTGAAGCTGCAACAAGAGAAGGACGAAGGATCTTCTTAATGAACCCACCTACCTTGTAGACAGTAATTTGTACACTGTATAGTTTTGTTAAGATTTTTTTAAAGCACCCTCGTTTGTAAAGCTAATTTTTAGCAATTATAATGGAAATGTGTGTCATTTCCACTTTTAAAGTAAACAAGAATATTCCTTGTTTGGAAACTGGACTTGGGTTAAAACTCTCCAGTTTCTTAATTTATGTATTAAAACAGAAAAAAAAAATTCTGTCCATGTTAGGAGATATTTCGCTATGCTTGAAAAGCATAGGTTACTAATCCTTTTAAAAGAAATTGTAAATGGAGAAAAGTTATATTTTATGAAGGTTATTTTGTTGTATTTAGTATTGGAAAAGTTGGGTTTTGGAGCATTTCAGAATGTTGGAAGCACCACTGTCTTTTTTTATTAGTATATATGGCCTTTAGCAAAAGTTTTTGTGATTGTTACATGATGGTATTTAAGAGTAGGTTCACAGAGCATTCAGGACAGACAGAAAGTAAAAGCAGTACTTGTGTCTCACATAGCAATGTCCTCAGGGAGCAGTTTGGGTTTGCAACTAGGAGCTTCATAAGGACTTACTGAATGGGATTGCACAAGGACACCTTGAGCTGAGTCAGCGGAGTGTGTTCTGTACCTAAAAACGCTAAATTTTGTGTACTATGTGAGATGGCAAAGGCTGCAGAGAGTTATCCCGTATTCGGTGTACAGTATTCTCTTTTCAAGAAACGACTCTACAACATTGCAGGCAGTAATGCCTCAAGCATGACATTGAATATAGTTTACATGTTCCTGTCAAGGTCTTTTGTTAACATTTACCAGCTGCATGCTTCCTAGGCTCTTGTTTTTTTTATTGGGTTTCTATACAAAATGCTAAAAAAATAAAATGCAATGCAGATGAATCACACTGAACAGTGAAAGCTCAAAATTGAATGTCCTACTCCATGCTGAAGGAGCTGAAATCTGCCTCCTTCTTATTTGCACTTTCTGATAGTTCCCCTGTTTTTGCTATTTCCTCAAAATTGTGTGGGTGTGTTGGAGCACCGCAGTTGGAGGAGAACATGGACCACTGGGTTTGCCCTTTGACCCTGCACAATGACCTTTGCATCAGCCAAACTTATTGCCATGACAACTCTTTGTACTGTTTCCATGCCACAGCTCTATCGGTCACATTTGTTAATAGTAAAGGGGGACAAAGTAGGAGATGGTCAATTTATACATTTTTTGTTGCAATTTTTTTTCTTCAATGGTTGTAAGTAGTTTTTTTATATATATAATAAAAGGGTTCACTAGTTATTACTCTTTAGGAATATCTGTGTGTTGCAATTCAAATGTATGTTGAATTTGTGAAAGGGGCTTCAGTGCCACTAGCAACCCCATATGCTAGCCCA
>JAJKFI010000001.1:10071280-10129543 GCA_029204185.1 Lerista edwardsae
CACACACACACACACACACACACACACACACACACACACACACACACTGTAAAGTACCTTAAAGTTTTTGCATTTTCTTGACACACATGCAGGCAACTTCTAAACTATTCTCCAAGGGAAACTCTATTTTCCTACAAAGTTTGATAGGATTTCAAAATATTTTAATATACATTTCTGTAACTTCCCAGCTGAATCCCCAAATCTACCTACTGAAGGTTTTTTTTTTAACTTACTGATTTTTGTTTAGGAAAACAAAATCCTCCTTAAAAATAATTCACATTGTTTCCCCTTAAAAAAAGTTAGAAAGCCTTCCATTGGCCTGCAACATCTGAAATAAGCAGTGCAATATATTTTACTTTCTTCAGCATAGTTTCTTTGTTTTAGAAATACTAGGAATAATCCAACCTGAGTTAAGTATGTTTAAATCGCATTGGTATTAAATGTGAGGGCTAGTCATGTGCTTATAAGTCTCGTATTTAAATCAGTGGAATTTATTCTCCTGGCTGGATCATACATATTCACCAAAATATGATGCTTATAAATACTACATGTTCCACCTTATACATACATGTATTCCTCAACTGTGTCCTCAAACTGCTATTGATTAGATCAGTTTTTCCAAAACTGTGCGTCAGGACTCACTAGTGGGTGGTGAGCCAATTTCAGGTGGGTCGCAAAGCACCTAGAGCAGCCATATTGAAAATATGGGAAAATAGGATGTAGGGAAGGATGTTTTTCTTTGTGTCAAGGTTTTAAATAGGTTTTTCTTTCTGATTTACTTTGCTATTGGAAAATGACTGAGAAATAACCCAACTTATTGCTGCAATCGTGAAAAGTAGCAGTACAGGCTCTTGTGTCATGATGGCACTTCTGCCGATGACATCATTTCCAGTGAGTCCCAGCAGACTGTCATTCTAAAAAGTGGGTCCCAGTGCTAACCTGTTTGAGAAACACCCACCGGAAGTGATGTCACTAACCTGGAAGTGATGTCATAGCCAGAAATGACATCATCAGGCAGGATGGTGTCATATGTTACTGTCATTGGCATTCTTGAAGCAATTGTACAGCCATGAAATATCCCTGACAGAAAGCAAGATTAGGAAAAATATGATGTAAAAATACTGACAAAATACTGTAAAAATGGTGAACTAAAAATATATTTTTTAAAAACCCTCACTTGAAAAATTGAAACTGTTAACATTCACAAAAAGGACTATAACCACAATAAGGTCTGCAGTTTCCAAGATGGCTGCTCCCAGCTTTCCACGACCCACCTGACATCAGGTCACAACCCACGAGGTGAATCCCAACCCACAGTTTGAATAACACTGGTGCAAGGTATTTTCCAGAAATTAAAGCAAATCGCTTTTCCATTTAGAAATAGTACCTGGCTGCATCTGCTGACACTATATCACATATATCACCTACCTAGTACACTTTAAAAGCGTTTAAAATCAATAAAAATGAAATTAGAACTTAAGAGTAAAAGCACATAACACCGCTTTCTGCATTACCATTTCTTTCAAATCACAAAATCTGCCAAAAAAATTGTTTCTTTTTTTTCAAATATCCCTACTCATATATGTCTCGTCCATACCCAGGATTTAAGAAGATTAAAGCTAGAGCTCCTAGAGCTATTCCTGCATCATTCACTGACTTTATGCCTTGCTCTTCCCAAGAGGAGATTACAAATATTGACAAACTAAAATGCAACAAAAATCAAAAGAGCTAACATTTACTAACATCGCTGGCATTAAAGCTCATTCAGATTAATCCAGGACTTTCAATAGACAGCCCGAACCTCGGCTGGGATCGGCAGGCCAGCTCGCTTGCAGCGCATCCAGCCCTGGTTAGGAGGCAGCTGTAGTGCAACGCAGATTAAGGGGATAATTAATTTGCCCCCTTACCCCAGGTAAAGCCCCAGCCACACCTATGGGCCTACTTGGATCTGCACCAGTGAAATTGGAGCTGGGCCACACTACATAGGATCTCAGGCTCTTGCAAAACTGAGTGCCTTGCCCCCCCCATCGCAACACCACTGATGGAATCTCCTTGCTTCTTGACTTTTTGCTTTCCATTGAATGAGCTATATATTTTGGAAATGTGTGGCTAATGCTTTGTGCTCCTAATGTTTGTTACTCAATGTAACTTTAGAACCAATTCATATTTTAATATCCTCTCTCACAATGTCACTGTGTCATATATGGTTCAACCAAGAGTATCAGTAGAGTTGTGCATTCCAGTTTTATTATTCAGACAATGCTTTATTAGTGTTCTGTTTAAAGCCCCTCTCCCTCCCACTTCTGAGAAGCCATTTTCTTTTCTCAAGAAGCAAAGTGTTTTCACACACGACACTGAAAACGGGCGCGTGTTGTTGTTTTTCTGGTATATGAATGCATATGCAAAAACTATTGGCTTTCCAAATTCTCAGAAGAGATGCTCCAATATTTTTTTCAGTATTGGACAAAATTTACACCTGGGGAAGATTCATTTGCATGAACAAATTTGCACAGTTGATTAAATAGCTTGAGGATGGTTGCACGAATCTTTTCATTTAGCTTTTTCACCTACCCAATCCCTGAGACCTCAGGCTAGCCAGTGACACTGAAAAGCCATAGTAACATAAGGAGATATGATATACTGTATTAAAATCTGACATAAAGAATCTGCTTTTTATCGCCAATAACAAAAATATTATCTATAAGGAAGGTCTTACCTCATTTTGAAAACCAAACAATAGCTATGGGGTACATATTTCCACTGCCTATCTTTCACAATTTGCTGCGTATCCTAGACATTGACAAGATACTCTTATGTTCAGTGTCTCCTGTCCCCCCACAAGTAGCAGCCAGTAAGAACTGCCAGTAAGCAGCCAGTAAGAACAACCAATACGAACTGCTCTCTGTGGATCTTTCTCATGTGGATTGTACTGCAGAGATGTCACATTCAGCCAGATGCCTATGACAAGACATTAGGAAGAATCAGTCCCTAAAGTAAGTATAGCTGAACATGGTACCTACCTTAAATCGAAAACACAACTTTCAGCGCAACTTTCAGCCATGTCTACTCAGAAGAAAGTCCAATCGAGTTCAGTGGGACTTACCTCCAAATACTTGTATGGGATTGTAGCCTTTAATTTGTCAAACAAGCTAATTTTTGTTTCTATGGCCAGGAATTGCACATCAGCTTTGCTAAAACTCAGCATCCATGCTAATTACATTTTGACAGCAACTAAATGATTCCATATCTCAGAACTTTTAGGAAATGTAACAAGCACTCACAATTTAGCAAATGGAAATGGAAGAATGGAATGAAGAAGAGAAATGGAAGAAAAAAGGGGGGGGCAAATGATGCGTGAAAAATTAATCTCTTGAATCCTGACAAAATTTTGATGGCATCCACAATGGAAGGCAAATGGCATACAGGCATTCCCTGGTATCCTCTGGGATTCCGTTCCAGACCCCACTGTGGATACCTGAAGCAGTGGATACTGAGGATGCCTTCTTAAAGATAGGGAACATCAATGGTCTTGCTGCAACAAGGTAAAAAAAGAGATTTGTTTAATGTTCCCAGATGGTTAGACGGTGTCACCGAAGCATTGAACATGAAATTGGGTGAACTCCGGAAGCTAGCGGAGGACAGGGAGGCCTGGCATGCTGTGGTCCATGGGGTCGCGAAGAGTCTGACACAACTTAGCGACTGAACAACAATAATCTTCTTGATAGGCTGGATAACTGAAACAGTGCATACCGAATCAGTGGATACCAGGGCACACCAGTAATACGGATTTATGGAAAACAACAACTGATATTTCATTGTAATAGACCAAAGGTTGGCAACAGAAGGCATCTGGGCCAAATCCTGTCCAACTATGTTTTTTGCTCCGGAATCACATGCCCCACTGTAATTGCCATGTTTTATCAAAGCAGGTTTGAACAGATGTATGGGGGGAAAAAGTTGATGAGCCCAGCTGCATATGGAGCATTACATTCCCCTGCTGTTGCATCAGAGCTCTTAACATTTGCCATAATATTTGATTAACCCACTAAATATGGCTGAACGATATAAAAGGTTGGCTGCAACTTTCTTTGGCTAACTGCTCGATCCTATGCTTGGCTGGCCTGCAGGTCTGCATCCTACAGGCCTAGAATAATAGGTAAGCAAACAAGTCTTACCTACTCTGCAAATGGGTCTACTTGGAACTGCAGTTTGGCTGTGTGCTCAAAGTGGACCCAAGGGTGCATATTCAGGCCAGGTGGAGGGGGGCACAATATATCTGCTGTGCCATTGCCACAGATATCTGCTCCATGCCTCCTCTGACACACCTCCTGGCACCCACAATCCCCACCCTGATCCTCTCCCCTCCCCATCCACAGCCCAACTCACCACATCTGGTGGTAGCTGGGCACCCCGGTGATGCACTGGCGGTCCCACTGCATGCATTGTCCCTGCAATCACAATGCCGACAGAGTGGGTCCTCCGCTGGTGGAAGGCTCGTTAGACTTGGGCTGTTAATTATTTGATTAATCAGCTAAAGCTTTTGCTCAAGGATGGGTGGGAGGTAAATTTGGGAGGGCAGATTTTAATCAGTTGTTTTGAGTTAAGAATAGACACGCTGTTGAACTTACTCAGTACTGATGTATTACCTAAAATAGGTAATGCAAATAACACATGAAAGGTGCCCTACCTTTTTTTTTTTTTTTGGTGGTGCTTCGGCTTATGCAGTTGTAAATGATTTAACACTTCCTTTGGTGTCTTAAAATGGCTCTTATTTGGAGGTTTTCATAATAAGCAACTTTATTTACATTTAATCCATCCATTAGGTAAAAGGTAAATGATTAACCAATTAAAAATTATTTATTCAGTTGACAGCCCCAACAGTGAAAGCTTTACAGCGCTGGAGCTGCAAGGCCCAGCCTGCAAGCTCTGCCTTGGAGTCTGGGCTCCTTGCCAGCAGTTCAGCTACTTCCTGATTTTCCCTTGCCCGAGGCCTCTCTCGAAGGGTAAAATTTAGAGCAGCTTTTCCAGCTGCAGAACCATGTCAGCTCTTTGGGTACAAGGTGTGATGGAATCCTGAGTTAGCCCAGGCCATGAAACAGGAGCTTCCATAAAAGAAACGGGAATCTGACCACATTAGTAAGCCATGGTCAACAAGAGAAATCACACAAAGCAACCAATGATGAAGTCAAACTAGAGTAAAATAGCAAGACTGCTAAAGACAAACTTCAGGAGCATGCTTGGCTTGGCTTGCTTCTCCTGTAGCCCTGAGAGGCTCTAAGAAGCAAAGAGGTGTAACCTTCGGTCATTATTCAAATGCATGTGATTTGGTACTAATGGCAGCAGTGGGGCCCACTGAGCCATCAGAAGCTATCACCTTGATGCTGGCGCAGAACAGTACTCTGGAGAAAGGGCCACAATACAAGCGAGACTATGCTTTCTCACACACAGCACACACATGAATCATGCTTTAAGAACATAAGAAGAGCCCTGCTGGATCAGGCCAAATGCCCATCTAGTCCAGCTTCCTATATCTCACAGTGGCCTACCAGATGCCTCAGGGAGCACACAAGACAACAAGATGCCTGCATCCTGTTGCCACTCCCTTGCACCTGGCATTCTGAAGTAGCCTACTACTAATGTAAGGAGGTTACACGACCCATCATGGCCCACGATGGACTTTTCCTCCAGAAATCTGTCCAATCCCCTTTGAAAGGCACCTAGGCCAGATGCCATCACCACCTCCTGTGGCAAGGAGTTCCACAGATTAATTGCCTGTTGTGTAAAAAAAGTATTTCCTTTTATCCATTCTAAATTTGTTCTGTTCTGTAACTACAATGACACACTCCTGTGAAGAGGCCATGGAACTATTATGCCAGCAAGCCAATCTAAGCCCAAGGGATTACCAACCAGTGTCCCTAAGTTTACGGCATCTGTACTGGCCCCTTCTCTGACCCTGCTTACTTTACAGTGCCTACCAAAAATTCCTACTTCTACTTCCTTGCCCACACAGTACCAGCTGCATGGCAGGGAGAGGGCCAGCCTGGGGCTTAACGTCCACCTGCCACCATGCCTCCAAAAGCCCTGCCCACCCCCTTGGAAATATTGAAGAAAAATATTGGCCCAGACAAATGCAGTCTGCCACTTCAAAGCTGAGTAGGTTGTAACTCTCTCTCTCTCTCTCACGCACACACACACATGCACACGCACATACACACACACACACACAGAGAGAGAGAGAGAGAGAAAGAGAGAGAGAGAGGTTTCATCATCACCTTCTCCAGTTTGTGATTTATCGTTCTTAATGGCATCAGTTATCCAAGCATAATTGACCACATCCTGCTGAAAATGTACACCAGGGATTCCCAAAGTGTGCACTAAGGCATCGTGGCACTCTCACAGGGCACCACTGGATGTCTCTGGTGACACACACACCCCAGGTGGAGCCATGTTGGATCTCACAAAATCTTGCTATATTTGGATGCCATCATCTCCCCAATATGGGGAGTAGCCAACTTAGCCATTTGGGGGTGCACCTCTTAGCCCTGTGCAGCCATTACAAAGAATGCTTTCTGTGTACTACTGCATGTCCGTGCTCGTACCTGTGATTGAGGGGCAGTGAGAGTCGGAAAACCCCACCTCCTGCACAAATACAGTCATGAACCTCCACCCCTTGAGAGTGTGTTTCTGTCAGCAATGAACACTCGCCACAGGAAGAGACAGATGTGGGAACACAGCAGTGAGGTGCTTACTGGCACTCTCACACACCCCCATCTTGTTGACAGCATCCGTGCTTTGTAATGTCTGAAAAGGAATACCATCCCATGTTTTGGACAAGAAATGTAAACATGTCAGTTTGTCAGATTTCTCTAGCAATGGAGGTACTTTAGACCACATGCCTGCTGAATCCCATGGCTCAACCATTTTTCATCTCATGGCACACAGAGAAGATGCTAAAATGGCCACACCATCAGTTTTTTTGACACTTGGCAAGGCACATTGCACTGCTGGTGGGGGGCTCACATCCCCCAACGACCCTACTAATATCTGAACCTCCCCCAAACTCCCGTGGCATCCCTGCAGACCATTTGCAGCACATCAAGGTGTTGCAGCAAAGTGGTTGAAAATGGCTGCTCTAGATAACCAGGAAGTACCTAGCCATTGAGGACCCCTCCAGGCTGGACTTATAATCACCTGCTGAGGCTCCATGTCACACGGCCAGAGGACAGAACCACACTGTGAAGACTACATCTGGGACTGAGGATTTGGTGAATCGCAGAATACTGTATATTTGTAAAAAAAAAACCATTGAAAAATGGTGGGTTAGACTAGCCTGCCCATGTAAGCCACCTTGGGCATTTGCTTTGGCATGGGAACGGCGGGATATAAATTCTTCAAAATAAAAATAAATAAAATAAATTCTGATATCCTTGTGACTCTACTAGTGAGTCAAGCAACCAACACAAGAATTGCACACCTCACAGGGCCCCTTGTTCTTCTGCCTGCCCTTCTCTCTGCCTCCTGCTGTCTTGTTCTGGGCAGTCCTTTCCCCACGCACCTGTCTTTTGTCCTAGCCTCCCCATCCCTCTGGTTTTCTCCCCCCCCCCACATCCTTCAACCAACACTAGAGGAGCTCTGCTTCGGCAGAAAGAGAACCGAGCCAGGCATCCTATTGTGAGTTTTCAGGTCTCGACAACATGTGTGTTTTATGGTGATTGCCTGAATGTGGACGGAACAGCTCAGAAGAGATCACTCCGGTTTCTGCTTGCTGCACTGATACCGTGTCATAAAACAATGGGCTCCATTGATTGTGTTTAGTGGCATTGCAAGCTGCCAAACCCTATTGCACATTACTGTGGGCAAGCAAGCAAGGAAACTTAATGCACAACAGGACTAGAGCAGGGATAAAAGGAATTAGATTGCCTCAGCTCGGAGGCAAGCTGCCAGCTGCAGCATTATGGAGCTGGAGCTATACCAGTCGTACCTAAGTCAGATTCAGAAATGCACAGATCATAATCAGCACTGGATTAAAGGACACGAGGAGGGCTCATTGCTGCACCCGCCACTTTCTGATCCACACACGCACTTTCTCCTGGTGTCTGCGCTTGCTTACCAAGGCAAGCACAGATGCTCGAGGGCAACTCTGTGAAACCCTCACAGACCAGGTGTGTGAGGCTGGCTACAATTGCCCGCAGCTGAAAATGCAGGCACTGGCTCCCTGCAGTCAGAGATGGGGCAGCTTGCACAGCGGGGATGTGGGCGTGTGGAAGTAACGACTCGCATCTCATTGGTGAGGAAATCGCCACCAGTCTGATCGCTGATTTTTTTTTTTTTAAGCAAGCATGGTATGAGTCCCTTTCTACAGAGAGAGGTGTTTGGAGAAGTGGAGGAAGAAACAGGGTTGTAGCTCTTGACTGGCAGTGATGGTGACAGTTCATCCTACAGTAGGATTATCCCAATTGATAATCCAACTGCTCCTGTAGCAACCTATCCAGCAGTGTTTCTCAACCAGTGGTACTCAGTGGTGTCATCCAAATGATTTAGGAACAGGTACTCACTTTTGATTGGCACTTGTCGGGGTCCGCCCACCGGAAGGGATGTCATAAGCCGGAAGTGATGTCATTATTGTTGCCATGGATGTGATCATATTTGTAATAACTTCAGCTTGTAGTTAGTGTTGATTTAACTTCTATTGCTTTGCTTTCTAGAAATGTGTATATACATATTTTGCTTCAACGGTTACCTGGTTAAATAGCAGGGGCCAGCTTTGAGTGGGCGGGGCCAGCTCAACTTCTAGGAACCGGTACTCGTGTAGTGGTGCGTAGTGGGTGCATGACATCACTGGTGGTATTAATACCACCACTGATACTTGAGGTGATGTCAGGTGGTATCCTCAGGACCCCAAGACTGCCCCACCGGGCAGCCAGACCAGCAATGCAATGTGACGAGCAGCAGGAGGAGAATTGACTCGGCAGGCAGAGCTCCAGAGCATGCTTTTCATGCCTTCGAAAAAGTCCTCCTGTCTGCCTGAGTCTCTTGCCGGTGTTTGTTGTGTTGCATCTGGTCGGGAATTAACTGGCAATGACATCACCGCCAGTTACTTCTGGTGGGATTGCCAAGAGGTGGACCAAGCGAAGTGGGGGGACAAACATTGAGAAATGTAATAGAAACATTGTATTCCAAAGCCAATGAAGACAACTGGAGGCAATAAGCGTAGTCCTTAAAGTAGTATTGTATGTAATTATGAAGGCAGTACTGTAGATCTCAAAAATAGAGTGTAATTAAATGCAGGAATGTTTTGGTAGAGTTAAATGAAGGCAGAACATAGGCTGCTCCATGCCTGTTCTCATTGCAGAATTGGTTTTGTATGTGCGTTACTGCACGTAAGTTGTCCTTCTGTAGAAGAAAGTACATGTATGAAATACCCCTGAGTTTCTGTGTTGACATATTTGCCTCTTACACAAAGAACTTACAGTTACACAGCCCAATCCTAAACTGCGCTGGAGCAGGCAAGATGGTGGGCCTGCGCTGTATCCAGCAAAGCTCAAGAGGCGCCAGGAGCCTCCCTGGCGCAAGGGCATCAGTGGAGGCTAGAGCCTCCCCTATGGGTTCCTCGGATCTGCGCGAGATGAGGCCTAATGGTCGCATCCCAGGACCACCCTGGCCCAGAACTGCCCCCGCACTAGCCAAGTTTGTCTTGTCAGCGCCCGCGCTCCCAGACCAACGCTGCTGCTCATGTCGGCCTGGCAGCTCTAGCACCGATGGGGTGGGTGGGTGCTGGTCGGTTCCCCCGCGTCAGCACAAGTGACGTAGCACTGTCGCTACAATGTTGTGTCGGTGCTACGTCAAGGGCAGGATTGTGCCACAGTCTGCTACCGTTTTGGTTATCTTCCACAATGCAATATGCCCACACATTAAGGTTGTTGTTTGTACAGTATAGCGCCGGGCAGAAAGGGGTTCAAATAGCAGCCAGTGACAGTAGTGGTCCTACCATTGTAGAAGGCGGCACATGCCCCAAACTGGTGGAGTGGGGGGAGGGAGGCGACAAGGCAGTTCACCGTTTGCAGAAGTGAGCTGCCAGCGTGGGGTTTGGCCCTCCCGCCCACCCTTGCTCTCAAACGTCTCCGAAAACAGAGCCTTGTGTGGCGGGGCAGAGTGGCTCGGGGCGGGGCTAGCTGGATCTTGCTCTGGGCAGAGCCTCGGCGGGGTCTGCAATTGGCCAGTGATGACAATTCATCACTAGAATGTTAGTTCAGGCTAGGAGTTAGGCAAAGGTAGCATGTGAGGAGCGGGCAGCTCACGTCTGTCCCCACTATTAGTTTGTGTGATTGTCTGTCCCCCCCAATTATATGCTACTTTTCTGACAAAACTTTCTAAGCAGTGTACCACCCCAAGACAAAACACCAGGAGATTATAATGATAACAATATTGGAAGAGAAAATTCCTCATAAGCAAACATGGAATAAAATATTAGCAAGTCAAATATCACAAAAGGACCACCACGGCAGGCTGGCAGCGCCCGAATGTAAGGTAGAAGGACGATGTTTTTACTAATTCCTTAGATTTGATAAAATAGACAAGATATCTGGTAGGGCTTCTGGAGGACAGTCAACGCTAATGGTGCAGGTGCCCTGCTCTGAAGTGACATCGAGTGGTGGTTCCCAACCTTTACGTAAAAGTAAGGGAACCACTAAGTAGTCGCGGGGCCCTTCAGGGAGGTGGTGACTCGGCAGCGATGGCACTTCCGCATTTCCGTCGCTACCAACTGAAGAGTTTCCTGACTTACTCATGTTCACAGGGTGAGAACCCAGGTTTTGCAGTGTCTTCAGCTGCCACTGCAGACGGAGAAGCCTAAAAAAACCCTTTTGGCCTAGCCTGCTGCAGCAACACAAATCCAGAATGCACCACCACCCTGCTGTCGCTGCCCGGTTGCCACTCTCCTTAAGGGGGAATTTGTTTTTTCCTGCTGCCCCCAGATTGAGCAACAGAGTTATAGAGTATACCTTTCTAAAGGATGGTATTCGACGCAGGGACCTCTCAGAAAAGCTCTACTGCCACCAAATATGGTTAAAGAAAAAGCTATGTTTATACGTTTCATTATGTCCCTTGTACAGTAACACACTCAAAAACCATGTTCATGTGTATGGTCGCCTGTGGGAATGGCATCCTCTGAAAAGTATTTTGTTTGAGGTGAGAAAAAATTTCTTTTTATTATGTTGGATCTGCAAGGACTATTTTACATAGACAAGTTTAAACTTGATGCTTCAGTCACTGAGTGACGAATATGCTTCAGGGAATTTACCCTGAGGGTCAGATCATTTGTTTCTTACTGCAACAGATGTACAATTTAGCTGCTCGTGTAAGTAGTGTTCTTAAGTGAGGAGTCTAACATTTGAGGAAGGAATCACTGAACAATGACTTTTAAATTCTCAAAATTTAAGAGTGAACTCAAAAACCAGTGAATTCAAAAACCAGAAATTCCTACTGCCTGAAATAAAAATGCGGTGTTTTCAATTTCAAGTCTTCTGTGGTTATGTATCAACCAGCCATTAGGTGAGGTAGACTCGAGTCCCACAACTCATTCCCAAGTCAGACTTAAGTTCTATCGATCACTGACTCAAACTCAACTTGGGACCAAGAGGCAGTGACTTGGGACTCTAAGCCATTTTCATGTCTGAGTCACTGTGTTTGTGTATGTCTTGCTACAGGACTTTACTGGCACTTCCTGACTTACTCATGTTCACAGGGTGAGAACCCAGGTTTTGCAGTGTCTTCAGCTGCCACTGCAGACGGAGAAGCCTAAAAAAACCCTTTTGGCCTAGCCAGGCAACTTCCCACTTTGCCCAGATGATTGTGCTGTGACTCGTGGTGCCAGGCTACCTACGGCAAAGTGCCATAGCTGGAAGGCGGGGAGCAGGCATCCGGAAGTGCCTGCCATTGGGGGGTGTCTACACTTCCCACAAACATATGCCACACCACCACCTCCCTTTTTTCTTTAAATTTGGCTCAGAAACTTGAGACATGCCTCATAGTGCAATCCTAACCTGGAGTTAGGCCAGCAAACTTTGGCCAGCACAAGGACCATGGTAGAGCGTGTTTGGACCACTCTCAGGGTCAGGTAGGATGGGGCACGTCTGGGTGCTGTCCTCTCTGACTCTGAGAGTGGTCCAAACATGCTGTACCGTGTCCCTTGTGCCGTCCTAACTTTGCTGGCCTAACTACTGTATGCCAGCCTAACGGCAGGTTAGGATTGCGCTCTCAAGAATGTGAGCAAGGACTTGAGGCTTGGCTCAAGACTTGGGGTTCGTTACTTGAATACATCACTGCCCTTAGTATAGGATTGTTGAGTATATGTGGTCCCCAACCATGACTGATGATAAGTTTTGGTTTGCAGATTTTAAATGCTCTCTTTGAAATGGAACCCTGAAAGACGGAAAAGTACAGGCATCGACCCTCCTCACCACTTCTCTAGAGAGCAATTAAGATGCGTTTCCAGTGCCAAACAGTCCGAAAGCCAAGAAACTCTCCCAGCATTGTCCAGCATGACCAACTCTCACCTGCTTGTTACTGAAATGTGTAAGGCCCTCGGTGAGGCTTCCTTCCTGAAACCTGTGCTTGATTAAAGGTTTGTCTCAGTGACATAGTGATTTTGAGCGATTTAATCATTTTGGCTTTTTTTTTTCCTTTTTGCAAGCATAAATATTCATCATGGTTGTCCAAAATACATAAATTATGCTTGTCTTAAGAAGTTGTGTTCATATGTTTCTACTAATACTCCTAATTCAAAACAAAGGGAGGAATGTGGGCAAATGAAGCTGCGTGGATCCAGGAGCATAGCTGAGGGGGGGCGGCAGTGGCGCAGTATGTAAAGCAGGCACCACAACATGCTGGGTAAGTCCCACCTCTTGTCGTCTGAGCCATTCAGGGCAACGATTACAATGTGCTGCATGTTGCCATCACTGCTCCAATGTCTCCGCTGGTGAGGGCGGGGGGGCCACTTATATGGTGCATTGTGGTGCCTGTCATATTTACCATATATTTGCCTCCCCTCTCTGGCTATGCATGGATCCAGGCTGAGTATTTAAGTTGAACGCTTAATACTTACAGTAAGTCTTATTTAGGAAATACTTAATACTTTAGGAAAACTAAATACTCAATACTTTAGGAAATACTTTGTTACCCAACAGACAATTAATCTGTGGAACTCCTTGCCACAGGAGGTGGTGATGGCATCTGGCCTAGGTGCCTTTCAAAGGGGATTGGACAGATTTCTGGAGGAAAAGTCCATCATGAGCTATAGACCATGATGGGTGCTGCAACCTCCTTACATTAATAGTAGGCTACTTCAGAATGCCAGGTGCAAGGGAGTGGCAACAGGATGCAGGCATCTTGTTTTGTGTGCTTCCAGAGGCATCTGGTGGGCCACTGTGGGATACAGGGAGCTGGACTAGATGGTCCTTTGGCCTGATCCAGCAGGGCTGTTCTTATGTTCTTACATGGGCAGCGCGATCCTATGCCCCCTCAGCACTGGCGCTGCGCTCTTGTGCCGGCCGAACGCTGTTGCAAACATGCCGTAAAGTGTATCTGCATCAGCGCTATGGCGCTCGGCCGGTGCAAGCAGCAGTGCCAGCGTTTGGGCGCTGGCACGACCGTCGGCAGCACCAGCCGTGTGCCAGTTAAGCGCCGGTGTTGCTTGGTTCGCACAGGGCCCCCACGAGGGCATTCCAGAGGGGCATAACTGGGTGGTGCAGTGGGCGGAGAAGGGGGTTGTGACACGGTTGTGATGCAGGACAGCTGTAGTGCCATATCCTAACGCCCGTTCCCGGACACAGCGGCCCGATTCAGGCGGCTCCCGTGCATGTTCCTTTGTGCCTGCTATTTTGCTGGCGCAGATCCAAGCAGGCCCATAGGGGTGACTGGGACTTACGCAGGTGCAAGGGGAAAACCTCCCCTTGTCGTGCACGTCGCTGCTTCCGCCTCCTAATGGGCCTTGGGCAGTGGTGTCATCTAAATGATTTAAGAACAGGTACTCACTTTTGATTGGCACGTGTCTGGACCCGCCCACCGGAAGTGACATCATAAGCCAGAAGTGATGTCGTGGCAGGAAGTGACATGAAAAAAGCCCTTTTTGAGGCCTCAGACGATTTTAAACTGACCCAACAGTTGCAACAGTATTCCACAGCACCCCCAGAACATGTTAAGGAGGCCTGGCATCATGTTAAAGTGACCCAACAGTTCCAAAACCCCAGAGCAGCTCATTTTTCAGTGGCAAGGCAAGGCAAGTCTCCGCTCGCTGCCTGCCTGCCTGGCTGGCTGGCTCTGAGAACGTGCAGGCAATTCAAACATTGCAGGGGGCGGAGTCAATGAGTGGGCAAGCAAATGGGCGGGGCCAGCCGTAATCCTAGGAACCGGTACTCGCGTACCCCTGCGTACCCCCTGCATGACATCACTGGCCTTGGGATATGGCCCTGCTATGTCAGCTTCACTAGGCCTGCATAAGATAGGATTGCTCTAAGTCAAATGTTTCATGGAAGAGATGGGTTTTCACCTGAGTTTGAAGGGGGAGAGGGAATAATTTCAGGTTTACTAAGGGACCTCCTGATGTAAGGGGTAGCAAGGGGTGCATAGATGGATTATTTTTAAAAATCAGGAGACCTTTAGGAAAGATGCGGAAGGAGTCACATGTAGGGATCTACTGGGATATGTAAAGAGGAGAGGTGAGTCGAGCCAAAAACATGCCATGTAAATTCAGGATTCAGAGATTCAGAGCCAGAACAAGGTTCAGTATATAAGAAAAACCTTGTTGGGTTGGGTCAGGCCAGAGCCCCACCCAGAACCGCATCCTGTCTTCAGTGGTGGCCCACCAACTGCCTCTGGT
The DNA here is from genome assembly GCA_029204185.1 of Lerista edwardsae. Taxonomy (NCBI): domain Eukaryota; kingdom Metazoa; phylum Chordata; class Lepidosauria; order Squamata; family Scincidae; genus Lerista; species Lerista edwardsae. The sequence goes on from JAJKFI010000001.1 coordinate 10,086,156, forward strand.
TCAATTACTGTGTGGAAACTCATCCCTTGGGATTCATTCTGTGGTGCTTTTCAGTGTGGTGAAAAGTGTGCTGCACTTGAGAATGCAGTCAAAACTCTGGCAAATTGTACTTTTTACATAATGACCAGTTTTAATTAATTCCCAGTTTTTCCGGGGCGAGAATGCATTATTTTCTGGGGAATGCATTATTTTCTTTTTCAGATCATTAAAATACTTCCTTCGAGTAGTGCAGGAGTCCTCAAACTACGGCCCACGGGCCAGATGTGGGTCCCCAAGGTCATTTACCTGGACCGCCAGTCATCCAGAGCCACTGACATGCTGATTGGGTTAAATGAAGCCATGACCCCGGTTTTTATCCCTTTATTGCCCAATAGCAAGGTGCGTGGTTTGTGATAGACGACACTGTAAAGCCAGTAGAAAACAGAGTCTTTTGCTGTTGTCCAACAGAAGAGGTGATTAATAAGGTCACCTAGAGGGTTGATTGGCAGGATTGGGGAGGAGCGGGACAGAGGAGGGCTCTGGGAAGTTGCTATGTCTGCCATCATGAAGAGTCGTTGATGGTGCCGAATAGCAGCTGTCCCACCTGAGCGGGTGGGGTGTCTGTTAGGGGGGAGACACACTTGCAGAGGGAGGGGCTACTTGGGTTGTTCCGCTCTTCTCTCAGCAGCTTGGGTCAAGTTGTGCTCTTCTCCTGCTATTTGGGGGAGGGCGAATGAGAGGACTTGTTCCTCTGAGGAGGAGTCAGGCGAAGGACTGTGGGGAAGGAATTGCTCTGGTGGCAGGGAGGTAGTTCCTTCTCTCTCTCTCTCCCTTTTCTCCCCCCTTCTTTAGACCTTGTTCCCGTGACCCGGTTCGAGGCCGAGCACAGTGAGGTCTCGGTGCCTTCCCTTTGCCGTCCGCTAATCTTCACCAATTGTTTTGCGTCCTGAGCTGTGCGTGTGCTGTGGGCCCCTCCCCACTCCATTCTCTGTCCCACCAACCCTCTTCTCCTACAGCTAATCTGCGGCAGCGGCGGGAGCGGCAGCAGGAGTGAAGGTACCCGGTGGCTTTTGGTTCCCTGGCCGCGGTCTCTGTTCTGAACTCCTTCTCCCAGCCAAAGTTGTGAGAGCAACACAGGGAGATGCTCATTCTCTGTGCTTTCGAGAGGTACTTGTTGGTGTGTTTTCTGTTTTGGACTGTTCTAGGCCAAGTGGAAGCGCAGAAGGTCTATAATACATTCTTTATGTCTTCTGCCTTGATTTCAAGTTTAAACCTATGTTTTATTAAAAAGCAGAAGCAAGAAGCAGTTTTTCTCCATTTCTGATCTGCAGAAATTAACCTTTCTCTCCATTTCTGATCCACGTGATAAAAGCAGCCTCTTCCAAGCAGAGAGAGAGAGAGAGAGAGACAACTGCAATCTGAATGTGTCTATGTGTGTGGTGGGAGGGGAAGAGAGAGATCCAATCCTGTGTGTGTGTGTGTGTGTGTGTGTGTGTGTGTGTGAGAGAGAGAGAGAGAGAGAGAGAGAGAGAGAGAGAGAGAGAGAGAGAGAGAGAGAGAGATATCCTGTGTGTGTCTCTCTTTATTTGGGGGGGGGGGAGGGGGGGAGGGAGATCTCCAACTGTAATCTGAATCCAGCTCAAGAGAGAGAGATCTGAATCCAATTCAAGCACCCAAACCTGCTATCAAAAAGGTAAACGAGTTCTTATGGTCTTCCAGCCCCCTCCCAGGTTATCTCAGCCACTGCTGAGATATGTGTTTCTCCATATCCTCCACACAAATATGCATAAGATATGTGCAGTGTGCATAGGAATTTGTTCATATTTTTTTCAAACTATAGCCCGGCCTCCCAACAGGCTGAGGGACAGTGAACTGGCCCCCTGTTTAAAACGTTTGAGGACCCCTGGAGTAGTGTTTCAACATATGAGCGTTACAGTCAATTTTACGGCCGTAAAATGCCTGCAGCTACCCCACTTGGTGACCTTGTCTTCCTCCTCTCCTTCTAGGCCAATGACGAGAGATGGCGAGACATGCCAGCAGCACAGAGTGCAGGTGGCCCTCCCAAGCCGGAGAATGGGGAGCCTGGCTAGAGTGCCTCAGGTGGCTCTCCCAAACCATCTCAGGCCAAGCACCTGACACCCACAATCCTTAGCAAGCAGCAAGCAGCTCGGGGCAGGGGACAGCTTGTTGCTGTGTCACGCTATGACGGCTAGTTTAAGGAGCCCGGCACCTCCCCTGGTACTCCCAGATGCAACTTTAATAGATACAACTTTAATAACTGGGGGCATCTGCTCAAAAGGGCCTAAAAAGTGGTGTTTATGAGACAGACCATCTGAAAGCCTTGCATGGAGGAAATTGACTCTGATTATTTGAATATACAGCAATGTATGGAACATCTGGACGTCTCCAGTAAAAGCAAGACGTTCCTTATTTGTTTTTTTCCCCTAATGTGGATGATGTTTATTGCCCAGCCATGGCACTGTAAAGGGAATTCTCTGTGTGAGTCAAGCTATGCAGCAGTACTTAGGGGTAGTTCTGTACCATGACTCTGAGGAAAACAGATCGGCTCCCAGACTTGGACTACGGAACCGTTCCTTTTACAAGCTACACAGCCGGGGATTCTATACTGGAGCCTCGGGCCTGTCCGCCTGTTTGTGGGTTTCACAGACTCAGCACTGTCCATTTGGTCCTGGGATTCCTAACGAGCTTTTTACTTGTATCTCTAGAAATAGATATCAGCTACAGTGTGGCCTTCATTTGTGCAAACACAGACTGTCCAGGATAAACTGTGGAGGCCTCAGGCACATGGCCCTTGATAAGTGTAAAATATCTGAGTCATGACCAGCGTTGTTTGAAAACGGTGTGTTTTTTGCAGATTTTGTTATTTGAAAGGCAGAAAGCAGTGTTATGTGCTTATTTTATTCTACGTTCTCACTCCAAATTCTCATTTTTATTAATTTCAAATGCTTTAAAAGTGGATTAGGACACTGTTTCTCAAACTGTGGGTCAGGACCCACTTGGTGGGTTGTGACATGGTGTCAGGTGGGTTCGCAGAAAACCATCTTGGAAGCTGCAGGCCTTACTCTTGCCAGATTCTCTTGTTTTTAGTTCAGTGCCTTTACATAATATTTTCTGTCAGGATGTTTCATGGTTGTGCAATTGCTGCAATCCAAGAGTGCCAGTTTGCATTCCAAAAATGTCATTTTATGATATCACAATGATGGCACTTCCTGCTTGATGATGTCACATCTGGCTATGCCATCACTTCCAGGTTAATGACATCACTTCTTATGAGTCCTGACATGAGTGCCATTCTAAAAAGTTGGTCTCAGTCTAAGAAGTTTGAGAACCACTGTACTAGGAAATATAGGTGATATATATTGTCAGCAGATGCAGCCACAGTATTATTTCTAATTGTAAAAGTAATCTATTTTAATTTCTGGAAAATATATTAAACACCAAAATGCTGTGTCTTTATTTAGACTTTTAACACCAAAAAGGGGCTTTTGTGCATTTTTAACAAAGAACCCCCACTCTTAGTGATGACATAGCCTGAGAGCGCAATCCTAACCTGGAGTTAGGCCAGCACAGCTTGGCTGGCACCAGGGCCGCAGTAAAACACCTTTGGGCCACTCATAAGAACATAAGAAAAGCCCCACTGGATCAGGTCAAAGGCCCATCTAGTCCAGCTTCCTGTATCTCACAGTGGTCCACCAGGTGCCTAAGGGAGTTCAGTTGACAACAAGATGCTTGCATCCTGTTGCCACTCCCTTGCACCTGGCATTCTGAAGTAGCCTACTATTAGAAGTAGCCTACTACTAGTAGAAGGAGGTTGCCCAACCCATCATGGCCTATAACCCACAATGGACTTTTCCTCCAGAAATCCATCCAGTCCCCTTTTAAAGGCATCTAGGCCAGATGCCATCAGCACCTCCTGTGGCAAGGAGTTCCATAGCTTAATTATCCGCTGGGTAAAAAAGTATTTCCTTTTATCTGTGTTAACTCTCCCAATACTCAATTTCAGTGGATGCCCCCTGATTCTGGTATTGTGAGAGAGGGAAAAGAACATTCCTATTGATGCTGTCCATTTCGTGCATAATTTTATATGTCTCAATCATGTTCCCCCTCAGGTGCCTTTTTTCCAGAGACCCAAACGCTGCAGTCTTTCTTCATAAGGGAGGTGTCCCAGCCAGTAATCATTTTTGTGCTCTCTTCTGCACCTTTTCCAGCTCCACTATGTTCTTTTTGAGATGTGGTGACCAGAACGTGGTGTACGCAATACTCTAGATGTGGCCTTACCATTGATTTGAACAATAGTATAATAATTTTGGCTGTTTTATTTTCAACGTCTTTTTTAATTACCCCAAGCATGGAATTGGCCTTCTTAATTGTTGCTGCACACCCTAATTGAGTTGTCCACCAACACCCCAAGATCTCTCTCCTGAGCTGTCACAGACAGCTCAGAACCCATAAGCCTATAGGTGAAGTTTTGATTTTTTACCCCAATGTGCATCACTTTACACTTGTCTACGTTGAAATGCATCTGCCATTTTGCTGCCCATTCCCCCAACTTGGAGAGGTCCTTCTGGAGCTCATCACAATCCCTTCTGGTTTTCACCACCCAGAAAAGTTTTGTGTCATCTGCAAACTTGGCCACCTCTCTACTTATGCCAGTCTCCAGTTCATTTATGAACAAGTTGAAAAGCACCGTTCCCAAGACAGATTTTTGGAGTACTCCACTTTTCACCTCTCTCAATTGTGAAAATTTCCCATTGACCCCCACTCTCTGTTTCCTGCCCCTCAACCAATTCTGAATCCATAAGTGGACCTGCCCTCTTATTCCCTGACTGTGAAGTTTCCTTAGCAGCCTTTGGTGGTGAACTGTGTCAAACGCCTTCTGAAAATCCAGATATATGATATCCACAGGTTCACCCACATCCATGTGCCTGTTGACCTTTTCAAAGAATTCTAAAAGGTTTGTGAGGCAAGACTTACCCTCTTACACTCTTGGATCAGGGAGGATGGCACACTTCGAGAGTGACTCCAAACATTCTCCAAACACAGTGTCCCTTGTGCCAGCCAAACTTTGCTGGCCAAATTGTGCCGACCTAACTCCAGTTTAGGACTGCACTCTGAGTTAGATTCCTCACTATGGAGTAAAAATAACAATGACCACACGACCAGAGAAACCAGCTTGTCAGCTGGATCCAAAGTTAAATCTGCTTGAGACTTGGAATGGAAGAGGGGAAAACACTCTGAAGCAGAGAAAAAAGCCAACTGTTTTATTTATGAATGTTGCAAAAATCACATCTGCTTCCCATATTGAATGCATAGAATGTGGTGAACTTGCATGAGTTACATACATTATATATGGATTTAATATGGATTAAGACCATAGAAACAACTTCTATGAAATTCTATGTAGTCATATCTTCTAGCTGTGTAGCTGACCAATGGAAATCTAGTCTAGAATTAATAGCATGTTTAAAGGTGACATATGTTGAGGTAGGTGTGTGTTAAGACAAGAAACTGGGGCAGGAACAGAGGATAAGAAGTTGTGGAGGCCACTAGAGTTGCCAACCCGCCAGGACTGGCCTGATTTTCACAGGAAATTCAGGAAATTTCCATCATTACATCATGTGAGGGGAAAAAGTCTCCAAGAATAGCTTCCGTCAGAGTTGGCAATCCTAGTGACAAAGACTGGCTGGCCCTGGCTTGCTGGCAGCTTAGTATATGCATGTGAAAACAACCAGCACTGCCATTTCTTGCGTAATCTGCACAGATCAGGCTTTGCCCGCCAGCACAGCTGACGCCTGACTGGTCATGGCGGTGGTAGTAAGGAGCATTCACTCTCTGCTGTGCAAGCTTTATTGTAGTCTGTGTAGCGACCTGTGAGTGTGCACACACCAAGAATGCCCGCACTGTGTTCTACCTAGGATCTGATTAACACCATTGGGGAAACCTGGAACCTGTTTGCTCTTTCCATTTGCTCCTTTTAGAAAGAATGAAGCTGGGGGTGGAGAAAGGTGAACATCAGCCCTCCCCCCCAAAAGAACAATGTATGTGTGTTTGTTTAGAATTCTGCATGTGTCCACAGATGTCATGGTATTTGTAATTGTGGCAGGTAGAAAAATCAATTTTTCTCCTGTTCTTCAGTCTGTCTTCTGTGTGTGTGTGTGTGGGGGGGGGGGGAATAGTGATGGTGGTGTTGATATGAAGTAAGCCAGTGATTCAGCATGCTCTGACTTAACGGGACTCAAACTGTTTATGCCCTTCAAAGATCTTGGCCTCACAGTGGTGCCTTTTGACCTGGGAACACTACAATGGAATTGATAGCGCTCTTTAGACAGACACAAGTTTGACCTCAGTTTGGTGGATCAAACTGAGATCCCAATACTAAACCCCCTTCCCACCCCCGAAACTAGCGTTCTGACTGTGGGAAGCACTTTACAGCCATCACAAATGCATCCACCAGCAGCACACAGTCAAGCACTGCGAGTCTGCCATGGTAACATGCTCAAGAAAGGGGCCAAATAATTGCCTATCCAAAGTGATGAGGAAGACATTTCTAGGGCAGGTGACATAGTTTAGAGAGTGAAATGACCCTTTCTTCTCAAGTGTGGCACCTCAATTCCAGCAAGGATACCAGATCTCAAGCCTGAAATGTAGCCAAGGTCATGACAGTTCATGACATTTCATTTAGCAGAAATGAAAAAAAAAAAAGCTCTGAGATCTATGGTAGAATAATGTGACAGATTGGTGTGGTTTAAAGCCCCAACACAACAGCAATTCAGATTAGGACAAAAAATTCATAACTCGATCATCAACTTCCTGTATTTTTATTATTTATTATTAAAAATATTTTTATCCCATGTTTTCTTTCCCTATCAGGACGAACCCAAGGTGACATCAAAATTTTTCTACATAGCTGTAGGAGATTTATCCCCAAGGGATTCATAGTCTTTAAAAAAAAAATGGTAAGGGACATTAAAAGAGGACAAATAAACTCTGAAATTATTTCTCTTCCTCTGCCTCACAGGACTGTTGGTGTTTCAGTGGCCGCTGTGATGGGGAGGAAGACAGACTTGGCGAGGCATGAACAATGGGAGAATAAAGCATTACTTGGAGATACATCTCTGATTGCAAGGACAGTAATTTCCAAATAAGAACATTTTGGATCGTAGCCATCATGTATAGATTTTTGAGAAACAGGCTGAGAATGAGGAAAGAAGAAAGCAGGGCAGCAACATTAATAAGAAGAATCTCACTTGGGGTTGTTTGGCAGGAAACAAAATAATCAAGAGTCTCCTTGTGAATCTAGAGCAATGAATGCAAGATGTTACAAAAATGTATTTGTGCAGTGGTTCTCAAACTTTTTAGATTGGGACCCATTTTTTAGTATGGCATTCATGTCCCATCACACCAGAACTGATGCCATTAGCCTGGATGTGATGTCATAGCTGGAAGTGACATCGTCAAGCAGGAAGTGCTGTCATTGTGATATAATAACGTGACTCCCCCTGGAATGCAAGCTGGCATTCTTGGACTGCAGAAATTGCATATCCATGAAAAATCCCTGACAGAAAGCAAGATTAGGGCAGAAGATTTAGTCGAGAGGGTTAATGCTTCCGTTTGCCTGAGGATAAGAGCTGAAAAGCTGAAGGTCGGCAGTTCGGGACTACCGGAAGTCTCTGTGAGCGGCAGACCTTGTAAATTGCGACTGATTAACAGCTGAGCTGTCTTTGGCTGCCTTGTGAGAGGGGGAGTTGTGCTGAAGTCAGCTGCTTCTCTGGTAGGAGCAGGGAAGCCGCTTATCAGCCAGCAGAAGATAAACGGGTGGCCAGAAAGAAGGACTAAATCCAGAAAGATCCATCTGTATGTGTGTAGTTTTTGGAAGATAGAACGTTTCTGTAAAATTGTAAAAACCTTTGGGTTTACTAATAAAGTCTGCCTATGTAAACCTCCTTGAGTTATAGTCATTAGAGAAATCTGGTGACCTAAGAAAGGCGGTATATAAATACTATTGTTATTGTTATTGTTGTTGTTATTGTTATTGTTATTAGGACTTAATATGTTGAAAAAGCACTGAACTAAAAACAAAATTAAAAAAAAAAACCCTCTAACTTAAAAATATAGCTAGAGTAAGGTCTTCAGCTTCCAAGGACTGCTCCCAGTTTTCCACAACCCACCTGACATGGTCCCAATCCACCAAGTGGGTCCCAACCTACAGTTTGAGAAACATTGTATTTGGGCATGCACTTTGCCCAAGCGAAAGCATATCAAACTTTCTTTTCAGAATTACTGCAAGCAGTGGTATTACTAGGGCTTGCGGGGAGCCGGGTTAGAGGCCACTTTGGGTGCACCAAAGGAGGGCAGCCAGAAGTTTCCAGGCCAAAGTGACCAGGAGACCAGGCCTACCCAGCTGGTAGACCTGAACTCTGCATCAGGAAGCTTGGTAGACTCGAACTCCAGATACTTTTTAAGCTATTGTGGCCTCCCGCTGCCTCACACACCCAGCCTAGTGACACCACAAGCTGCAAATGGGAAGGGGATGCTTTGCTCTTGTCTCCTTTGCCAGCACCTTGTGAAAAAGATGGGGGAACTTCCAGGAGAACAGCAGCAGTGCCGGTTGTACTTACCGAAAGGAATTGTAAACTATTACATATAACAAGGTTCTTTATTTTTTGCCATCCCAATTTACTGATTGCTGAGCAAATAATATCCAAAAGATTTACAGGATGTCATTACCTTTGCAAACAGAGCAATTTTAAGCACTTAAGAGGGAAGTCTTGCTGTTGTATTAATTGGCTGCAACGAAAACACAGCGTTTATTCAGGCTGTTTGAATAGCTCTCATTGAATCGCAGGTCTGAATCAACGGTTATTAATCTAAGAAGTAAAATGCCTTTTGTTTGCATCAGATAAACGTTGGAACGGCAAATGTGGCATAAACAGACACATTAAAGTAACGCAATATATGAGCGCCTAATAATAATAATAAATCATGAGTTCACATTAAACACTTCACAAAAGCATTTGGACGGCCACAAACTGTATATTCTGAATGTGTGAATGAGTCTGTGAAATGAAAACAAAGCAAGCAACTGAATGGGTCCATGAGATAAAATTGCGGCTACACAGTCATCATCACCACTCCAGCATTTATCAACTCGGTGCAGCCAGCGAACACATCTGGTTTTAATAGACATGTACACTGTAGGATTTTTGGCTCTTCCTTTGTCCTACATACTTTCCCTCCTCTTTATCAATGCCTGTTGTCAGTGATTTGATGAAGTGAAATAGACTCTGCTTGATTCCACTAATGCACATCGAATGAAGGGAGAGCGTCTCCACTGCACTTGAGGCAAGTTGCCGTGGTCCTGGGGTTGGCCAATGAATTTGTGTAGCCAAAGAATTAAACGGGTGATATGAAAGAAGCCGAGATCTTACGAAAGCTTTCACAGACCCCCTTCCACAATCCCACACACAGTTATTAATGCAATGCTTTCCCTTCAAAATCCGTCCTGATGGTGGTAAGTTGCTAGTAGCATAGTAGCCTCATTCCGGCAGGTTTAGCCAAGCTGGAAATGAAGTCCAGGCTGAAAGGAGTTTGTGGGGGCTTCGCAGCGAACCTCCAGGGGACACAGTGCAATATTCCAACCCCACCTCCGAGTCCATCTGACGTGGCTTGGCACAGCTGGTGATGTATATTCAGAGAACGGCAGGAGCGGAGTGAAGATGGAGATTGAATTCATACCTCATCACATCCCGTCTAAAGGGCAACGCTTCAAGGTCAGTGTTTTAGGTGAATGAATGGAACAGGGTTTGGCAAGGGGCCTGGGCTCGCTTTGCCATTCACCCCGAATGCAGCTGCTGCCTCCAGGCCTCACAGTTGTGTTTTTAATCACGGAGATGCACAACTACTAAAAACAAAAACAAAAAACCAAGCACCAAGAAAACATCCAAACGGTATTAAAGTTATTTCTTTGATCCTCTAAATTGGCCTCCCCTTGTTCACGTTGGTATTTGGTTGATTGTAAAATTAACCCGCTTGGCAGCCTGTGCCAACAAAGGAAATATTCATCAGGAGGAAAGAGCATAAATACCCAGAAAGGAGGAATAAATCTGATAAACACAAGAACGAAGGGATCTGCGCTGTTTCCAATATGGATGAATTCCCAATTAGTAAGGAAATGGCGGCTGCAGGAATAGCCTGAGGACAATTTAAGCAAGATTGCCTCAGGCGACCAAGGAGAGCTGCGCGGTTTATGCTGCAAGGCTAACTATCAAAAAGCAAATGTCCAAATGGCTGTGTGGAGCTTTTTTTGGCCCATCAATGTTATCAAGCATTATTTTAATCTTTTAACACCTGAACGGCATCAAAAGGGCCTGAGCATCTCTTCTCTTGTGGTTCAGCTTTCTGGGTAAATGAAAGGCAGCACTGCTATACAAAGGGACTGCTCTTTGTTATGAAGGTGGCAGCGGCCATCTTGTGCCAGTTCAGTCATAACCAGCTGCTTCTATGCTGAAGGCAGCCTCCTTTCTTTGCATATGCACACACATGTAAGCCACACATGTAAGCCTTTGCATATGCACACACATGTAAGGACCACACACACATTCAAAAGGGCCACCTTCCTGGCCTGAATATGTACACCACTAGGTTGTTCCTTGGGGGCACATATTGGCCGGATATTGGGATGAACTGAGAATAATTTTGTGCCTGAAACCCCAGGCTTTCATTGCTCAGATAGACTGCCCTGGCAGCTGGCTGCTCCACAACTAGTCCTTTGAGATTTGAAAAGCTCTTTGGGAAGATTTTGCATGATAATGTTTTAAACGGCAACTGTGAGAACATAGGAAGAACGAACCAGCCCTCTAAAAAAAAAAATCTGTCATACCAGGTAATGGATGGAATTGAAAGATGTTTAAAAGTATTATGGAGATTTAAAGCAGTGTTGGACTACTTTCTGAAAGGGAAACTCTGAAAAATGTAGGCAGCGTGCTCTAGACTGCTGCCAGACGATATCACATTCTACCCAGATTGGGTTTTTAATGAATTTGTTTTGTTTTACAACTTGCTTACAAATTCTTAAGGATAAGTTATTCCAAATAAAACAATGTTAATAATACTTAACGCGGATCTCGCACCTTTTATATGCTCCCAGAGCAGCTCACATAAACGGGCTCAGTAATCATTCACCAATCCTGTAAGGTAGGCTATTATTATTATTATCATCAGTCCCATTTTGCAGGCTGACATTGAGAGTCTGCAGGTTTTGCCGAGGGCCATCTGGTGAGTTCATGGCCAGGCTGAGATTTAGACTGGGGGACTTGCCAACTTGTAGCTCATGCTTTTTAACCCTTGTGCTTCCCTGGCTTGGAGGCTGCTGAAGGGCTTTGTCACTCACAAGAAAGCCACAAACCAATCAGGGGGTCTGTCCTGAAAACAGCCTCTGATAGTTTGGATGCTCTTGCAAACCCATTTGTCATTGTGACAGGGGGGCAGAGAGATGCGGCTGACACTATGCAAATCGCACGAATCACACGCAAGCACTCCCCTGAAAGTGGAGCGGCACCTTTCCTCTGCGCTCCATTGTTCGTTGTGCCAAGAGCCGGTCTGGAGGCTGTCCTGATGAATCCCAATGCTGGGATTTTAACCAAATTACTTGCTCCCATTCTCCAGGAGTGCATGATTAACTCAATGTCGCTTGGAGTATCCAAAGTGCTTCAGAAAGGCCGGTCTTGGATGGCTGTGGCTTCCAACATATGGAGTGCCTGTCTGGCTACCCAGCTGTGTGCCCCCTTGTGCATTATTTTAATCCTGTGTGCCAGCCTGCAAAATGCTTTAATCTGGATTCTGCTTATCAGGCTATTAAAAATTCCTCCTACTTCCCCATTCCTGCCAAGCGTCTCTGCCCTTTGCTGCCCTAATTCAACATTTCCTGACAGCCAAAGAGAGATTGCTTTCATCTGAATTTGCCAGGGTGGGATTTATTGTACAGCACGTGAAACAAAATTACTGGTAGAGGAGCACTGCCTCGTGAGCAGATAAGGTTTGCCTGGTCTCTCTGGTTCCCCTCCACAGACAAACTGCAAAAGCAAAAGTCCAGATCCACCCTCTCTGCCAAAACTGACACCTCTGTTGTTTTGCTGATCTCCTCAGGTTCTCTGTGGGCTGTGCCCATTGCTCTCAAATTTTCAGGGTAACCTTTGAAAGGCACGCACGCAAGTCAGTGAAACAGCTGGAAAATATGTTGACAAGCATTAGTATTGTTTTGGTGATGTACCTCGGGGGTCTCCAACGTGGTGTCCCCAGGTGCATGTGAACTAACAGAGGTGTCTGTGGTGCTCGCCTGCCTGCGGTGGTCACTATCACTACTTAATGGGGGAAGTGGAATATGGCAGACTGGATGGAAGGACCGTATGTACACATCCTAAGTGAGTGGGTGCTAGGCAGTGGCGTAGCTAGGTCATTTTGCACCCAGGGCCCAAACATTTTTGTTTTGTCCCCAACCAAATTTGTGGACTCACCATGCAGACCCATAGACTATATGTTTGACATCCCTGCATAAGACACTTGTATTTTGGGTTTTGTTTTTGCTTTTTGGCCATAACGTTTGCTAGAATTAAAATATTACACTCTGGGTTTTTTTCATTGAATTCCTGGTGAAATTCCACCAGGTATTTAGCATGATAGTCTTATTCCTTAAAACCGCAATTTTAACAACCATGATTTTTACAAAAGAAGTTTTAATTTTCAGTTTTTAGGTTTTTGGCCATAATCTTTGCTAGAATAGAGATATTATACTCCAGTTCCTTCCATTGAATTCCGGTGAAAATCCACATCCAATGGTATATAGCGTGATCATAGCATTCTGTAAACTCGTGATTTTGAAATTTGGGGTTCAGTGGTGACACCCCCCCCCCGGGGTGCTGCATAGGTAGCTATGCTACCTCCGCCCCATAGGTAGCTACACCACTTCCTGGCTAGGTGCATGCAATGGCAGAAAATTTTTGTGTGTCAATGAATGGTAGGAGCATGTGTGTGGATAGATGGGTGGAAGCCATTTTGTGCCTGGTCCCACCCCACTAAGCAGCCATTTTCTGTGGCCATTCTACCTCACAGATTCCACAAGTATGAAACCCCTGCAATACAGCATTTTTTTGCTTGTCTCGTTTCCTTTTCTCATCAGCACTGTTTTCTGTCTCTGTGTCATCTTCCCATGTCTTTGTTTCCTTGTAATCTTAGGTCCCCTTTATTCACAATCCTGTTGAATTAAATTGGCTTTTGTGATAGTCACCATTGTGTTAAGGAGTTTGTAGTAAAGTTCTCTTATTGGATGTAGTGTCATGACATCACTGACAAAGTCACATGGGTCATCAGAGCCAACTGGGTTAAGATGGTAGTGTGGACAAACCAGGCTGAGGACTAGAAGGGCAAGGAAAAGAAGAACAGTTCAGAGTAGAACAGCACTAAAACATTGCAAGTGAGTTGGCAAAAAAAGTGCTAAAACCTGCTGAAAATGGAAGGTGCTTTTTAAGACTTGCAAAAGAAGAAGAAATTAGATAAGCAATTTACTGCCCAATCCTATCCCCACCATACTATAGTATGTAGCCATGCCCAAAAGGTGTGTGTTGCACACTATGGTGGGTGGGGCAATTGAAAAGTCTCCTCAGACAAACATCAGCTATGTTGGTGGTGAAAATCTGAGGAGGGAAACGGGGGAAGTTTTGTAAAGGCGGGATCAGCCATGTTGGTGGCAAATGTCCGAGGAGGGAAAAGGGGAGTTGTTGTAAAGAAGCATGCGCGGCTGCCACCAGATTCACCCTTTCCCTCCCCAACACATCCCCAGTTCCCCCTCTAGCATGTCCTGTTACTCTCTTCCCTGCCCAATGTGGGCTTACCTGCACCAGAGCAGGTTGCCTGCTGTGGCAGTGTGCTTCATATACAGGTATTGCTTTGTGGTGCAGGTTGAAAATGGCCAGGGGTAGCATGCACCACATGTCATGAGAGGCCTCTTTTAGGATTACAGTGTCCATCTGCTGTAAATTGGGTGACAAGATTGGGCTGTGAGGAGCTGCCAGCTATTCCCAAAAGGCTGGGCGAATTGGGCTGTGCTGTGAGCACATTCACAGAGTGACCTGGGTTTAAACCTCCTGTTAAAATGTTTGTCCAAATGTAATGGCCTCAGGAGTTCGGAACCAAATAGGTGGATAAAGATAGATGGCCAAAGGCACGTTCTTGAGGCTGAAATCTGTACACATTTACCTGAGAGTAAGTTCCTTTGGACACAGTGAGGCTAACGTCGAGTAAACTGAGAGTGCAATTCTAACCTGGAGTTAGGCCGGCACAGTTAGGCCAGCAATGTTTGGCCAGCATAAGGGACACTGTAAATCACATTTGGACCACTGTTGGAGGATGACACACATCAGTTTGGATTCCGAGAGTGGTCCATACACATTTTACAGTGTCTCTTGTGCTGGCTAAACTTTGCTGGCCTAACTGTGCCGGCCTAACTCCAGGTTAGGATTGCACTCTGAAGATTCTCCTGTAAATCTAATAAAGGGAAGGAAATGACTGAAAGAAGAAAAGTTTCCTTTCAGTTAACCATTTTCTTGGATTTTCAAGGAAATCCCTGAAAACAAGTTTCCTCTGAATGCTTTATGCAGAAGGAGTCCTGTTTGCAGGATGCTATTCAGTGGAGAGCTTTTTCAGATATAAATCTTGAGGTATTTGACATGAAATACTTCCTAGAAGATTCTAGACAAGTTGGTTTGTTCTCTCAAGATGATAAAAAGTGGTCAATTCTGGTTCCCCCCCCCCCCAGTAATGTACCTTGTGTAGCTGTTTGCAGGCCCCTAATAGATTGCCAGTTCTGACCTCTAAATCTGTACTCATTTTGCACGTTTCTCAGTGTGCTAATCAATTATGAACCATTAAATCAATTATGATTTAATATCAAAATCAAGAGTAAAAACATACAAGGTGAGCATTAATGAGAGCAATGGTTACAACTGCAACAATGTGATTAGTGTGGCAAATAACACTCTTACATACAAACAGTATTAAATTAAAGAAAGAATAATGAAGAAATGAACGTAATTAAATGGTTACTAATAGTCAAAACCCTAAATTAATTTACAATCCCTGCAAAGGCTATACTAGCAAAAAGGGTGCATTAAGATGTTTCCAAATTAAGAGATCAATAGTCTGATTACAGTAGTTTAGGTAAAGTGACATTTGTTACAGCTGTGACTCTATGGCCCCAATTCTATGCTGGCCTTACGCAGCCAGAATTAGCTTTCTGGCCATGTAAGGTCTGTTACAGCTATCATAAGCATGACACACCATTTGCAACAGCCAGGCTGCCACCATTAGCACCAAGGGATGGTGGTCTGCCAGTGGTCCACGGATGTTCTTTAGAGCCAGTAAGGAGAGAGGTAAAAAAAATGGAAGGTCATGATCTGCAGCAGTTCTGAGGTTCGGGGAGACCTGCAGAGGAGTTCGTGGGGTCCCCATGCCCTCCAGATTGCTGGTGCAGGTCGTGGCAAGTTGAAAAAAAATCTCTTTGTTGTGGTGGTGGTACGATTGCAGGAGCATGCGTGAAGTTGCCATGCCCCTTAGGGGGGGCAGTGGCCCAGCTTCCCTGACTGGAGTTTCATACACCCCAGCTTGGGAACCTCTGATTATGCTCAGGATTGTCTGGGGAAGTAGGTGGAAGGTTTGTGTCAGAACTAAGCCACTTGTGCAGTCATCCTGGCCACAAAGAATGCAGGCACACTCGTGAGAGGTGAGGGACTGATGCTGGCATCCCCAGCAGACCCATGTGGCAGCATAGAAGCCACAGCTGCAGTGGGAAGGGGGCCTTGAACTGGGCAAGAGCTTGATCCAGGGAAGGAAGTCAGAAATGAGGGTGATGGTTCCACTCGCAAGCAAATGCCAAGAGGGCAGGGAAGCCATTAAAACTTCTCATTGCAGGGTAAGCCTTCCTGGCTACTCCAGACTCTGTTAACTGTTCAAACTAGGGGGAGAACAGCAGTGCATATTGCAGAATGAATGGCTGTGAAGAATGAACTCAGTTCCTCCCAGATCTCACACTCGCTTAAGGGACCTGAGAAGGTCCCAGGTTGCTGTGGGTTGGACATGGGCCCCATGGCACAGGTCTAGTGGGCCCTGATGATGTATGGAGTGCTACCTCTGCCACTGGGATGTTGAGCGGCCAGAGCCAAACCTGGCCACTCCCCAATGCCAGCCCACCTGTGGGACTGAGGGTGGCACCTCTGTGCCAGTGGCGTAACTAAGGGGAGGCAGGGAAATCAATGCTACAGGCAACAAGCTTTAGAGTGAGCTTGACACCAGTGGCCAACATTATGAAAATCTTGGTAAGTTTGAATAATACCATCATGTTATATACCATTGGAAAGGTAATTCCAGGCAAAATTCAGTGAAAGAAACTGCATTGGAATTTCTGCACTCTGTCAAGTGTTATGGCCAATTAACCAGTAATCATTTTATTTAATTAAATTTGCTTTTGTTGTGGAAGGGTTTTTTTTGTGCTACAAAATCTTCTTTGACCCTGGGTAGCAGATGCCCCAGGCTATGCCACTGCTCTGAACATGTGGCATCAAGCCATGTGTATTTCATTCGAATTCATTTTCAGAAAGCCCAGTTGCTCTGGGGTGACACCTCTAAAACTGAATCACGTACAGCCAACTGTTGGAATACGGTAGTGGCTTTCCCCCTCCCTCTCTTTATATTACAAAGAATAGCAAATGAATTATATTGGAATAATAATAAAAAGCCCAGGACTCTTATTAGCTTGTCAGCATCTTTGTTTTATACATTTTGTTTTATAATTAATACTGACACACATACACAATAATCAGGCCTGCTTTAATGATCAAGGCCACTCTGTGGGAGACTTTAAAGGGCTATTTAACACTTTGAGTGACTCTTTGCTCACAGATCTATTTCCCAGCATTTCTGATGAGTTATTATGAAGCCAAAAAAAAGGAATTAAAGCCTAAGTGGGCCTCAGTCACAATTAACCATACATAATTACTGTAAACTCACTAGTCGGAAGTTGGCCGATGTGATTTTATGAGTCATAGCAATGGCTCTCCCAGGTTCACTCAAGCCTTTGAACGGGTATTAAAAAACTGCTGAGAATTAACACTTCTGCTCTGGTCAGGCTGGAGTGACAAGTATGGCGGAATGGCCAAGTCTGAGGTCCAAAAGACTTGTTACGTTGAACGTGTTTTAGGGCACTTAGGACTCGCCTGCTTGCATTCCAGCAATAGCGCAGCTGTGGGAAGGGCCCCCCAACTCCAGCAGTGGCGTCTCTACAGGGAGGGCAAAGCTCTAAGTGTTGCAAGAAGCCTTACCCTGTCATGTAAATCCCTCCTCTCCCTTGCTGCTGTAGCCAGTAAGCAACGCCAAGATGTTGCTTTTCCCTGTGAGGATTGGCTAAAACGGTGCAGGAGAGGAGTGATTTCCACGGCAAGGTAAGGCTTCTTGCCAAACTTAGAGCTTTGCCATCCCTGTAGAAACATCACTGAACTCCAGTTAGGACCGTGGCATGTGGAAAGGGGGAGATCAACACTTTCCCATCATGCCGTTTTCCCACCACAAATCCCCCCCACTGCTATTTGCAGTAAGCAGAATAGAAGTTTTGATGGGCCCAGGAAACCATTTAATAAGGAGAAAAACCCAATTGTGGCACCTGCATGTTTCAAGACAAGTTGGTCTTCACCAGGAGATGGAATGATGACGACTTACAGCCCAATCCAAACAATGGGTTTCTGCTGTTGTTAATGGCCATATGGCCCATGCGCACAGTGTGCTGCTGGTGGCCATATTGGAATCACCACTGTTGCATAAGGCAGTGGTGTTGGTGCGCTGTTGCTGCTACCAGCAGGAGTGCAGGTAAGCCAGCACAGGGGGTGGGTGGTGTGAGGAATAGGGCAGGGAGGGGTGGATCCTGGAAACACCGGCATATATCATGAGCCTTTCCCGAATCCCTATTACTTGCATTGCCTAAGGAAGCCCCAGTCCTTGTACTTCCGGTGGAGCAAGTGGTTGCTCCTCCATGAGCTCCCAATGAATGGATCTGTCAATCATGAGCAGAGAACAACAAATGCCCTGTGCTTTTGCAAAGATACTACTTTGCTGGGACGATGTCATCAAATCCTCTGATTGGAGGAGGAGTAGAACCCACCTGGCTTCTTCATTCCATGCCTTGGACTCAGACAGGCAGGTTTGCTGCCCAATGGAGAATGTCGCTCTGGTTGCACAGCATAATAGCTGCCTCAAACAAGATGAACTCTGAATCCACATCCAGCACATGGTTGTCTGTGAATGGTATTTTTCAAACAGAGGACAAAAATTCTGCAGGAGGATTTTTACAGCGACTCTAAAACTGCTGGACCTGCACAGGAGCTCCTGGGGAGTTTTAAAATATCTAAAAAAATACAGGAAACTAGGCAAAAACTAGGGGAAAACAGGGCATTCATCACAGGGACTACATTTTCCTCCTCCCCAATTGAAGTAGTCAATTCCATGGATGAAGTTAGAAACCCCAAAGCCAAGATTTCCCTCCACCAGTAATGATTCAAGCAGAGCAGAAGCTCAAGAGCAAAAAGAAAAGACCAGCTAAAATGATGAGTAAACTCTTACACAACACTGTTACTTATACAAACACTTGGTGAGGCAATCTAATTAGGAAGTGTCCACCTTGCCAGAACTGAATTTCTTTGTCAATTTCCAAGGTCCATGAACAGAGGGAACATTGGCTCAATTAATTACTATGTTATCTGTCTTGTTTTGAGTTGCCTTTACTTACGTAAGCTCAAAATCACATTCATCCCCAACCCGTCCAGTGCTTGCAGTGGAGTATTTTGTCCCCATCTAAAGAGGGGTGCACGTGGAGAAGGATGCCTTTCACCCAAGTCTGCTGTTTTATACACACAGGGGGAGAGATCGCTTTCAGAACTGAAGAGGAGGAGCATACAGTCGTCAGGGTGCTAGCCTAACCTGGAGTTAGGCTGGCACAAGTCCCTTGTGTCCGCCCAGGAGTGTAGCAAACACACCATAAAGCACATTTGCACCACTCTCAGAGTCAGGGAGGCCTCCACACAAATGTGTGCCATCCTCCTCCTCCAAAAGTGGGACGTTTGCAACACTCCTGGGCTGGCCTAACTCCAGGTTAGGATTGTGCCCTCCGAGAACTACCCAAAACCAGCGGCGGCATTCAGCCGGTACGCTGGGCGGGACTTACCTTTGAGCGACAGTCCGCCTGTTGCATCACACCGCGTTCCGCCACATTCCCGCCCACCAGGGCGGGCGGGAACATGGCGGAACGCGGCGTGATGCAACGGTGGACTGCCGCTCAAAGGTAAGTCCCACCCAGCATACCGGCTGAATGCCGCCACTGCCCAAAACAAACAAAAAGGCCAAAGGTTCATGAAATAGCAGGACATTTTGTAGGTCTGTTGTCCACCACTAAAACAACAAAACAAGCATCTGGTGCCACTCCTGCACTTGTGTGTGTTCTAGTCTCAAACCAAGTTCACTAATAATAAATAGTGGGTCCCAATTCAGGAATATAGCATGTGTCAGTACTGTATTAAGTCAACTGGACTTGGACCTCTTCTTTGAGGATGAAATTGTATGCAAATGGCGCACTGCATCCTGCGATCGCTGCTTTGATTCACCAGATGCTCACTGACTGTAATCTGTCATCCTAGTCCTATGGGTATAGATGGGGACAAAATACTCCACTGCAAGCGCTGGATGGGTTGGGCATGAATGTGATTATGAGCTTATGTAAGTAAAGGTTATAGTGGTTATAGTAGTATTGCCTTATACAGCCTCTTTGCTTCTGCAGGTTTTCTGCAACTTTGTGGCAAGGTAATTGGCTTCATGAACTTACAGAGCGAGATGCCACCAAAGTTCAACTTTCCATGTTTGGAAAACAAATACTTGTGGCTCATAATGTTCATTGTGGTTTACAGAAAGGGAACCATTGTGGCATTGGGTTGTCCTCCAGCTCAGATTTTTGAGCTATTGAAGACCTCCTTCCTCTAATGCGGTGTTTCCCAAACTGTGGGAGTGAGTCATGAGCTGCCAGTGAGTCATGAGTTTACCAGTGAGTCATGAGCTAATTTTTGGTGGGTCACAAAAAGTTTTTGAAACATAAAAAAACCCACCACTTTGGAAGTACCCTTGCCCGGTTTGCAGAAGGAAATCGTTAGCTGGAATGCTAATCTGTGGTATGTAGTAAACTTAATATCCCCAAATTAAAATGGGTAATCACATTTTCTGATTTTCTCTAGTAATTAGTGTGCCATGAATCACGTATGAACCCAGTTTCATCCTTTTGTCCGTCCTGGAAGTCCCTAACTGCAGATCTTGCTCTCTATTTCCGCCTTCTGGGCACCCTGGAATGACTGTAAAGGTTTGGGGGAAACAGTCCTTGAACTCCATTTCAAGGGAGAGTAGCACATGTCTTCACACATGTACAATATGTAAGACCTTCAGTGGCCACAAGAGCATAGGACACCTATTATTAATTAATTTATTATTAATCATGTATCATTTTTATCTAGTGGGCCCTCCTGATAGATTGTTTTAAAAAGTGGGTCCCAATGCTGAAAGGTTTGAGAAGCATTGCTCTAACATCTACCCACTCAATTACCTGACTGCTGGTGCAAAGGATACTGTATGTCTTGGTTGTCCTCTCTTCATCTCTCCTACACTTCAACTAAAGCAGAGTGTGCAGAGAGCTCTGGGAAGTGGAACTTTCTCATGGCATCTGGAAAACATCCCGGAGCACCCATCAGGGAGTTATGATTGCCCATAGTAACTTCTTGAGTGTTAACTCAGTGATAAATCCAGGCTCACTTCTGCCTAAATGACATCTAAATAAATATGACCTAGAGCACCATCCTAATCTGGAGTTAGGCTGGCACAGTTAGGCCAGCAAAGTTTGGCCGGCACAAGGGACACTGTCAAGTATGTTCGGACCACTCTTGGGGCACAATCCTAAACTGAGTTAGGCTGGCATAAACTAAGCCAGCAAAGTTTGGCTGGTACAAGGGACACTGTAAAGTACTCTCTTTACCACTGTAAACCACTGTAAAGTGGTTTGTACCACTCTCGGAGTCAGAGGCCAGCACACAGACATGCGCTATCCTCCCTGATTCCAAGAGTGGTCCAAACATGCTTTGCGCTGGTGGTGGTTAGGATTGCGCCCTGAATAACTCTTTCCCACCCCACCCCCCAAAAGGTGTGCCTTAGGTAGTATGTGTTCTATACCTTCCATCTGTTCTTTTAAAATGTCCAATGGAACATACCATTGCATTATGCTTGCTAAATTACCTAAATATTACGTAAGTTGGTTGCACACTGTAACTTGTGATTTTTTCTTTTCTTTGCCAAAGCTAAGTGTGAGTTTCTTCTTAGGATAAGAAGGATAAGAATAGAGTTCTTCACACAACTATTTTTTTTTTAAATGCAGTGACGTCAATACAGTGTTTACATTTTTCTTCTGTGGGCTTACCATGTTTTACCAATAGTCCAGCTTGTGCCCAAATTACAACTCATTATGCTTCCAACTCTTTTCAGGACATGGAGCATAATAATTTCGACACATTTTAAAGTCACAAGACCTGCTCTGGCTATCCAAATCACTAAAAAGATCCCTCTCGTTCAGGTAGTCCTGTGAGGCCTTTCTGACTAACCAACAAATTACCCGGTAACAAAAGACTTAAATTTTTACCTAGTTACCCCTTGTTCCTTTCTTGACTGCTTTGAGTAGCAAGATGTGATTGGATGCCTTCAGCTTTTCTCTCTCTCTTTTCATTTTACTGAGAAAACCCTGAGGTTTTACAGTCCCCTGCCTTATTAAATGTGTATGTATCTTGCAGAACCTCGAACCATATGGGGAAAACAGCTCTTTTGGTACCAGGAAGTAGTAAAATGTTTTGAGATGCTATTAAGTCTTTAAATTACAAATCCTCGGTTCCACCTTAAAAATGTTCCATACTGTACATTGCATAGCCTGGGGTGCTGACTGGCTGCCAAATATCTATCAGAGAGTGATTTATGATATATGATACGTTCCTCAGCCCAAGTGGAGACCGTTTAGTTGAAACATGAGAAAGGAGAGGCCTTGTGCTCTCAAAACCATGATGACAACTTTCTGTTTGGTTTTCGGAGGGAACATACAGTACAAATCGTGCCATATTTTACAACACCAAAACTTATGTAAAGAACAAGGCAAAATGAGGCTGAATAGTATGCCAGTATTTCGTATTTTCTTTACAAGTTCAGATATATTTCCTTGCGCTGTTTCTGCTAATTGGAAATGCAACCGTCCAGTTCCGACAAACAAAAACTTTTTCTTTTATCTTACAGCAACTGGAATAGCACTGTGAACATATTTGAACAATGAGATTTCATATATGCTGTTTTGAAGTCACATGTCAGCTCTAAGGCTCTGAGTATATTTTGGGTTTTGTTTAAGCGAGGCAGCCTGGAGGACTTTGGTTTTGTTTTGTGAAGCAGTTTGCTCTGCAGCTGGGAAGTGCGTCTCCCATATGGCTTTCAGGGTATGCAGTAAATCATGCTTTGGTCGAACAATATGGACATTGACCTCCAGGGTCTCCAGCCAGAAAGTCCCTGGAGGCACGATGATATTTGCTCTAAAACCCGTCTTATTTATTATTTTGAAGGGAATGTATAGAACTGTAATCACCATTGCTCTTTGTGTCCAAGAATTCGACATGAAAAAAGGTTATAATAAGGACCAGGCTTTTCTACTACTGTGACTGTGTATTGCCTCATTAGTTGCCAAAGAATTTAGACCAGAAAGATAACTAAGCTCTCTGCCTTCCTCCCTTTTTGGGCCAACCTACAGTCTAAACAGAAAATGGAAATGAAAGAGGGACTTCATAGTTACTTTTGTTAGATTTTGTTTAGATCCCAGCACCACCTTCAATTTCCAAAAAATGCTCTTTAAAGCATGCACTCTTCTTAGAATAGGAAATTGCATGTGTTGTGGCCCTTGTTCCCAGAGGCATTTCTACAGGGAGGGCAAAGCTCTGTTGCAAGAAGCCTTACCCTGTCATGTAAATCCCTCCTCTCCTTTGCTGCTGTAGCCAGTAAGCAACATCAAGATGTTGCTTTTTCCCTGTGAGGATTGGCTAAAATGGTGCAGGAGAGGAGTGATTTCCACTGCAAGGTAAGGCTTCTTGCAAAACTTAGAGCTTTGCCCTCCCTGTAGAAACGCCACTGCTTGTTCCTACAGTTTTCTGCAGATGGTTTTCCTAAAGCAGTGGTTCTCAAACTTTTTAGACTAGGACCCAATTTTTAGAATGACACTCGGGTTGGGACCCACCAGAAGTGATCATTAACCTGGAAGTGACGTCATAGCCAGAAGTGACATAATGAAGAAGGAAGTGCTGTCATTGTAACATAATAAACGTACACAACTGAAATGCAAATTGGCATTCTTGGACTGCAGCAATTGTACAACCATTAAACATTCCTGACAGAAAGCAAGATTAGGACAAAATATTGCGTAAAAGCACTGAACTAAAAACATTTTTTAAAAAAACCTCACTTGAAAATTCAAAGTGTTTACACTCACAAAAGAAATATACCAAGAGGAAGATCTCCAGCTTCCAAGATGGCTGCTCCCAGGTCTCCGATGGGGTCCCAAGGGCGTAATCCTAACCCTTTCCAGCATTGAGCTAGCTGTGTCAATGGGGCCTCTGCTGCAACCTGCAGGGGAGCAGGACTCATGGAGGCCTCCTCAAGGTAAGGGAATGTTCTCCTTTACCTCAGAGCTGCAGTGCCTCATGTGGAAAGTTGGTTAGGATTGCGCCTGAAGGCACTAAAATAACTTTCCCAGTTATTTTCTTATGTTTTTATATTCAACACAACTGAATATAAAGCTGAACTTTACCATTTGAGTAGGTAGCTTTTGGAAACATCCTGTCTGGGAAACCTGGCACTCTGTGTTCCAGGATGATTGGCAGGAAACGTTTGTTTGGGGAAGGGGAAGATGGACATTATAAAAGCGATCGACTCTTTGTCAAAACAATGGCGGGATAGAAAAATCACAGGGGCTGTTTAATTAGACCTCTGGGTGGGGGCTTGTTCTTTCAGGAGCGGGCTCACACGTAAGGATGAAGGAAGCAGGAAATATAAGGACGCGAGCAGGACAAAAACCTATCGTGTTCACAAAGGAAACGACAATGCTGACAGCAACTGCAAACTGCGTCTGAGAGACAAAAGCGAATGGATGTGATGGATGTGCTGCTGCTGCAACTATGGGCCAAATCAGAAGTAGGCCCAAATTAGATCCTGGAGTGGCTTCACCTCCACACACTGCTGGCCAAAGGGTGAGGTGAGGTGGAGATTTTATCAGTGGAGGATTGCACAAGGTCTGATCGGGTGGTGGATTTGGGTTGCGCTTGAACCCGAGTCTGCCCCTGCCTCCCTCCAGCCTGATGCAGGCCACAGTGATCCACTTTTGACTGTCCTGAGTGAGAAGCAAATCATCATCCCCAGTAGTGAAATTCAGGGGGTTCACCCAGGTTCTATAGAACCGGTTGTTAAATGGCCGGGCCCCGCCCACTCGCTTACCTCGGCTGGCTTTGGGTTTTTTTTGGGTCTGGCTATGACGTCATAGAACCAGTTGTTAATTCATTTGAATTGCACCACCGATCACCCCCTTCCTTCTGTTGCAGCTCCTGTACAGTTTCTGTAACATGGGAAGTGCAGGACTTCTGGCTTTATCTCCAGGGACAGCATGTGCCAAGGTGGGAAATAAAAGCCTCACACACCTTCTGAGTTTGAAGAAACCATGCAAGAACTTTGGCAAGGAGCTCTTTTCTTTTCTACAGAGGTAGCAGCTGCAGTGTTGGGGTGGGGTGGGGTGGGGTGGGGTGTGAGGCTGCACCACTGCTACCTGCACCTGAGTGCTGCTTTGTGGCATACCTGGAAGAAGCTCCCACATATGCCTTAGGGTGCAATCCTAACCTGGAGTTAGGCTGGCAGAGTTAGGCCAGCAAAGTTTGGCCAGCGCAGTTAGGCCAGTAACATTTGGCTGGCACAAGGGCCACCATAAAGCGCGTTTGGACCACTCTCAGAGTCAGGAAGGATGGAGCATGTTTGTGTGCCGGCCTCTCTGACTCCGAGAGTGGTCCAAACATACTTTAAGGTGCTCCCAAAACTTTGCTGGAATAACTCCAGGTTAGGATTGTGCCCTTAAACTCATGCAAGGGCCACCATCGTAATCGACCTCATGATTTATTATTGGGGGCATGGTGAACATGTGAACATGCTGTGTACTGATAGAACGTTAGTCTGTTCACATCAGTACAATCTTCACAGGGTACCAAAGCAGAGGTCTTTCGTTTATTGTAGAGCTGCTAAGGACTGAATCTGGGCCTTTGTCCATGCAAAGCAGATGCAAAGCAGGGAGCAATCCTAACCTGGAGTTAGGCCGGCACAGTTAGGCCAGTAACATTTGGCCAGCACAAAGGCCACTGTAAAGTGCGTTTGGACCACTCTCGGAGTCAGGGAGAAAGGCGCACGTCTGTGTACTTGCCTCTCTGACTCCGAGAGTGGTCCAAACATACTTTAAGGTGCCCCCAAAACTTTGCTGGCCTTTGTGCCGGCCTAACTCCAGGTTAGGATAGTGCCCTGAGTTTTGCCCCCTCTGCCAACATCAAATCCTGATGAGGCATCTCTAGGGCAACCGCAAATATCACAACATGGAGGCACATTCCGATGATGCACTCATCGTACAGAAATGAGGGCTGACCATCATCTCATACTGTGCTGGCCCTCACATTTGTTTTTAAGAAACATTTTTGACATGGGTGGGAAATGGTTCTCTCTGTCTGACATAATGAATTGTTTCTGTAAAGGTGCATGAGATTTGAATGGTGCCTCTCAATTTCTTGTGGAGTCAGTTACTATATTGTTTGTCTAGCTATATTTGCTCTCTCCCTTACCAGTGAAGATGGAATCTAGAATCTAAGATGGAATCTCACCTCTCCTGTTCTCTATAACTTCATAACTTTGACAACAGTGCAGGTAATAACTGCTACTAACCCAAGACGATAGCAATGAAGTAATCATTGCTGGTGGGGACCGGGGTCGGGGGGTCGATCTTAACACCCAAATTCCACCAGTGAGGTCCATTTAGGAAAAACGTGGGGAGCCACTAGCCTTTGGCCTATGAGCTGAGTGGTGACACATGACTTACAAAATTACCATTGAAACACAACCAGATAGTGGTCATAAGGGCAAAAGGTCACTGCTGTGGCTAATTTGATTATACCGACAGCAGGTTTAGTGTAGGATGCAGAGGAGTGATAAATAGGACTAGTCAACGGCCTAACCTGTGTAGCAGATGTTTGGGTCTATTTAAAGTACGGAATAATTTGGTTCTCAGCCATGATATTTTTGGGGGTCCATAATGTCTGCATTTGAGAAGGCTGACTTTGCATTGAAAAGAGGATAAAAATGCAGCCGTGTTTGGCTGGGTTACTCTAGCCCGAAGAAAGCAAGCAATCTGGCATGTGATTCAGGACATTTAGATTTTACTGCACTATATGCAGGTCTTGGGAGAGAGGGAACAGCATGATATGAAACAAGATATTGATTGATTTCATGCTGATTGCTGGGTAATGAAAGTTCTTCCTGATGTTATGAAAAGGCTATGAACCTAATAGCATCTTTAATGTAGATGGGGTGGATCTATATTGTTATATGATTCCAGATGGCTTAGTACCATCAGGGTATCAGCAATGACAAGGCTCTGTAAGTCAGGGAAGAAAGAGTGCTGGCAAAATCCCACAAATATCAAAGAGAAAAATGAGTCTTGCGCTAATTCCGCATGATGTCTATCAACACAAATCTTCTCTTAATTGCATATATATTAAGATTATGACAGTTGGTTACATGCTGCTGTTGAGCAACCAAGTCACACTTTGTGCCAAAATCAGCCACGTATTTGCCAATCAGACTGAGACCGAAGTCACCCAGGTCCCTGTTTTGAGTCTGAAAATAAGAAGCTTTCCCATTTGTTTATCTGTGTTTATTTGGCTTTTAGTTCAGAGTTTGCCTTCCTCAAAAAGGTCCGGGCAAGTGATAATTGTTTAAAAAAACTCAAAGGGATCCTGTTACATTCACAACCGCGCAGTGAAAATGTAGCAGATGCTTAACCTTGGTCCAGACACACAAAGCCAAATTGGCCACAATGCAAAAAATCTCACAGTGCTTCTAAAAGATGCATTTGACACAAAGTGTCAGGAGATGAGAAATGCAGATAAAACTCGGGTGGGAAGAACTGCACACTTTGTCGTAAGAGCACATGAAAGAGGGGGGCAACCCCTGAATCCTTGGACTGGTGCCAGCGGCAGTGCCCCCTCATGGCTTTGCCCAAGGGCTCCCAGAAACCTTGCACCAGCTCTGCCCTGATAGCTACTAATCTGCCTAGAGCTTGTGGTGCTATAGATGGGGTTGGGTGTGAGAAACTCTGCGTAGCTGTGAAACTATTAGGTAATCTCTGACAAGTCATTATTTGACAGCCTGATGCTACGGGGAGTAATCTATTTGTAAAGTAATGGGAGGAGACTGAGACCGAGAAAGGGTAGGACGGAAACATGGTGGGGGCTGAAACAACCCCTGATGACTCCTCTGTAGGTGGACTCTTCTGGAATCCAAGTCAGCAGAAGGCAGTATGTAGGCATCTTCCTGAGCCTAATGGGGCACAGCAGCATCACCAGAGTGAGAAATTGAAATTCAGAGAGACTGAGGGCGCAATCCTAAGCAGCGCCGAACTGGTGAGGCTGATGGGCCAGCGCCATATCCTAGGGTGCACTCCCTTACCGTTCAGCCTCCCCTATGGGCTCCTCAGTTCTGCGCCCGAATTGGGCCTGCGTGGCCTCCCAAATGGGTCTAGGATTCGGCTGTGTGACCGAATCCTGGACCCGCCCACCTCCCGCACTCCTCCCACCAATATCCGAGCTGCCCCATCATGGTGCCTTCCTTGCGCCAGCCGGCTTTGGCCAACTCAAGGGAGGTGCTGCGTGGGCGCAACAGGATGCAGGGGCATGGGGACACAATCGTCATCCCCGCGTCAGCGCTAAGCGCGCAGCGTCAGTGCAACCCCGTTGCGCCAATGCTGGACAGTCCATAGGATTGCGCTGTGAGAGATTCTCAGGCACTCACTTTGCAAGGGTGGGAATGGCAGAGGGTTGTGGTTGCTGGGAGACTGGTGTTGCTCAAAGGAACGTGAGCCAGACATGGAGTTTTGTGGACATTCATAACGTTGGTGGAATCTCACACCTAGGCACAAGCAGCCAGGCCTCTGCAGGCTTGACGGGGTTCACTTCTCGAAGCTGACAACAAGGTGTGACTTTCCAATCTGTACATTGGACTCTTGGAGTGTAATCCTAACCTGGAGTTAGGCCAGCACAGTTAGGCCAGCAAAGTTTGGCTGGCACAAGGCCACCATAAAGTATATTTGGACCATTTTCAGAGAGGCCAGCACATAGACATGCACCATCATCCGTCTCAGCGCGTGGTCCACGTGCGCTTTATGGTGGCCCTTGTGCTGGCCAAACTGTGCTGGCCTAACTCCAGGTTAGGATTGTGTCCTTAGACTCAGTGTGGTGGTGATCTAAGCTGCCCTGTAGTGATTGAGCACTGGGCTGGGATCAGGCTGGGCAGGAGGGATAGCACCCCACTTTCCTGTCCCCATCAAGTGACTCTCATACAGGAGTCTCATAAGCCAGATTGCTTTTGCTACAGTCCCACAATCCAGCCCATGCATGTATAATGGAGGTTAATTGACCTTTATCAATGGTCCTTCATATTCAACCTGCCACCCCAGATCTGTCCCAAGCATTTGGGTTGGCAGTTCCATGTGACCCCTGTGTATGCAAACACAGTGTGCTTTTGCCCCTGGAATCTGTCGTGAGTCCTAAAGTTGTAGTCTGCTATGACTCATATCAAAATATCACTTCCTTCTTCCACCTTGCACCAATCCCCACTGTGGACACAATACTGGGACAACTTGGTAGCATAGAGCAAAAGAGGCTACACTTTGCTTCTTTGTATTTAGGTTTACTTTTCAGAAGACTTGTCACTTCAGCCTGAAGGTTCATTTCACTTTGAGATTTGGGAAGGCACCTCGGCTTCGACGTTTTCTGTCATATGACCTTTGTTAAGAAAAAGAAACAATACTAATAAGATGAAATGAGCTGTACAAACAGATGGCCATTAGTTAAGCAGTACGGAATGATGAAGCACGAATGTGAAGTTGAGGTCATCTTGCTATGGATCCTCCAATAGCATTTTTCATATGCAGTCATTTGTGTGGAATTGAAAGGAGGCGTGTTTTGGGCTTGCTTTCTTGCTCCTCTCAGGTTGGAGACAGGCATTTAGTATTGTTTGTTCACAATCATTTGGAGTTTTACAATCCTGGAGAAAACACTGCATGACCTTCACAGCCAGTGGAAATTTGACTGTTGACTTGAGTGGGCTGTGAACTGCTGTCTCAGATCTCTAACTAGATTTGCATGCACTCTGGCTGAAAAATGGTCTTCATTTGTACAACATGGACTGTTGTTCATTGCATCAATCATGCAGCCATCTCCAAACTCCAGCTGTGAGCTGGATCTGGAAACTGCTGTTTCCCTCTGCCCAGTGACCCGCACTTACCATTCTACTGGGGAGCATTTTTTTTATTTTGAAGAATTTATACCCTGCCTTTCCCATGCCGAAGCAAATGCCCAGGGCGGCCTACATGGGCAGGCTAGTCTAAACCACCATTTTTCAATGGTTTTTTTTTTTACAAATATACAGTATTCTGCGATTCACTGAATCCTCAGTCCCAGATGTAGCCTTCACAGTGTGGTTCTCTCCTCTGGCCATGTGACATTGAGCTTCAGCAGGTGATCATAAGTCCATCCTGGCCTCTGTTCTTTTGCAGGCTGGCCTTCTCACAACATTCTCATACTAGCTAATCAGCTCCACAGTGACCCCGTTCTGCCACAACAGGTACTGCAGTTTGTCACAACCTGGCGTTCTGTCTCCTATCCAAAAATAGACCACAGATTCCCCTGCTTAGCTTCAGGCAGTACCAGCAACTCAACCATCAGCCCACACCTTCCCACCTACATTGGGAAAGCCACAACTACCGCTCCCCAATGTCACTGTGGCCAGCCGCTTCCTGGTTCTGTTTCCCTAGCAAGCTGTGCACGTGGCATTCTGGGCAGGTGTAGCTGGCCGTGGTGACACTTGAGGGCTGTAGTCATGGCTTTCCCAATGCTCCCTGCCAGAACAAAAAGTGCCAGTTGTGTTGGAAACCACTGAATTAGAGCATACACTTAGAAAAAAAGTATAGAATATAAATAGACAGTTACGATTCAAGCCATCATTTTTCCCTGTCTCATTTTCAGACATTGGGAGTTTTGTTTTCAAATGTGGGTAAGATGAGAAAATAGAGACACCTATTTAGTCATGCAGATGTAGGTCAAAGAGTTTCTGTAAAATATTTCCTGGGCATGCTTCACAGCACAATCCTATGCTTGTCTACTCAGAAGTAAGACCCATTGTGTTCAGTGGGGCTTACTCCCAGGAAGGTGTGGATAGGATTGCAGCCTCAGTCACATTTTTCTCAATACTGACTGAGGGCCCAATCAGATCCAACTTTCCAGCATTGCTACAGCCACAGTGCAGCCCCAAGGAAAGGGCACAAGTGTTCTTTTTCCTTGAGGAGGCTCCGTAACTGCCTCCCTATTGCAGGATGAAGCACATGTCCCATTGGTACAGCTGCATCAGTGCTGGAAAATTAGATAGGCTTGGATATCCCTTGCAGGATGCAGCAGTAGCCATTTTTGCAACACGGCATTGGGGGGGC
Organism: Lerista edwardsae; assembly: GCA_029204185.1. Lineage (NCBI taxonomy): Eukaryota > Metazoa > Chordata > Lepidosauria > Squamata > Scincidae > Lerista > Lerista edwardsae. The sequence goes on from JAJKFI010000001.1 coordinate 10,117,084, forward strand.
AGTGGGGAAGAAGAGGATTGGTCTGTTAGCCTCATATTCCCCTCTGTGAAATGGGTTAATGTTTTCCATTCCTTAATAATATGCTTCATATGTGTTTGTGATATGTATGTGACTTGATGTCTAGTCTGTGGCTGGCTTCACTTGCTTCAGGTATGCTCTGCACATATTTGTAGCTTGTTCCATGTGCTTGTGATTGTTTTGATGGTTCTGACTGTCTATGGTTATCTAACAACCTGTGTGGATGGTACCAGTTGGTATTGAACACACACACAAGTAACAGAGAATATTTTGTGGGTGTTGTCCTATTTTCAGTGTGTGATGCTCTCTGATTATCTTCCATGCTACTCCCTGACCCACAAGCTCCTTGACCCTTCTGAGCTTTACCTGGGTACCAGAAAGTTTGAAGAGTTGGCAAGTCTAACTGGGATTCAAAATGGAGGATTGGGGGTGCAATCCTAACCTGGAGCTAGGCCGGTAAATTTTGGCCAGCACAAAGGCCACCGTAAAGTGCATTTAGACCACTCGCGGAGTCAGGGAGCATGACACTCGTCTGTGTGCTGGCCTTTCTGATTCCTAGAGTGGTCCAAACATACTTTACGGTGTCCCTTGTGCTGGCCAAACTTTGCTGGCCTAACTGTGCTGGCCTATCTCCAGGTTAGGCTTGCGCCCTGTGTCGGTGTCACAAAGCCAACATAGTTTAAGCAATGTGGCAAACTCATCCAGTTTATATTGATAAATGAGAGAGATGTTCATATAGTGGTTCATTTTAGCTTGTTTTGCAATTATTGCAGAATACTAAAATGAAGGCTCTGTGTGCACACGTGACTATGCGCGTGCATGCAGAATCGTGTATCCCACTTGTCTTTTAAAAAAATGGTTACTGGTCAAATGACACCTGATGATGTGGCATTTCAAAGCAATAAACGAGGGCATACAATGTAGCACTTATTCTGTGCAAGAATCCATCTGTTGCTACAGTAGCAAGACAAAAGAGGATTGTTAGCACTTCAAGGCACCTTGACACTGCCATTCCACTTCCCTGTTTTATTAATTACGCCATCTATGAAGCAGGAACCTTCAGACATAGACGGGTACTTTTGCTCTTAAATCCTCTGGTCTGCTTCCTATTGGTTCCACATATGTTTATATTTGTTCTCAGTAGGCAGATTCCAGAGGATAAAAAATGAAGCACTTCAGATCAATTGCGCTTTCAGTCATGCGGAAGACAGTGTCAAACCTGCTGTTCTGGCTGGTTTTAATATTCAGAAACCAGAGGAGGAGGAAGCCGTTTCTTGTGAATGAAGCAACCTCAACTCCCCTTGCACTGTCATTCTGTGCAAATGATGACTCAGCCAATGATTGCTGTGTCGCATGCCCCCCTGCACCCTAGGCTAGGCTGCATTCATCGGTGGGGGATGACACTGCAGGAATTAGGCCCAATCTGTACAACCCATAGAAGCAGGGCTGTGAGTGCACTGATTCTTCAGTCACAGTGGACAGTCAAATTGGGAAGGGCAGGAGCCGGCTCAACATAAACAAAGGATTGTTTAAAACAAAAAAACCCAGGCTTAAAAGTGCAGGATGGAAATTGTGGCTGTGTGTTTCAGGGAGAGGGGTTTCGCAGCATATCCAATGGAGTCAAGAATAGGCTTTCAGGGTCAGCAGAATTCTTTGCCCTTCCCCATCTATATATATAAAATCGGATGTGTGTGTGTATGTTCCGCATAGGCTCCGCAATGCCTGGAGTGACACGTGCCAAACACTGCACATGCATGCCTTGCGGCCTGGCGACAAACACTGCGGGGGTCAGGCCCCCCTAGTGCCCCCAGGGGTGGGGGTGCGCAGGGGGCCCCACGTGAAAACGGCCGCAATTGGCATCGGATCCGTAGTTTCTGGGGTTGCCGAGATGAGCAGGCGATGCTCCTGATGCCGTGGGAGTCTGGGTTTGGCCCCCTCTCGGTGTGGGGGGCGAGAAGTGGTGCAAAACAAGATGTCTGCCATGCCCTCCTGGGATGCCTGGAGCGATTGGCACCAGACTCGGCACACGCATGCCTTGTGGCCTGGCGACAAATACTGTGGGGGTCAGGCCCCCCTAGTGCCCCCAGGGGTGGGGATGCAAAGGGGGTGTCACATAAAAATGATCAAAAACAGCCGATATTGGTGTCGAATCCGTAGTTTCCGGGGTCGCTGAGACGAGTGGTGATGCTCCCGATGCTGTTTGAGTCCAGGTTTGGCCCCCATCAGCATGGGGGTCAAGAAGGGGTGCAAAATAAAATGTCAAATCCACAGTTTTCGGGGTCGCTGAGCTGATTGGTGACAGTCTTGATGACATTTGTTACCCGGGCAATGCCAGATAACAAAAAGCTAGTATCTAATAAAAGTGGAAATGTAGAAATACATATGGATTTGCTCACTTTGTCTAATTTAGGTCAACTGTATAATTGTATAACTTAGGTCAATTGTATGTGCATGTGAGCACGTGTGTGCATGTTTGCAGCATGAAGATAGCCTTGTGCTATCCACAACTACATTACAATGCAATAACTGAGGCAAAGACTCAAGAAGTTTCAGTTTCCAATAGAATTCAGTGCTAGTTTCTGTATGCCCTAGCACTGACAGCGTGCCCGAAAAGTACCGTGAGAGAAAATATGTGTACAATCCCTAATCAACAAATGTTCTCACCTGCTAATGTGTGTTTACTGAATCTTGAGCATTGTGTACTGTGGTGTCTTAAACCATCCGCATTCCTTCCTTTTGAGGACTGGTGGAGAGGTCCGGTTTCTTGACAACTTAGGCATGATTAGTCTGCCTTCCAGAGTTGCAGGGGTTACCAAGATGATATGTGTGAAACACTCTCCATACTTGTCATTTGTGTTCTCCCTCTCTCCTTTTCTGCCCCCCCATTTCTCCATGAAAGACTAAGGCCTCGATCCTATGCAGCCCAGTGCCAGTGGTAAACACTTACTGCTGGTGCCAGTGTCATAAAAGTACCACAAGGCACTTCTAGTACCAGCAGTAAAGGTTTACTGGCAGTGCTGGGCTGCATAGAATCTGGATGACCCAATGCAAAACTGGCCCGCGCTAAATCATTGCCGCCAGTGGTATACACTTTTGGGGTGGGGGAGGGCATAACTGGGCAGAGGGAGCGGTGGAGCAGGGCTGGAAATGGTGTTGGCCTCCAGTGCAGGAGCTATCCTCCATGCCAGGCCACATCAATCAATCAATCACTAGTATTTATATACCGCTTTTCAACATGAAGTTCACAAAGCAGTTTACAGGCAAATAATAACATTAAAGTTAAATGGCTCCCTGTCCCAAAAGGGCTCACAATCTAAAAGAATGGAGAACACCACCAGCAACAGCCACAAGAAAGACACTGTGCTGGGGTGAAGAGGGACAATTGCTCTCCCCCTGCTAAATATAAGAGGACACCACTTGGAAAAGTGCCTCTTGCCCAGTTAGCAGGGGTTAAGTGGGTTCTCTTAACATGGCCCATCATGCAGGTTCTCAAGTCTGCGCTGGCAAAATAGCTGGTGCAGATTTGAGGAGGTCAACTGACAGCCAGCGCCCTTACCTGGGGGAAGGGAACAAATGTCCCCTTCTCCTGAGGTGGCTCCTAATGGCGCTGATAGGATGCAGCTGTTGCCATTTTGGTACCACTGTTTGCCATTTTGGTACCACTGCTCCTATGGGGGCACCATAGGATTGGGCGGTAAGTAATCATAGTGGATCAAAGAACGTGTTCTTTGGTAGCTCCACAGATAGCAATATGGATGGTAATCATTTTCTGTACCTCTATATTGGCCAAATATGTTTGCAGGCAGCCTGGATATGGAGCCTCCTGCTTGAACCCAGTTGTGTGTCTGCCTTCAGTGAGAAAAGGAAGGGAAACGCTTAGAATGGCACTTCAGGGAAAAGGAGAGAGCTGTAACATTCTCCTAGGAGTGCTGGTAGGATGGAAAGATTCTTTCTACCATTGCTCACTTCCCAGTGTGGGTGACAGTGAGTGCATCGTTTCTTTGATTATATTCCTTCCCCGTGACCAAAATTAGGCCTCAGTACATGTGACTGCACTGGTGACAGCATTTTTTTTCATACTGTTCTTTTTTCTTTCCATGCCTCCAGTTGCTTTGTTAAGAGGGATTGTAAGATCCTCAGGGCAAGCACTAGTTTTCATCTATTACTCAGAGGAGGGCTAGATACATCACTAGATCTAATAAAGTAATACGTTAAACATGGTAAGGCCTCTTGACCTTTGCTGTTGTAAAAAACCCAAGCAGAGTGAACTGTATGCAAGAGGGGAGAAGTCCTTTCTTCCCTCCTCTGTGTGTGCATTTATTAGGTTTTTAAAGAAATCTTTCTGAATTGTAAACTCTAATGCAGCAGCCAGCCAGCCTTTCCACTCTCCATAGATATCACAGAGTGGGGCATCAAATCAAGGGTGTCTTTATGGCCACGGTGCACTGCGTGACCCTACCTATCATGTTAGATGGATGACAAAATTATAAAACAAGCTGCAAAGCTTTTAGTGGGCCTTTAGATTACCCTGCAGTCTCTTAATGTAAGCGAAGCTATAAAGATAAAAACGTACAAGCAGCCCTCAGTCTCCTTGCTACCCTTTGCTCTACATTAGCTCAACCCACTGCTTTGGAGAAAGATATTTATAGTCAGCATATTTCCAGTTTCCCGAGCATCTCTGCCACACTGCAACATGGCCGCGATTCAGAACGAATGTGATCATGCAAAAGCATGGACTGCTTGGAGAGGGAGAAAGAGTAATGGCGTCGGCCCTAAGGGGTTGACAGGACTGCATGGGATACTGAGAGCACAATATCTGCTCAGTACAAGTCAACAATGTAATCCTATGTATATTTACTCAGCACTTCCACCATGTCCAATGGGATTTATTCCATAGTATCTCTGTGCCATAGGATTTCAACTTTGGCTAATCAAAAATAAGTGCTTGATGTCCTGCGATTGAAAAGTGCTTATTAAATCAGCTTTGGTCAATGGTACACCAGCTGCACTCATTCGTGGAGAAGATGAAACTACCTTTGGCCCATTAGAGTTTCTGAGTATCCAGACTTAACTCCTGTTATGTGTGGTTTGCAGGGTTGCCCTTGAAGTACATGTAAAGCCTTCTATTGGTCTAAACTGCCACTGGCATTTTTACCTTTATAATTTCACTTGCATTAAGTCTACTACTGCAGTCCTTTGTGCTCTTCATTAGTTGCATATTGATTTCTCAATTCAATTCAAGATGCTGATTTCTGTCTCTGTAGTAGTAAATGACATTATTTAAATTGGGACATGGTGACTTTAAGAGTCAATTCCTTGCATGAACCCTCCCATGCACAGAGCTACTCCAGGATCTCCTGCTGACAAGTGAGCGTGAAGGCCAGGGCCTTTTCAGTTGTGGTACCTGCCACAAGGAATGCCTTTCCCAGGGAAGACCACTGGGGCTCTTTCTCTTCATTACAATGTCGTCAGGACTGGGCCTTTTAGGTAGGCTTTGGTGGAGGCTGATTGGACTGTCTTTTATGTGTTTGTTTACTTGCTATAATTCAATAACATTTACATAGGATATTTCTTCTTCTGTTAGACATTCTAGACCAGATTTGAGCTACACAATTTGTGACCCACTACGCTGAATGAGGCATTCCAGGAACACATTGTAATCTGCCTTGAAACTCCCATCTTCTTGCAATCCTGCAGAGGTGGATCTAAGGGGGGGGGCAATCTGTAAGTTTTGCAAGAAGCCTTACCCTGTCATGTAAATCCCTCCTCTCCCTTGCTGCTGTAGCCAGTAAGCAATGCCAAGATGTTGCTGTTCCCTGTGAGGATTGGCTAGAACAGTGCAGGAGAAGAGTGTTTTCCACTGCAAGGTAAGGCTTCTTGCAAAACTTACAGATTTGCCCCCCTTTAGATCCGCCTCTGCAATCCTGTAAAACAGGGGACTCCAAACTATGGCTCGGGGGCCAAATACGGCCCACCAGAAGATTTTATCTAGTCTGCAACAACTTTTAATAGTTGACATTTTTATTCATTATATATCATTTCTCAGTTTAAGCATGGCATTATTTCGTTGCAAATGTCACATTTCTCTTTTGTTCTGAAACATGTCATGCTGGTTACAAAAAAAATCCTTTCAATCATTCATTTAAAAAACTGGTGGTTTTTTTCTGCTTGTGAAAACCTGCTAAATATATGATGTGGCCCTTGTACTGAAAAGTCATCAAAAAGATATACTTTACTGAGCCCACGGTGGGCAGAAAGACAGTACTACTGGGCTGTGTTGGGCTTGATGAGTCACAAGTTTTGCAAGTTCATTCTTGACTATGGATACAGTCCTGTGGCTCTGATGAGCACATGGTTGCTTCCCTGAGACTCACTCGAACCTGATTTTCTTTTATGAGGCGGGGAATCCTTCACACATGCATTGTGTGGCTGTGGAGCATTCCCCAGTAGCAAAGATATGTAGAAGCCCCCATATCACTGGTTCCCAAACTGTGAGCTGTGGCTCCCAAGGGAGCTACAGAAACCAGCCAGGAGAGCCACAGAATCCTTGTGAAAAATCTGCCACTCTGTACAATGTAGCCCTAATGGGGAGCCAGGGCCAAAGACCTAGTAGGTCAAGGGAGCCACCAGCTGAAAACGGAACGGAGCATTGGGACAGGGTAACATTTTGTTCATAGTCACTTTGCTGTATTTTAAGCTTTGGGTGCAAAATTGATTCAATGGCAGCAGTGGCGTCGCTATGGGGGTGCGAGGGATGCGGGCTGCACTAGGTGACGCGTACGGGGGTGTGTGTGACAACACCAGGGATCAAAAGTGCTAAAATTGCAGTGTTAAAAGATAATACCATCATGTTATATGCCGTTGGATGCACAATTTTATCTGGAATTTATTGGAAACTCCCCCAACATCTTCATTCTATCAAAGGTATGGCCAAAAATCTAAAAACCAATAATAAAACTTTAAATGTAAAAATTGTGATTTTTTTTTTAAATCATGGTTTTATGGAACAACACCATCATGTTATAGACTGTTGGATGTGGAATTTCATGAGGAATTCAATGAAAAAAAAACCTGGAGTGTCATACCTTTATTCTATCAAAAGCTATGGCCCCAAAGCCAAAAACTGAAAAAAAATTTTTATGTAAAAATGGCAATTTTTCAAAAACCATTAGTTTGAGTCACTTCTCATTTCCATATATCAGAGCTTATACTAGAACTCTTATTTAATTGTGTGAGTGTCATCAAATTGGCCATGGGTTTTTTTGATGGTTACTAATTTGTTGGGTGACCTGTACTATAGTTAAATAAATAAAATGGATGGCGGTAACACCCATTCTAGTGACAACACTGCATTTATGTTGTGCATGTGGTATTGTAATTTATTCTGTATGGTTTGGGAGGAGGAGCTCCATCATGGGGTGTGTGTGACATGCTAACCTCTGGCTCTGGGTGACACAAACTCTAGTGACGCCACTGAATGGCAGTGAATGAACGAAAAACCATTTCAGAATGACGTTTCTCCCTCAGTAGGAAAGGTCTGTAAAAAGGTAATTTCTGCAACAGGCCCTGGAGTTTAGAAGGACTGAATTATAAGATCTCATTACCAGGCTGTTTTTCCAACTGCCTCTCTTTTTCTCCTTAAGACTTTGCAGTAAGATCTCAGGGTCAGCCAAGCATGAAAGCTTGCAGGTATGCATGAAAGGCATGTGAGATAACCTACTGTTATGAGGCCCCCCTGACAAAAGACCATACGCGGCTCTGTCTCACAAAGGGGTTGTGGAAAACGGGCTCCTGGGGGAAGTCTGGGGCACAACTAGTCTTCTGCTTGTTAGAACTCCACTTTTTATTCCAGAGCAATTTTGGTTGTGGATGTATGTCACAGCGCTTTCCCCTCAACAACAGTGCGTGCGTGCTGTAAAACTGAACAGAATTCCAGTTGAAAGCCTTTCACTTATTTCAGCTTGGGAAGGAAAGGCACAGACGTGTTGGGTTTCCAAGTATCACAGGAAGTCAATTAAGGCTGCAACCAGTTTGTACAATAGTTGCCTAACTTGACTTTCTTGCAGTGCAAGCCTTGGATCATGGCCTGTCTTTGGCTACAGATTTAGGACTCGTATTTGTTTCCTACGTGTTTGTCTGCTTACTTAAATTGCAGATGGGGACACTTGAAAAAGTGTGAATTTGTTTTCAGCATCTGATTGACGTTTGTGTGTATGATATACTTTGATCCTATGGGCGAGCAAGGATTTAATCTGGAGGGAAGCTCATCTCTCACTGAGCAGGAAATAGGATGAAAAGCCTTCAAGAAATGCACCCCATGCTAGTGCTTCCATCCAGTGAAATTGCAATGCAGCCTTGATCTCAGCTACCTCGTAGGGAAGGTGCAATAAATTACACGCCTTCAAGTCAACCAATTGGAACCTTTTACCTCCTAGAACTCCAGCTGCAAACATCCTATCCTAGGAGCCTTGTTCTATGAAAACAGAGTATTACAGGCATGCTGCAGGGTGCACTGATAATTAAGATTCCTGATGCTTTATTCCTCCTAACAAAATGATTCTGGTACAATCAGTAATTTAAGCAAATGCTTTAAAATGATTTATAATTATGAGCTAGTGTCCATGGAATAGAACATTGTCACAGGTTAATGGACTCCTGCTGTGGCAGAAATGCAGAAACGTTTATTTTCCAAGTGGGAGGCATTGGTCCTCTGACAGCCCTTTAATACAATGACATTATTTCCATTATATCAAATGTCTGGTGCAGAATCAGCCATGTGATTTGATATAGGCTAATGTCTGGTGGTTGACTGACACAGTTGCTTTACAAGACTGGTGTGTGTGTGTGTGTGTGTGTGTGTGTGTGTGTGTGTGTGTGTGTAATCCAGTTTGCTCCAGCAATGCTCCAAGCGACAGGGACAATAGATGGATGAGCAGATCCCAACTGAGAAGTTTAAAGTGACTGCCCCAACTGAGCCTATCGTGAAACAGTTTTTCCTCCCGGCACTTGGAATTGGGATCCTCCTGCGGTTGAGATGGATCCAACAACTCTAGGACAAAATGAGTCAGCTGATGAGGAAAAACCTGCAGAAAAGACCCCTCTACTGGGCTGTACACCAAGCATGAAACAGGCAGCCCAATCCTATCTGGGTCTTGTGCTGTTGGAAGTTGTGTTCCATCAGTGCAAGGGCCACTGGTGTTCCTGGGCCACTGGTATGGCAGCCACAATGGCAGCATGTGGGCTGGAACCATGGGCACATTTGGCTGGCAGACCCAGATGTGTAAACAGAGCATCCAGCCCCCCCCCCCCACTTGGGCAGGTAGGTTGGCAGAGGTGGGTGTTACAGGAGAGAATTGTGGCAGGCATCAGGGCTGGCCAGGAGTGTGTTGAGGGCAGATATCTGTGGCAGCAGGTTCCAACTGTACTTACAAAACAAAGAAACACACCTTCTATTGTGTTGTCTTTATAATGTACTGTATATTATTGCAGAGGATTCCAAAATTCTGAGTCCTCATCTGAGAGCACAGGTACACAGGAGTGTCTGAGCCAAGTAGCAATTAGGACAGTATTATTTGAATTGGGTGGAATCAGGCAATACTACTCACCACCATAGAAGGGAAAGAGTGGGCACAGTTCTTTTCTCCGCCCAGTGCCCTGTCCCCTTCACCAGCCTGTCCTTGTGGAGAAAGAACGTTCAAATGCTTCCTACATGCATTAAATCCAACTAAACATACATAGGTTAAAGTCAGAGTAGTGAGCAGGCATTTCCATCTTGTATCCGTTAGGCAATATTGTACAAGAGTGTCAATATTGTATTTAGTCAATAGGGGCAGTGCATTCTGGGAAGCTCAGGGCCAATCAGGTCCAGGTTCATGCCTTAAAGTTAATGGTGTACCCCACAGAGCAGTTCCACACAGTGCTCAATTCTCCAGAACGGACCCCCATGCTATGAGAAGTATTACTGTATTGTCTAGTCCTGATGCTAATAGGAGATGCCTATTTAATTCTCTACTCTGCACCAATAACTGTAATCCCACCCAAGCTGTATCAGTTGGCCAAACTATATGCAACATTATCTGCTAAATTGTCAAGTGTTCCTATTTCTAGAAGTGTTCTGTCTTACCTGTATTCAGTCATTACTGTATGCTAGCAAGGGTTAACTGGTAAGTTCCTTCACTTTTGGAGCATTTTTCTGAACCGCCCTGAACATCGCCTCTTTCCCCCTTTGAAAAATGTATATCTGTCACCACTTAAAGTATGCCCCAATCTGCTCAGCACATAATTCCTTTGAAGCAATGACCCGTACGAGACCACTGCCAGAGTCCATGCTCATTCGGCTGAGAAATGTTAGTCAGGCACAGAGAGCAGGGCCTGGGCCAATGTATGTTTGTTTCTTCCGTGTAATTAATGTGTGGAGGTTGTTCAGGCATAATGTGCAATCTAGTCATAATCTTGAGATAGTAAATTCTCTGGGGCAAGGCCCTGCCTTATTTTGAAATTCTGTAAACCGCCATGTATGTTGATGGTATTATATGGGGAAGTAGTTAATTCAAGGGGAGGGGTAGCATGGTGGATAAGAGACTGAGCTGTGAATGGGGACTTTCCTGGTTCAGATCTCCCCTTTACTCATCATATGGCCTCCGGCAAGCCATGCCCCCAATAAAATGGGGATAATAATACTGTACTTAACTTGCCTCCTAGGCTTGTTGTAAGGGTTATTTTAACATACAGTAATGTATGTCACACCCTTTGCACACTCAGGAAGTGCAATACAAATATTTATTTTTGTTGAAGGGGATCCTTGCATCTTTCCTTAAGATGCCCTCGATATCTGCGGGGGTTCTGTTCCCAGAAACCCTGTGGATATAGAAAAGAGTATTCTAACTCATGGGTCTGGGCCACCCTCAACCTCTGCAACCTCACCTTTTCTGAGGCCTGCAGAGGCTCAGAATGGCAGTTAGGGCTGAAAAAAATGTCATTTCTGGTTTTCAGCAAAAACCAAAAGTGACATTTTTATGACTTTATAAGGCATTCTGATGCCTGGGAAAGCCCCAGAGGGAGAGTGCATCTTTGAGTTCAAGGCCTGTGAACATCCTGAAGAATCCTGATCTCTCTGTGTTGTATTGTTAGACACCCCCCCCCCGGAACCTGAGAAGAGCTTCTGAGGGTTGCAACCAAAATAAGGTTGTGAATGCCTGGACTAAATGTTAGGGCTCATCAGAGTTGCCTGTTAGCCTAGGGCTCATCTGAACATGCACCAGGTTTTACAGTCCATGCACTGAACTATAAAACCTGGGCGATCTTACTCAGGGAGCAATCCTAACCTGGAGTTAGGCTGGCACAATTAGGCCAGGAAAGTTTGGTTGGCACAAGGGACACTGTAATGTATGTTTGTACCACTCTCGCAATTGGAGAGGCCAGCACACAGACGTGCGCCATCAGTGGTGGGATTCAGGGGGTTCGCCCAGGTTCTATAGAACCAGTTGTTAAATGGCCGGGCCCCGCCCACTCGCTTACCTCAGCTGGCTTCGGGTGTTTTTTGGCTCCGGCTATCATGTCATAGAACCGGTTGTTAATTTATTTGAATCCCACCACTGTGCGCCATCCTCCCTGACTCTGAAAGTGGTCCAAACACACTTTACGGTGGCCCTTGTGCAGGCCTAACTGTGCCGGCCTAACTCCAAGTTAGGATTGCGCCCTCAGAAATGTTCCCCTGGCTATAGTGTATATAAAGGTAAAGGTTTCCCCACGACCGAATGGTCTAGTCATGACCGACTGTAGTGGGCGGTGCTCATCTCCATTTCTAAGCCTGTAGAGCTGGAGTATTGTCCAAGGACAAGCTTCTGTGGTCATTTGGCCAGCATGACTATACGCCATAGCGCACGGAACTCCATTACCTTCCCACCAAAGTGGTACCTATTTATCTACTCGCATGTTTTAGGTGCTTTCGAACTGCTAGGTTGGCATATATAACTTTATGGCATATAAGTGTATATAACTGACCATAAACAACTAGTTAGCATGTTAGGGAGAAAGGTAACCATGGCCAGTCATTTCCTGGATGTGGCTCAAAGTGTGACAAATTCCTCACATGGAAATTGTTTCCAGCATCTTCCATGGGATGAAGCTAACAGGTAGTCTGGATATAATCCTTGTGCTTTTTCTCTCTAACATATGCGCCTGCGTTTCTTGCTGGGAAAGCAGTGCAGAATGCAAACCCTTCCTTTGCAGTTGAGTCTGTCATATTTTGTAACTGTCAAAGCATTATCGGCCCTCGGTTCACTCACATGGGTTCTCTGCAGCCCAGTATTATCCGGTGCAAACAATCCAAGTGTGAAATATGGGTAAACCACATCCCAAACTGGTACTGCAGATCCAGCGGCACAATAGTTTAATTACACTGTGGTTGCTTTCAAAGACTTGAGTGTAAAGTACTGTGGCT